>PVKS010000455.1:0-196158 GCA_004027875.1 Aplodontia rufa
TTAAAAGAAAGAGAACATCTAACACAGCAGCTCTAATCCCCATAAGGTTCAATACCTTCCATTATAACAAAATTTTGTTTGTCTAAGATCCGGTAACAAAATTCATAGATCACTTACCCATATATATAATTTGAAATAATTAATATAATGCATTGAATAAATGAAGAAGAAAGCAAGGGGAAATTAATTTACAATAAAATAAGTATTTTGATATGTACATATTCAGGCATGTCTAGACTGGAAGAGATAATGAGCTAATCAGTTTTTTGCACCAATGTGTAGAATCACACTTAAAATACAGCCCAATCCAGGAGTGTTATATTGAGGATCCAAATACCAAGAAAAGTGTTACTAATGAAGATGTGATTTTTTTTCTTTCTTTTCTTTTTTTTTTTTTAAGAAAGAGAAACAGTGGGGTGGGGGGGAGAATCAATTTTATTTAGTTTTCATGTGGCTTTCGTTGTTCCCATCCTCACACATGCCAGGCAAGCACTGTAACCACCGAGCCACTGCTCCAGCCCCAAAATGTGAGTTTTCAGAAAAGGTAAACAACTCTCAGTAGAGTTAAAAATAAAATGCAATAGTCTTCTCTGAATTTATGTGAATGCTGCATTCCTGGAAAATTCAGTGCAAACTACAGCTGTGCAAATGCTCTGGTCTGCTTTTGGGTACAACAGAGTATTACGAAAGCACATAATTACAAACAGGTTTCCCCTTATATCCGTCTGGTAGGATATTCTCGGGTCATGTGGGATGTGGGACCATTCTTTGTGTTGCAGGGTTGCTCCACAGGCGCATGAGGGTTTCTTGCCAGGACAGTCTTCCCAACTGGGAATAACCACAAGTACACCTTCTCCCTACACACCTATTTCCAAAACCCCCAACTACTAGCTTAATATGCGTCAGGCTCTATGCTAAGTAACCCACAAATATCATTTAACAATGTACCAACTTTTTCTATTTATCAAACATTATCATACACTTTCAAAGTACAGGGTACCAGACATGGTGCCATGCTCTGGCTGCAAAGCTGTGAACAAGGTCATGGATGGTTCCTGAAACAAAGAGCAAATGATCTAGCAGAGGGGAGAGATGAAAAACACTTGGAAATAAATTAATAGAAAATTAAAATCTACGTCAAGTGCCATAGAAGAATGAATTGGCTGTTATGAAAGAGAGTAACACTTGAATCTGTTTTAAAGAAGACAGAAGAAAGTCTCTCTGAGTCAATCAATCTCAGACCAGACCTGAAGGATGTCAAGGAAGCAGCTAGGTGAAGTTTTTTGTGCTTTTCCCAAAAGAAGAAGTAATGAGTCCAGGTATACCACTGTTAAACAAGTGACCTATTTAAACTCAAATCTCTCTAGTTCCCAAGGCCATTGACTTTCCAGGTCAAAAATGGATGGATAACTTTCCAAAGAAGATAAACAAATAGCCAAAAAGTAAATTAAAAGGTGTTCAACATCATTAGCCATTAAGGAAATGTAAACTCAAACCCAAAGAGATATCACTGCATATAAGAATGGCTATAATTTAAAATTTGGAAAATAACAAGTGGGGGCAAAGATATGGAGAATTAGGAGCTCTTATCCATTGCTGGAGGGACATGATAGTTCCTCAAAACATTAGACATAGAATTACTATATAGCCTAGAAATTCCACTTCTAGGTATATGCTACAAAAAAAAAATGAGTACCAAAACAAGTACTCAAACAAATCTTTTTTCATGAATGTTCATAGCAGCATTGCTCACAATATTCAAAAAGTATAAAAACCCCAAATATCCATCAATAGATGCATGAATGAACATGTTGTTTTATAATACAACAACGGAGTTTTACTGGCCATAAAAAGGAATGGAGTTTTGATATATGCTACAGGGTGGATGTATTTTTTTTCTGTTCTAGGGATTGAACACAGGAGAGCTCCTTTTTGTTTTATTTTTTTAGGTTTGAGACAAGATCCTGCTAAGTTTCTCAGGCTGGCCTCAAACTCATGATCCTCCTCTCAGCTGGAGTTGCTGGGAGCACAGGCATGAGCCATCAAGCCTGGCTATAGGGTAGACGTATCTTAAACATATTATGCTAAGTGAATAAGTCAGACACAAGAGATCACATATTGTATGATTCCATTCATATGAAATAGCCTCAATAGGTAAATTCACAGAAAGAGAAAACAGATTGGCATCTGGGGCCAGGGCTGAGCAGCAGGGGTGAGAAGAAAGTGGGGTAGTTGTTTAATGGTTGTGGGGTCCTTACCTTGGGATGATGGAGCTGTTCTGGAGCTAGGAGGCAGTGGTACAATGTTTGCGTATTAGATGCCATCATGTTCACTTTAAAATGGTGAATTTTTGTACTTTGTGTATTTTACCTCAACAGTTTTTTTTTTAATGGAAAGATATGTCCTCTTGCCTTTTTAGGTTTATATCCATGTACTTTGGCAAAGACCTGACCTGTTATATATGTCTTCTAGCTTAAAGGTGTATGGCCAGGCAGAATAGGTTACTCGCTGGATGTTTCATCACGGGAAAAGCAGTTTGAGTGAGGGCAAAGTTCCCCTTCTCGGGCTGAGGGCCTTTCTGAGCATCCCTGAGTAGAAAGCCAGGACGGGATAGGGTGTCTGGTGCTCTGAGGTCCCACCTGCAGCCCTGGGTAAAGCAGACATTTTCGGGGGACCTCCTAGGAGAGCAAGCACCATGGAGGGGAGGAGGAAGGAGAGCCGCATGGAGAGAAAGAACCACAAGGACAATTAGGAAGAGCAGACAGATGTTTCTGCCTGGGGGTGGCTGGTTTTGAGGAAAGCTCAAACGCCTGGTAAGACTGGAAAGATGCCCCCTATAGCAAAGAAAAGCTCCATATACTTAATGAAGATTTCCAGTGTTGGATTTTTCCTTTGCTTTCTTTTAGAATGTAAAAAGAACATATAAAGACATAAAACTCATTTGATTATAGGTAAGAATTAGAAGATGAAAGATTTAATATACCAAACTCTCCCTGTGGAGGTAGAGGTTGTGATATGAGTGGAAAGGGAGAGGTGGCCAAGAGAGGGATTTAAAAGAGGGTAACAGTCCCAAATGGTGAGGATAGAGCTATTTTCTAAGTCGGGGTACGCTATGGACATCAGACACAACCCCAATTATTTTGAGCAGAAAAGGATTCAATACAAGGCTCAGGCCTCACAATGGCTCTTGAGGGACTAGGAACATTACTGGGGTGCAACAGCTGCAACAAGAAAAGGGAACCCAGAAGTTGTACTAGATGTGCTGCCTGTAGGACACTTTCCTTAGTTGCACTACAGAGATCAGAAACATTGACTTTCAAGCCAAGCAGGGATTCATGATTCACACTCTGTGTCTTGCTGCTGGAGAAAAATATCAAAACAGAGCTGGCTAACGTTGCAACACAATCCAACACAGCCTCGGTGGAATTCACTGACCCAAACTCCAAAAGCATAGACTGCACCTTGCTTCTGCCTTCCAAACTTTGTACAAAGGCATTTGATGAGACAAATGGAATCATATACAAAAGTTGAGCTGCAAGAGACCCTAGAAAAAGCAGTTGTTAGCTTTCCACCCTTGCAGGACACACAGGCCCACCGTCAAGGTAAGATAGGCTGTGTATCCATTCCCAGTATCCTTCTCACTTTAACTTCCCATTAGAATTTTTCTTTTATTCTTTTTTGAAGAAAGAGGGGACAGTGAGAGAGAGAGAAAAAGAGTAGCAATTTTTATTTAGTTTTTCATGTGACTTTCATTCCTTGGACACTTCATTGTGTACGTGATGCTGGGGTTTGAACTTGTGTACTGGTGCATGCCAGACAAGCGCAGTATCTGCCAAGCCACCACTCCAGCCACTAGACTTTTTCTTAATCTTAAAAGTACAATAAAGTGACAGTGGCTCAAAGTTTGTATTGAGATACAGAAACTCCAAGTCTTAGCCTCAGTATGCTGCAGACTGCAAATCCTAAGTGAAGGTCTCTGTATCGTATTATTTTTCACTGAATTTCATCTGGACCTAAGAGAATCTGAGAATTTTGGAGTGGGTTAAGAAATCATTTTTTCCTCATATGAAAAAATGGAGGAAGAAAAGCCCACAGAAGTC
The DNA here is from genome assembly GCA_004027875.1 of Aplodontia rufa. Classification (NCBI taxonomy): domain Eukaryota; kingdom Metazoa; phylum Chordata; class Mammalia; order Rodentia; family Aplodontiidae; genus Aplodontia; species Aplodontia rufa. Next base: position 4,101 of record PVKS010000455.1, read on the forward strand.
CAAGCCCTGGAATTTCATGCTCTGAATTGAGCACTCAGACACAAAATAATCCACCTCATGGATAATAGTTACTATTCTAGGAGGAAGCTCCTAAAATCATATTTTCATAGGTTTTGAAAGAGTTCACAGACAACAGAGTCAGTTGTGTAACTGAGCAGTCTTTTTATGCCTGGGGCAAGTCCCAAGTGCCCCTCCAATTTGCCCCCCTAATTTGCTAACCCATGGGACAACAAGCCTGCAATTAGAGTTGTATTTTTAAATCGTCTCAATTTTTATGTGGCACTTCTTTACCCTATACACAGTCTTGCCAAAGTGCTGTTATTTTCACAGAGGAAATACAAAGAGTGGGCTTGAAATTACAAGTCATATTCTAAGTCAAGAAAAGGAAGTGGGTTTTCTGGGGCAACCGCTGGGCTGGACTCCACACAGTTGTCCCAACCTCATGATGCCACAAAGTCCAGCACCTGGGATAGCTATGGCCTGCCCCTGAAATATGAAGATTTCTGTTTCCAATATTTCTATAAAGATCGATATGGTACCTTTTGGCATTAGATATATATGCGCACATGTGTATGCTTTGGGCTGGGGAAGTGAGGAGGAAGTTTGGCCCCTGGGTCCATGTCACTTAAATGCCAACCATGTTCTTATTGCCTCCATAAGAGAAATGTTCTTGTCCCATCCCCTGCTGAGACTCATGACATTTCATCTGTTCTAGAAATGACAGAAGACAGGTCCCTCTGGGATTCACGCGCCTCTGCTGGGATTTTCACACCATTCGCCATGTTAACATGAAGCAACAGCTGGGTTGAAGAGAGCTGATAAAAATAGCAACATATTCCTGCAAGGCCATGTGGCGAAGAAGGAGAGTTGAGTATTTCATGCAGGGTGGCACTGATTTCTTTTTTCTGAGTCCAGAGCTGAATCTGTCAGAACCTCTACCTTTTCAGAAAAAGCAAAGTGGGTTTTCTCTTTCATCTAAGTGTTGACTGGGAGAATAGGAGAGGGCCAGACTGCTCCTGCCTTTCTCCTCCCCATTTGTAGGCACCTGGTCTGCTTGGTTGTTGATGGGTAGATCAGGCAACTGGATACCGTAGTCCCTGAACAAATGAGCTCAGTCCACTTTGGGAACTCGGTTTTCAAGGTTGCTGTATGTTGCTGCAGAAACTTCCTGCTCTTACCCTATCTTTCCATTCGTTAAAGTGTAACTTGCAATTGAACATTCTGACATAACATAGCTGAGATTTTTTGGCAGCAGCGTTAACCATATTCAAGAGCTTCCTTCAGACGATGTTGAAGTTTCATATCCTCATGAATGCTTGCCTCTTTCAATAGCTTGAAAAAATAAGTTTCTCTCAGAACTTCATTGTTCCAGTATTTCCCTAGCACACATTTGCTCCTTTTAGAAGTACGTTGGGTATGTGTATATTTATAGAGTCTGGGTGTACATTGGTTGGTTAGAATTTGACATCTTATAAAAAAAAAAAAAGGTCAGCTATCTGAATGGAGCTTAGAGAAAAGTTAGTAGAAGTCTAGTGTTTTCTTCATAAGGTCATATTTTGTCCTTCTAAACCATTTGGTCATTTCACCACAGAACTACATTGTGTCAGAAAGGATGTTTTTACTAACTCCCAGCCTTGCTATTTGAAAATAGACTTTTAAATCTCTAAAGCAAATTGTGTAGTAAAGTAAAAATGGAGAGGTGGTAAAATTTCCTCTATCCTGAAAAACAGTCTTACTATGTATGTTTATTACAGTAAAATTTTTTTGAATAGAAAATTAATTGACAAGTTTCTAGCTCTTTGGCCAACTGGAAATCTTTTAAAAGTCATCCTCATTGAAATGCAAAGTAATAAAGTGAAAAGTGCAACGGAAAGTCAAAGCGAATTCACAATTTTTAAGTGCCCACACAAATGGGAAGTCTGTACTCTTCTTGGATGGCAAGTGGTTTAGTTATTCTCTAATTCAAATGCGGTAGTTGTTTGCGACCTGAATTATAGCAGCAGGATTACTGTTCCCCCAGCTTTAAAAAGCATTATGTAATATAGCACAATGTGGCTAATAGGGATTTTAACCTATGTTATGGTTTTACTGAACCTAAGCTCCACTGACATTTGGAAATTGAGATATGGCTGTGGTTCTTCCCTGCTGGTCTGTCCCTCACCACAAATACACAAGATGTAAGCTGGACTAAGGCCAGAACAGTGATGACATTAATGACGAATTTCATCTTGAATCCTCACCACAAACCTTACTGATCCTGTGTTACTGATGAGGAAAGTAATGCTAAGAGAAGTTAAGGAACTTTTTTGAGTTGATGTAATTAAATGGGACTTGAAGTCCTGACTCACTGACTCCAAAGTTGACATTATAGCAAAACACATGAGCTTGGATTTGTCACCTTCATGTGAATTAAAAGTAAATGTGATGGCTCTGGAGCGGTGGCTCGGCAGTTACGGCACTTGCCTGGCATGCACGAGTACGCAGGTTCAAACCCCAGCACCCACATACACAACTAAGTGACAGAGCAACTCAATAAAAATTGATTCTCTCTGTCTCTCTCTCTCTCTCTCTGTCTTTCTCTCTTTAAAAAAATGTAAATGTGATTTTTTTTATTGAGTTTTTCCCTTGAACATGTGCAACACCAAACAGAAAAGAAAGTACCCCAGATGGAATTCTGGAATATGATTTCTCTATCAAATGATTTTATAAATATATCAGGCCCTGCTTGTTTGGTTGGCCAGATGCTAAACTTGCATCTCAGAAGTTTGGGCAGCTTCTGAGGAAATGGGGCTTTTCCTGTGTGCATTTGTCAAGTTGGCTGTGGCTCCAGTTCCTCCACTCACCCAGGCACATCTGGCCAGAGTGTGTGCCTCAGGCTGATAGGCCAGGTCCAGCTAGGCCAACAGCCCAAGAACACAAAGATGGGAGGGTCAGCGCATGTGGGCACCTCAGTTACCTAGAGTTAAAAATGCTATGGGAAGTGTGAACCAACAGCCAAAAGTACATACAATTCAGAGGCCCATGTGGATAAAATGATGCATTGAGAAAGAAGAGAGTTTTGGACAGTGGGAGGTTGGAAATAGCTAGAGTGTCTGGAAGATGCAGAAAGAGGAAGGGAGAGAAAGGTGTGAAAAAGCAGAGGAAGAAAATCACATCTGTTCAAGGAATGGTCAGTGCTAATTAACTGGCATCCAAGGTTAACTGCCTCCATGACCAAGGGTATTCTGGAACCATCTTTCATGTTCTTGATTTAGCAGGGTCATTCTTGGTTAAGGGTGTTAGGGGTATATTTAACTGAACAAATTTAGCTAAAATAAGAGAAGAGTGAGGAAGACAGGTGGGCACCCACCATGGGGGCAAATGGAATCTGACAGTTCTCTGACTTGTTCTCCGACTTGTTCTCCGCAGCTCTCTACCTCTCAACTAGGCCTTTCTTTGTGAGTGGGTTTCATTGTCTCAGATCACCCCTCTACCAGGCAGGAGATGCAGTGATCTGCCCTACTCCAGCTTCCAGATTAGAAATGGAAGACTTCTACCCTCCTTAACCACTCCCACCCATGCAATTTGGAAAGTCCTGGTAGGGATAGGTCATATGACAAATCCCCTGAATCAATCCCTGCAGCCAGACAGGTAAAAAGCTATGATTGACTCCTATGTGGCTGTGTGCCCAACTCCTGGGCCAATCACGCATCCAGGGGCAAGTGAGACACTGTGATTGGTCTAACTTTGGCCATGTGCCTATCTATCGGGGAGGAAAGGCAAAGTCTTTTGCTGGGTGCAGAGGAGTCAGGAGTTCTGGCAGATGAAAACAGTTGGATCTGTCCACACGTTTTTATCTTTCCATCATGTTCTAGCAATAGCTTGTCTATAGGGATTCAACTGAAAGCATCCAGGCTGTCCTTGTTGGAGGATAATAGCAAGATCTCAGAGTGGACATAATTGCATCAAGTATATTAAATTATATAGTCCATTTTCTTTCCTTTGAATTGCAATATTTAATTTCATTTGAAATTTCAAATAATATTGAAGAAGGGTGTACAATGTTTACATCTATTGACATGAGGCATGGATTAAAACTATTTGAGAAAAAGCATTACAAGGGGGAACCTCTCTGTCAATAGTAGAATCCATTCCTGTTTGTAGAAACAATTATGGCCTCTTTAGTTTCCTGTGGGTTGGATAGAGGAAATGATGCAAAATGATCAATCATATTCAGAATGAGTGAAGGAAAGGGAAGGAAGTGCCCAAGTACTGAGCTCCTGTATCAAGGGCATCGTGTGCATTTTCTCAAAGTGACCCCATTCCTTCCTCTGGCACTTCAGTGAAGGGCAGCCACTCTGACTATTTGGCATAGATGCAACAGCCTTAAGACGGGTATCTTGGCAACCTGCTTAGACTCCTAAGATTCTTCCAAACCACGTGGCTAGCTGTGTCTGCATGAAAGTCCAGAGGGCATTGATGAGCTGGTGTTGGCAAAGCCGAGAGCAATGAAGACACTTCTGTTTGAAACCTTGGGATGAGAGAGAGATGGAGAGAGAGAGAGAGAGAGAGAGAGAGTCCTTTTAATCTCATGTCTGCTAGGGTTTGGCCTTGAAACTGACCAGCCTGTTTCCATTTCCTGCCTAGAGCTGGCTCTCAGCAGAAAGGACAGGGGTGAGTGGAGGCTGGGTGACCACACGCCAGACATTGCTGGAGCCACATCATCCTCCCTGCAAAATGGAGATGACAGTCCTAACCTGCAGGGGTTTTAGTGAGAAACAGGACATCGAAGCAGAGCTTCTGGCGCAGGGCCGAGCGGGCACACAGGATGTGCCGGATACATGCAGCTAGTGTTACAAAGGGAGCAAAAACATCTGCCAACTTATTTTTATTTTATTTATTTATTTATTTTTACCCTGAGCTTGGAGGCCTAGCTTTGCTCAGCTTTCTGGATGCTGGCCAAGCTAAATTAACACTCTTATCTTCTGGCCCCTGCAGCTGGCAGCTTCCCTGTAGGTCCTTACCACAATTCTCTTTAGGCTCAGCTGCATTTTCAGGGAAGCCATCCAGGGCCATCCAGGCTGTTCTTTGCTATGGGCTCCTTCACCCACTTGCAGATGAGACCCCAGCCTCCACTCCTGGGCTCTGTCGCTCGGGCCAGCCAAGCTAATGCTTTTATACAGGCACAGTGAGGTCAATGGGGTAGCCCTGAGCCCCGCACACAGTAGAAACACAAAACATCTTGTTGTTGAGAATGAAGGAGGGGCCACCAAGATTCAAAACTTCCCCCAATATTGCCAGAACAGACTCAGCTAGGTGTATTGACCCACTTAGCAACCTTAGCTATGCCGTGGAACTCTGTTGCAGGGATTTTTTATTTCTCAAACTTGAAAGTGTCCAAGAATCCCCTAGGGACCTGGTTAAAATGTAGATTCTGATGGAGGCAGTCTAGAAGGGGACAGAGATTCCTAAGTTCCCACAAGTTGGTGGGCAATGTTCCTTATCAGGCTGATGAACTTTCCAAGAAGCCAGGCTCTAACACACTAGCAAACTTTAGTCCAGGTTTTTGCCACATGTTGTCATTTTGTTTTTGTTCATTTTAAAATTTATTTATTTATTTTTTGCAGTACTGGGGGTTGAACCCAGGGATGCTCTACTACTGAGCTACACCCCCCCATACTTTAAAAAATTTTTATTTTGAGACAAGTTCTTGCTAAGTTGCTGAGGCTGGCCTCAAACATGTGATCCTCCTGCCTCAGCCTCTGAGTTGCTGAATTAGAAGTATGTGCCACCACACCTGGCTACTTTTAATTTTTATAAAAGTTTTATTACTTCCCTTCAAACTGAAATTTTACCTTAAATATATGTATATAGCCATGAAATCACAATTTTTAATGAGTCATATTTCTTGTAACACACCTTAAAATGAACACATAAGTATTAAAATAGGATATATATAAACATGGTAATTTTATGTTATTAATGGCATCATATCTTAAGAAATGTTGATGTCAAGGATTATGGAGGAAATTATAACCTAGATTGGCTAGATCTTATTTTTGGACTCTTTCATTTCATCAGTCGATGTTCCTGCAGGGATTATGGAAGGGAGTTTGGGTAGATTTTGAGCAATGTGTTAAGAGCGGCAAAGAGCATCTTCCTGTGCCCAGCAGGCTGTGTGGGAGCAGAGCCCTCCCATGAAAAGCCCGAGCTCCTGAAAGAGTGGCAGGCAGCCATGGATGCTCATCCAAAGCTTTACTGAAATTGTTATTTCACTTGGCCACAATTTTGTGAAAACCTGTGTAGCGCCTAGAGAATAAGGGGGGGAAAATTGAATTCCCTGTCGACTCTGAGGTGCTTGTTTACAAAGTAAAATGTCCCTAGTGAATTGTTTCATTTATAATTAAATCTAATAATATGCCATTGTGGCTAAATTAATTTGGGGCTAATTCTGCAGGAACTCCATGTCCTGTATTGCTTCTGAACAAAAGAGCCTGGTGCATGCAGTGAGACTCATCCTGAGGCCAAGCCTCCAGGGATGAGCTCCAGGAGGTTAATAAGTAAATACTACATTAAGAGAGCTAATGATCAGGACCCCTGGAGGTCAGAGACAACTGTGTGATGTGTTCCTGGAGCTCTGTAGGCTGTGTGGGGTTCCCTCCCCAGAAATTGACTTTCTGCTCAGAGCACCAACCCCTGCAGATCCTGTACGCAGGCAAAGTCTTCCACTAGAACATGGTCCATTCTGACCACAGCCTGGAGGATCCCAAGCCCTGGTGACTGGTTTTTCTGCACAGGTTCTTATTGCTAGGAACCCCGTGATGTACAAGACACCTTCAAAAATAGGACCCCATTTTTGCCTCACAGTCTGGGAAGTCTGCATAGGTCTCTTCTTTTTATGTATATAATGAATAAGCTCGGAATCACCCCCATGAGGTCACCGTGTAAGAAGGAAGGTTCAGAGATGGAATTTCCACCCAAAAAGGGGGAGTCCAGTCATTCTTTCCCTTCATGGGAATGGAGATGATGGAAGTACAACTACCCCATCCAGAGGAGTCCTTTAGATCTCCCAGTAAGCGGCATCTCAGAGGTTTCTCTGGAAGCTTCTTCCTTTGAATTTCAAACTTAATTCTGGTTCCCAATTTGGCTGATACTGATTTCTTACACTTGAATGCGAGTGATTCTGAAAAATGATTTGGGACCCTCTACTCTGTGGTGGGAGTGAGGAAGACAAGGGGACCCTAAAATTGAAAACTGTCAAAACAGGAAGGCTTGGGATACCAAGGACAAGGTTGGTAGGATTCCTTTATCCTTGGAAGAAAAGGCCACTCCCAATTTTCCTTCTTCCTTCAGGTTTTCTTTCCCCAGATTGCTGGATTTCTGGCTTTTATTTACTTGTATAATGAAACACCTTCCACTTCATCTGTAGATTTTTCTTGAGTTGTGTGTTTAATCTATTCAATTGGTCATAAACCGATGGTGTTCAATAGAAGACAGAGAAGTACTAAAAGGACAAACCCATTCCTGTCCCACTGTCTCTGCCACTGAGGTTCCAGTGATGTGCGAGTCTTAGTTTTCAACAATCACCTGCCTGTGGGTGATTTCAACCACACCACAGTGGAATTCTTTCCTGGTTATGCAACTGGTTTGGATTATTAAGATGACCTTTGAAAGAATTCAGAGTCCTTTATAGGGTTTCTGAAGCAATGCATTTTAATCAGGGTTTTTTTGGTGAAAAGAAAATCAGGTTGATGGTATCGCTCCCGTGTTTCCTGTTTGCTTGTCCTCTGAATATCTTGGCCTTTACAACCCGGACAGGTTGTGTCTGAAGGCAAGAACAGAGCCATTGGTTGGAATTTTTGGAGTCCTGGGGAATGAGCACAGTGAGGCAGTTTGCCTGCGTTGGGGCCTGGGGAGTGTGACATTTATGATCCTGAGCAGGATGTCATGATCCTGCCAGGCTGAATAGCCTGGGCACTTACCCAAACTTCATTGGTCCCAACTGTGTGTTAAGTGCAACCAATATCTCTTTATAAAGCTCCAACCTGGGCCTGGAGTGGTGGCTCAGTGGATACAGTGCTAGCCTGGCATGCACAAGGATGCGGGTTCAAACCCCAGCACCATGTACACAACAAAGTGTCAGAGCAACAAAAGCCACATGAAAAAGAAAACAAAATAAAAATGATTCAAATTAATTCTCTCTCTCTCAATAAAAAGAAAAAGAAAAGCGGCAGCCTGTGTGGACGTGGCTGCATTGTTTCTAGCCAAAGGAAGTTGGTGGCATCAGCAAGGAAGGCGAACCCCAGCACATGGTGACTTTAAGAGTTAAACAAAGGGTGGGGGCAACTCCACCCAACAGGCTGATCAGTGCATTCCCAGAGGTGAGAAATGAAACAACAGGGCCCTGAAACATTTGTTTCTCTTCTGGTCAAGTTTCTTCTTTATCATGGCTCCTTGCATTTGACCTTCCCAACAGGCTGCAGAGCAGGAATAACTGCTGCCTGGAGGAGGTGACCTTCAAGTAGAAATGCTATCCGCGTGGACAAGAGGCCCCAGGCATAAGAAGGTCACCACTTGGAGTTGACTTCTTGACCACCCGGAGCCATTCCGCTCGCTCAGCCTTAGATTCCTTCCCTCCACCCCCCATGCAGATGGATGGCAGGTAGTCTCTGAGATTTGCCTTCAGAAGTCAGGTTCTTCCCATCTCCTTGACATGACCTGGCAAAATTTGTTTTCCATTCAGTGTTGCACTCGTGGGGAATGGGGCAGGTGGGGGTGTGTGGCCCATTATTAATAGAACAATTTCACTGCTGGCCAGGCAAAACGCTGCTCGTCATAGTGGCCCTTACCATCAGGTTAACCACGACTTCCAGCAGTCCTCAGAGAAGGGCCTCCTCTCCTCCGTGCCTCACCCCTGGCTCCTCAGCAGCGACAGCCTTCCCCTGTGGTTCTCATCTAGCCTATTATCCCCATCACAGCCCCTTGACCCTGGTCACACTCTGATCTTTCTTGCTGTGACTGAATCTCTGGCTCCCTGGCCTCCCACTTGCTTCTTGGTTTGGATTTTTGGTTGGAGTATGTTTTAGATTATTTAGAATGTTCTCATTCCACCTCCTCTTGTGTGTTTCTATTGTGAAGACAGGACCCTTAGCTTTTGTTTTTATTTTTCAGCATTGGAACTTTGCTCTTTGTTTGGAGAGTCACCAGTTTTTGCAGTCTGGATAAAGGACAAAATCACCAGTCCCAAAGGTATTGTGATGGTCAGAGACTTCTTTTTCCAGACTGCCTTGCAACTTGGACTCAAAGTGGGGGTCCCACTTTCTGCCAGGCACATGCACCCGTGCTGGACTCAGGGAAAGCATCTCAGGAGGGAAGGATGGTGGTGGTAACAGTGACAATCACAGCCACATAACTCCTGAGGCAGAAGATGCAAGGGTGACCGGAGGAAGCGGTCAGGTTACTCCACCAAGCCTGGTCTGTGCTGTGGTTGGTTTGATTGTTTCTGAAAGATCAGCTTTGAATCTATCCTCTAGCCCTTTACATGATTCCTTTAGCTACCTGCTGTCCTTTTAAGAGACTCCTTTCCCATCCCCAGTGTAGACCAAATTGCTTTCTGTTGCTTCTTTCTCAAACTTTGTTGTAAAAAAGTGTTTGTGTCCCCCAACTTGAAAGCATATCACAATTCCTGTCAGTTGAGATTTTTTTCCCCATCATTTTCCTTGTGAACCTGTGTGCAATCTCTTCACCCAGAAAGGGAAAGAAAGTCATTGGAATTTCTGAATGAATTTACAAAACTAGGTAGCAATGATAATCCTCTTTGAAAAGCCAAGGTTTTGATTTCTTCAATAAATAAATTGAAGGTTAAGAGAAGAGACAGGACTTGGAGAAGCCCAGACATACCATGGCACCAGACTGGAAGCGACTGGACCATGGGAAGAACCGCTACAGATGCGTTTCAGGTGTTCTCCCAGAGTCCCCAGCATCCTAGGGTGGCATAGCCAAGGTTTCTTTGCCACAGAGGGAACATAGATGTGCCTGAGAACAGACTGGGAAGCCCTGGGAGTGGGATAAAGAGGACACTGAAGAACCTGCTTAGATCTGGCTACTGGAGAGGCTACAGATAAGGGTGCCATAGAGTAGGTACCTATGTCCTGGGGCCAACGAGCTTTGAAGATTGTGGTCATAGCCACCTAGTGCCTCTCAACCCGTAATGCATCCTGCTCAAACTTAATACCTGATGATAAGGGCAGGAAAGAGGAATGGGAAAGAAAAATCCTCATCTGATTCCATTTGAATCCAAGGGATGTTGAAAAGAATCTGTTAGTGACTGAAAATCAGTGAAGACGTGGGAACCTACTTAGCTTCAATGGGAAAAGTGAAAAAAGTTGTTTGGACAAAATTTATTTCCTCCTTTCCCCCAGGTTTACCCTAGTTTAATATGGGCTAGGTTATGGAAGCGGTGGAGATTGGAAATAAAATCCATCCATCTTCCCACTCACCATTTTTTCTTAAGAATTCCAGGCCTGGGGCCAGAAATGAAGCTTAGTGGTAGAGTGTTTGCTTAGCATGCATAAGTCCGTGGGTTTGAACCCCAGCTACACACACACACACACACACACACAGTCTTTCAGGCTTTCTGAACTTCATGTGGTTATATCTCTGAACATGTTGGCAAGAAATATGTCTGCAGATTGATCTTAAAAAGTGATGCCTACTTGCAGGTCATATGAAAGAAACATGATCTTTATTCTGGAAAATTCTCCACTTTCCTGGGAAGAAAAATGCTGAAGTGAATGTAAGCAAGGTGAAATGAAACCAAAGTAATCGATACATTTCCAATAGTCTTTGCTGCATCAGTCCCTGAGTTTGGAAGCTCAGATTTGGAAGTTGCTGAGAGCGTGCTGAGGAAGTTTTGTAAAAAGATCAGCCTTCCCAGGTCATTGCGGTTAGGCCCTGGAGCCAGTTCCACCATTGCAGGGCCCCTCCTCTGTGCCCTTCAGCCTCCTGTATTCGAGAAGCATCTCCTTTGAGCAAGTATGAATGAATGTGTTGACCCCATTCTGCCTGTTGCTTTAATAACATCTTTCCTTGGATCCCGCAGCACTTGGGATAATGATACATGCCCTCCCATACACACTTCTTGTGTGAGGACAGACACCCTGCCTGTTGTATACTTGAGGCAGGGGTTTTGACACATGCCCTGGGCACTCTCAGTACGTTCCGGGAAGCCTTGATTTATACCACACTCAAGGTGCTCTTCACATGTGGCCCCAGCCTTCCTCTGCAGTGGGCAACTTGCCTGTCTCTTAAGAATGTCATACGCACACACACAACACACACACACACACAGAGCTACATTGTTTCCTCAGCTCAGAACCCATAGCTTGCCTTCCTCTTACTCCACCATTACCTGAATCTTGAGACTTCAATCAAGATTTCACAGGAAAGGCTGGGAGGCCAGGTAGTGCTTTGTAGGGTTGAAGTAAGTAGCCCCTCCAAGTAGCTCCCCTGACAGGCCAATATGTGAGTTGTGGGAGTAAAGCCACTGCCCCTAGTATGGAAGAAGTGCCACCAACATGGACCTTGTTACTGCCAACAGAAGCTGCGGCCAGCATGTACTACTTGCCTAGGAGAGGCCATGGGGGCTATACCTGGCAAAGCTGTAGGGGCAGAGCTGATGTGGGAGCCCACAGCCCGCCACAATATGCTCTGGATGCCGGAAAAGGAGCGATAGGATTTATTTTTTTGCTGGATTTTAGCTTTTCTTTGGTGAAATACCTTCTCATTCTCTCTATTCCTTCCTTTTGGAATAAGAACGTTTACCCTGTGCCTGTCCCACCACTGTATCTTAGAGGTGTATAACTTATTTTTTGATTCTTATGGGGGCTCACAGTTGAGTTTGTCTTGAGTCACAAAGGAGACTTTGGACTTAGACTGTGAGAGATGCTGAAACAGTTAAATATTTTAGGATCTCTTGGAAATGGCCTATGCGTTTTGCATTGTGAGATGGACATCAACCTTTGGGGACCAGGGATGGACTGCTACTCTTTGGATATGGAATGGCCCATGTGCTAAACCCTTGGTCCCCAGCTTGGTGCTATTGGGGGTGGTGTGACCTTTAAGAAGCAGAGCTTCATGGAAGGTCTTCAGGTTACTGGGGGATACGCCCTTCAAGGGGATACTAGGACCCCAGAGTTTTACTCTTCCTTTCTTTCTGCTCCCTCGTCATAAGGTGAGTGGCTTTGCTCTACTACGTTGCCTTCAAGATTTTTTTAAATTTTTATTTTAAAGAAGTCTATTTGGACTGTGTGGGAGGCGCTTGTCTTACCACAGGCCCAAAGCAATGGTGCCAATTGATCAGGAACTGAAAACTCCAAAACTGATAGCCAAAATAAACCTTTTGTCTTTATGAGTTGGTTTTCTCAGTGATGGAAAGTTGGCTAACACCACCCACCTGGATTCCTTGCTTGCTGCGATAGAATGCCTTGGGCTTTCCTGATGACCAGCCTTCATAGTGTGGAGAAGCTAGGGCACACAAAGAGTTCATGATGAAGTCTGAGAAACCACTCTGAGCAAAGATCAATCAGTATATCTAAAATGGCACTGTGGGCCACAGCATGGCTTAGGCACTGACCAGAAGTGAGACAGGGTCATCCAACCTCTCTGAGCCTCTGCTTTCTCAGTTCTGAGCTGATGAGGCCAGGCAGATGAATCCTGTCCATCATTCTAACTTGCCTCTGTGCTTCTGGGCATATTCAAGCTGGGTCACTTGTGTGGCTTTGGAAAGGAGACCTCAACCCCTTGCCACATTGACTCACTGTGGGGCTGCCTGAGGGTCCTCACAAAGATGGTCATCTTGGAGTTTGGCTGTCATAGAATTCCCAGTCTAAATTTAGTTAGTTTAACCTACATTATCAAGAAATCTGGGGGACTTCTTAGGAGTCCCTGCCCTCAGAAATTATATCCTGTTTCTTTGTTGGACAGGATAGTGAGTCCTCTGGAGTTATTAGATACTAGAGAACATCCTTGCAGAGCCAAGAGGGGAATTTGATAGGTGAAGGCACAGTAGAAGGGCCTGGTGGAACCCAAAGCTGGAGCTGAATGCAGGAACATATGCTATTTTTCAAGAGGGAGTAAGTCCTTTTTAGTAACTCCGAAGTATGCCTGTGCAGCTTAATACCTAAAGTTATGTTAATGTGCTTTCTCTTTTCACTCCTCCTTATTTGTGATTTCCCCCCACTTAGCCATGGTTTCCACTGGGAGGAAGAGCTAGAATGAAGGAGAAAGGGGAAATGGCAAGACTGAATATGTCCAGTGGCAGACATAGTCACACCACACCAGCACCAGGCAATTTCAACCACAAGCTCCAGGCCTGGGGATAAGAGTCCCCTAAATCTAGACAGACCTTTAAAATACAATAGTCTTGGAGGATGAGCTTGAATTGTTACTTCACACTGCAGAATAAGGAAAGATGCACCATGTGATCTAAGAGACATTCCCTATCCCACAGGAAGGGGAGCAGCATTTGTTGGGCTGGATAGGGGACTGGAAAGGGGTGGGGTCATTTTCAGTGAAGGAGATTATGAGATGTAGGCATTATTCTTTTTTTTTTTTAAGAGAGAGGGTGAGAGAAAGAGAGAATCCATTTTATTTATAGTTTCATCTGGCTTTCATTTCTCTGACACTTAGTTGTGCATGTGGTGCTGGGGTTTGAACCCAGGTCCTCACACACTCCAGGTAAGCACTGTAACAGCTGAGCCACCACTTCAGCCCAAAAAACATTATTCTTGAGGTTCTGGGAGATACTGGAAATTTCAGATGGTCCGGGGAGAGATAGGGGTGTGGCACATTTAGACAGTGGAGGATTCTGAGATACCATAGACCAGTTCCCTTGGATCTGTGTGGCTTGTGTAAGTTATAGAACTTTTTATGTGGGTATAGTGCTAATAGGGTTGGGGAAGAGGAAGAGGTAGAGCCTGGAAGCAGACAAGACTCCACAGTGGAGGCCAAGAGGGGATCACCGTTGGCAGATGAAGCTGACCTCCAGACATTAGTAGGGCTACCCAAGCGCCTCCCACACAGTCAGACTTGAAACTGGATAACAGAGAGCAGACCACAAGCATCTGCTTTGCCACTGTGGAGAAGATAAACAATTTCCTGACCAGCATTTCAGTGAAATAGAACCTCAGGAGTTTGATTAAGTAGAACTTAGCATTTCAGCCATTTGGGTCACAGTGCATTTTAAACCCAGTATACCACTCAAAGAGATACATATGAAGTGGGATGGGAGAGGTGGGAGGCTATTTGGCTTAGGGGACAGGGGTAATATGTCCAATGGTTACCATTTTATTTTTAAAAGCCTTCCTTCTTTGGCTCTAGAATAGACAAAGAGGGGTTGGGGATTTAGCTCAGTGGCAGAACGCTTGCCTAGCACGCGCAAGGCCCTGAATTCGGTCCTCAGCTCTAAAAAAAAGAAAAGAAAAAGAATAGATAAAGGAGGGCTACAAATAATTGACAACCAAACTGATGAACAGCCTAATTTTAAAAACAGGAAGATACATGAATAGTCAATAAACACCTGAAATGGTGCTTAACATTGAAGTAATCAGGGAAATGCAAATTAAAACTATAATGAAATATCTTACATATGCCTAGAATGGATAAAATAAATACAATGAATGTTGGCAAGTATGTGGAGCAACTGGAATGTTGAATGGAGAAAATGAAATATAGACTCTGTGGATTAAGAACTGTTTTGCAATTTCTTTTTTTTTTTTAAGAGAGAAAGAGGGGACTGAGAGAGAGAGACAGAAAGAGAGAAGCAATTTTTATTTAGTTTTTCACGTGACTTTCATTCCTCAGACACTTTGTTGTGTACATGGGTGCTGGGGTTTGAACTTACATCCTCGTGCTTGCCAGGCAAGCACTGTAACCACCGCTCCAGCACTGCAATTTCTTATAGTAGTAAACACTAGCCCGTGACACAGCAATTACACTCTAAGTTATTAACTCAAGCAAAATGAAAATGTGTGAACAGGGAGACTTGTACAAGAGTGCTTGTGGTAGTCAGATCAACAGAAGAGATAAACTGCAGTGTATCCACTCAGTGAATATTACTCAGCAATACAAAAAAGAAAGACTATCTTCACTTGCACGACATGAATGCATCTCGAAGAAATACACTGAGTGAAAGAATCCCGACCAGAAAAGTATATACCATATAACTCCATCTCTATGAATGTCCAGAATAAACAAAATTGATCTATATTGATACAAGTGAAAAAGGGTCATCAGGAGCAGGAGTGCACTTGCTGGGGTGATGACTGAATTCACTATCTTATGTTCATGGTTGTTACATAAACACACACGATTGTCAGCCCTCATCGAACTGAAGATTGAAGATAATTAAAAATATATATATTAGGGGCTGGAGACCTGGTTCAGCAGTGCACTTGCCTGGCCTGTGTGATGACTCAGGTTTAAACCCCACATACACAACTAAGTGCCAGAAAAACAAAATGCAAATGAAAAAAATAAAATTGACTTTCTTACTCTCTCTCTCTCACACACATTCTCCCTCACCCCAAAAAAAAATAAATAAAAAAACTTCTTAGAGTTTGAGCTCAAGTTCCTACAGTTTTTGGGGGGCACTCTCCCTCTGATCCTCTCTGTTTCACACCTGCTCCCTGTGTGTCCCCTCATGCAGCCTGCAGGAACACCCACCCACCCTGTCCCTCTACCCACCCAGCCCACACACTTGTCCTCCCTCCTGTGGTCTCTAACTGCACTAGAGTCATCTCCGGTTCTAAACCTCAGCACACACTAAATCATTGTGTGTGTGTGTGTGTGTTTCAGTGAAATACGGATGCTTTTGAAACCACTTTCCCCTCTAAAGGCCTCCTCCTTCCTTGTTAACTCTGGGTTCAGTCATTTCATAAATAATGCAGCTCCCTCTCTTGTCTCAATTACAACTCTCTCTCTTTCTCTCTCTTTCTCTCTCTCTCTCTCCTGTTTTGAAGGATCAGCCTGGACTCTTTGAGTGCCTCCCTTGTTTCTCAAGTCTGGCTGGCTGCCATCCTTGCCTTGGTCCTGGGAAGAAGGGGTCGTTCTGCTTGTGAGAGGCCTTGCTTGGGGCTTGGGTACTTTGTTCAAACTGTGTTCATTCCCTGTTGAGTTTCTTTTGCCAAAGCTGAGTGGCCGCTCAGGTCTCCCCCTCCAGCCTGTGTGGATTTGTGGTGGTCTCTGTGTGCTTGGTTCCCTGAGAAGCAGAGGTGTTTGTAGGATCTGTGTGTGCACTGTGTCACCAGGCTCAATGGGCAAACACATCCACCGCGTCTCAGTGCTTCTGACTTAGGCGCTACCTACTTACTGTAGGGATTCTGAGACTCACACTCTTCAAATATTTACCAGGCCAACGCTGGTCAGACCCAATGGTTGCACCCGGCTAGCAAGCCTGGTCCTTGCCCCTGCAGCTCTGTCACCATTGCCAATTCTGCTGACAGCCTCGGTGAGGCTGCGCCTGCCTGCGGCTGCAGCCCAGACTTTTCACATCCTTCCTGCAGATGCTCCTCTGGGTCTTATTTGGGAAGCAAATGGCATCCTTGGTCCATCTGCAGAGCACTGTGTTCAGGCTGTCTCCTGTTAGTGACAGAAGCCTGGAGTCCAGCCTGTGTCCTTGTGTCCTTGAAATTCCAAGCCTTGTGTTGTTCACTCCAAGGTTCCCAGGTCCTTGGTGAGGGGGCATCCCTTTTGGGCTGGTCCTACCTGCTGGTAGCTGCAGCAAGCACCGCCCCATCTTGAGAAGTTGACCTGAAGGAGGCCGGTGAGCAAAGCCCCCTCTGCCAAGGTCACAAGTCATGCTGCTGACCAGACGAAGAGCTCCTGAGAAATCAGCTTTGTGAAGAGATGCCTTTCAGTGCCCCGCTGCGGTGCTCCATGCCACATGGGGCATTGTCAAGAGGTGATGGGCCAGTAGGAGAGATGCCAGGAGGCACCATGGTGCTTTTGTAGGGCTGATGGCAACTGTGAGGGGGGCCAGCATATCAGCTTCTAGGTGGCAGATGAGGGCCTCCTGGAAGGAGGGGGGCATTTTTCCCCAGAAGCTGTAGGTTACCTGAGGGGTACAAGGGGGCTGGCAGTGCTGTCTCCCTAATCCCTGCCATGAGCCCAGGTGATTGTGATTCCTCTGGAGAAGCTAATTCTCTGTATCCAAGGTTCCAAGACCTCCAAGGAAACTGAAATCCACAAATGCTTTAGTCTCTTATATAAAATGATATAATTTTTGCATATAACCTATACATATCCTCCTGTATACTTTAAATCATCTCTGAATTACTTATAATACATAACACACTGTAAATGCTACGTAAATTGTTGTCATACTGTATTACTTAGGAAATGATGACCAGAAAAAATCTGATGTATTCAGTACACCCCATAAAATTTTTTTATTAGTGCATTATAGTTGTACATACTGAAGGGATTTGTTGTTACACATTCATACATTCACACATTATAACAATATATTTTGGCCCAGTTCTGTCCCCAGCAATTCCCCCTACCTTCCTCTTCTCCCTCTCCCTGGTCCCTTATCTCCACTGATCTCCCTTGATTGTATAGATACATACATATATATGTACATATGTATATATGTATATATATATATATATTACTTTTCATACTTATTTTGTTTTTTAAAGAGAGACAGCAAGAGAGAGAGAAAGCTAGAATCAATTTTAATTTAGTTTTTCATGTGGCCTTCGTTGCTGCCACATTCCATCGTGTACGTGGTGCTGGGGTTCAAACCTGCATCCTTGCACATGCCAGGCAAGCACCGTAACCTCTAAGCCACTGCTCTAGCCACTAGTTTTTCAATTTTTAAAGATTGTGTGGGAACTATTTAGTATCTCAGAGGTGCAAAGTATACTGTACAATATTTTGTCTGAATATTTGAAACCCACAATTGGTTCAATCTTCAGATACAGAATGGAAAGCCTACTGTGAGCCAATGCAGCAAACATGTCATTAAAATCTGCCCTGCCTTTTGGTACCCTCCAAAGTCAGACTTAATCATACATTTCCCTATTTTCTGTGTCTATGGTGCAGCCTGGAGTGTGAGGGCGGGGCTCTACCTTGTGCTCTCTGAGTAGGTGTGGAGCACAGCTTTGGCTACCAGCACCTGGTAGACAGGTGACAAGAGCTCGGTGATGGTGGCTCCCAGCAGGTCCTGAGGGTCTGAGGGTACAACGACCCACCGAGTGAATGGAGGTCACTCCATCAAGTCACACAAGTAGAGTGTGGAGACCTCCAAGGCAGGGAGTCCCAAGGTGGTCCAAAGTAGGGTAGTAGTGACGTGATGGTGGATCTCAGTTCTGGACTGATGACTGCCCAACCTATCCCTCCCTTGCTTCTTCTGTCCATCTGGTCTTTCCCCAAATTTGGCTCTGGATTTAAAGTTTGTGTCTTTTATTCTAAATATTGCTTAGAATATGACCTGGCCCCACCTCAAGTCCACCTTCTGTTGGTCAGTTCCCTTGGCAATCCTGGCCTTCCAAGGAACTGCTGGCCCTGGCCTGCCCCTCCCTCATTGGTCCTGGAACATAAGGTGTTAGAGGAGAGCCTTCAGTGAAGTCAAAAGTGGGATGAGGACAAGGTTGAGTGATGGGAAAGAAGTTGGAAAAGCAGGCAGGATTATACAGAGGGGTGAGAAAGTCATACCGAGGATGGTATCTTCTTCCTTGAAGATGGTGAAAAGATGCCCAAGGTTGTCAGCTGGAAACTGGATCAGATCTGAGTTTCCAAAAGATCTCCCAAGACCATGGCCATGGTGGGGGGATGGTCAGGACTGAAAACTCAGGACCCATTTTCTAGCACCATGTCTGCCTGTATCCCCAGCTGAAGGCTGAAGTCACTGAAGCCCCTGCCTAGCTCTAGGCTCCTCTAGGCTCTGTGTTCTCTTTCCCTTCTGGGTTTCTTGTCCTTTTCTGCTTTCCTTTGTATCTGTCTTGATGCCTTATTCCTATATAATCTCTTTCCAAAATCCCTCCAGAGTCACCTCAGTAAGGTCACCCTCCTGGCTTTGTATTTCCTGTCTCTCCTTCCAGGGACCCTTTCCCTCATGGGATCTCCTGTGATTGGTTGCTTTGGAAGTGGAACCCATACACATGACTCACCTCTTCTTCATCTCTCTGGGGGTAGCTGCCTGTAGAAGCACAATGTCTTGGTTGTTCCCCCCATGGGCTGCCCTTTTTGAAAGATCCTACGCATATAAGTTTGCTAATTGAGTTTAGTATCAGTTTAAAATTTAGTTCTAGTATTACAAAGGCCATTGCCCACAGATAAAAGCCTTGTCCTCTCTTGCAGCTTTTTGTTATGGGCTGAATGTTTGTTTCCAACTCAACTCAAATTCCTGTTAGGATCCTAACTTCCAAGGTGATGGTATTAGGCATTTTGGGAGGTATTTGGGTCAGGAAGGTGAAGCCTTCATGAATAGGAATAGTGCCCTTGTAAAAGAGGTCCCAGAGGTGTCTCATCCTCTTTCTACCCCATGAGGACACAACAATTCAGCAGTCTATAATTCAGCAGAAGGCCTTTGCGGGAGCCTGACCATGTTGTCACCTTGGTCTTGGACTTCCAGCCTCCAGAACTCTGAAAAGTGAATGTCTATGATTATAAGATACCAAGTCTATGGTACTTAGTTACAGCAGCCCAAATTAAGTCATCTTGTCCAAGATAGTAAAAGGAGAATTTGGGATTCTACTTATTTCTCACCTGCTTCAGAACTTGGGTAGGGAAAGAGAGGAACTCCAAATAGAGTTTCTCCACTTGCCTGGAGGAACCAACACCCGTTTCCTCCCTTCCTTGTTGTCTTCTGTGTTGCCTGGTCATTCTGCAGGCATTTCCACCTGTTGTTTTTGAAATATACAAGGGAAAGATTTTTCGCTTCCAAGAAGGAGTAGGAAAGAGCATCACACAACTACTGCAACAAGAGGAGGAAAAAAAATACATTAGAGAAATCACATTGGCAAGGACCATGGAGACGTGGATACATTGAAGACTAAGCTAAAATATGAAACCAAGTGGATTCCTTCCCAGGTCTAAGGAGGTAGTAAAACAAAGCATTCAGTAAAACATCTTGGAGAGCCCTACCTGAAGAAGAGAAATAAACCAGGAACAAGACTAACCAAACCTGGAACCCTACCCCCATGGTTCCTCATAGACTGAGGTGTTTAGGGATCATCCCATTGCCTGGGCAGAGGAAAGGGTTACCCTTCTTCTACACCCTGTGTTATTATTTTGCACAGAAAATACAGTATACATTAAAATTTTTGAGACATGAAGAGGTAGGAAAATGTGACCAAAAAAAAGAAAGAAAGAAAAGAAAAAAACACTTAAAAATAGACTACAGAAGTGATTAAGGACTTTAGACTTTAGAATTGGCAATAAAGGACTTTAACTATGAAACATATGTTAAATAAGATGCAGGAAAAGACTAGGAATGGAACCACCATATGACCCAGCTATTACACTGCTCAGTATTTATCCTAAAGAATTAAAGTGAGTGTACTACAGCAATATATGCAATCCTATGTCTATAGCAGCTCAATTCATGATAGCCAAACTAAGGTACCAATAGATGTCCATCAATAGATGAACTGATAAAGAAAATGTTACATATATACACGATGGAATTTTACTCAACTGTAAAGGAAAATGAAATTAAGTCATTTGCAGGAATATGGATGGAACTTGAGACATTATATATATATATACACACTCACATATACATACATATATATATACATATGTATATATATATATTTAAGGAGAGAGAGACAGTGAGAGAGAGAAAGAGAGAATCAGTTTTATTTAGTTTTTCATGTGGCTTTTGTTGCTCTGAGACTTTGTTGTGTACGTGGTGCTGGGGTTTGAACCTGCTGCATCCTTGAGCATGCCAGGCAAGCACCATAACCACTGAGCCACCACTCCAGCCCCTGCTATATTAAGCAAAATAAGCCAAACTTGGAAGGTCAAGATTTTTTTCTCAAATGTGGAAGCGGAAGAGGAAAAAGGAAATGTGGGGGGAATCTCATGAAAATCCAAGGGAGATCAGTAGACTAGAGGAAAGAGACCAGGGGAGGAGGGAAGGGAAAGGTGAAATAATGAGGAAAGATATTGAGCAAACCATGTTGTTATATTGTGTGTAAGTGCAAATATGAAACAACAAATCCCAATATTCTGTATAACTATAATATACCAATAAAAATTTGAAAAAATAAAACAGTAAGTGACTATAAAAGAAAGGTACAGCAAAATATGACCAAACTCAATTTAAAAATCTTAGAGAATTTAACAGAAACTTGGAATGTACAAAATAACTAAAAGGGCTTCTGGAATTGAAAACTTTGATATCTGAAATCCAGAACTCTCAGATGAATTTAATATCAGCTGGATACAACAAAAGCCTGAATGAATGAACTAAAAAAAATCAGTAGGAAAACCTCAAACTGAAGTATACATATAGGAGCCTGGAAAGAACAAAACAGTGTGGAACACATGGGGAACCATCAAATGTCTAATGTAATTGGAGACCCAAAAGTAAATGAGAGAGAATATACTGGGGTGTTGGAAATTGAACCCAGAGTCTCATACATGCTAGGCAGGTGTTCTACCATTGGGCTAGCCAAGAGGCAATATTTGAAGAGATAGTGGCTGAATTTTCTAAAACCAATGAAAAAAAGTCAACCCACTCATTTAAAAAACCAAGCAAATTCCAACCAGAATAAATGCAAAGAAAACCACAGTTAGTCCCATATTAACAATACTGCTATAAATCCACAAAAAATTAAATCTTACAACACTTTATTAGAAAAAGGTACATTACTTGCAAATGAGCAACCATAAGATACGTAGCTGACTTTTCAACAGAAGCTGTACACAGTGGGGAGGATAATGATCTCTCAGGAAGTTCAGCTCTGATTCCTAGAACCTGTGGATATATCATCTTCCATGACAAAAGGGACCTTGCAGATATGAAGAAGAATATTTAGATAGATTCTCCTGGACTATCTAGGTGGCTCAGTGTTAACACAAGAGTCCTTATAAGGGAGGCTGGAGCGGTAGCTCTGCCGTTATGGTGCTTGCCCAGCATGCATGAGTACACAAGTTCAAACCCCACACCATGTACACAACAAAGTGTTGGAGCAACAAAAGCTGCATAAAAAACTACATAAAATTCCCTCTCTCTCTCTCTCCCTGTCCCTCACTGTCCCTCTCTCTTAAAAAAAGGGGGGGGGGCAGAAAGCTCCTGTCTCAGGATGAACATGGGCACCCCCCGGCTCCCACGTGTTACACTGAAAAGACTGAGAATTCCTCCAAAAAGTCTGTTTACCCAGAATGGACAAATTTGTAGCTTTAGTGTGGCCCCATCCTCCTGGATGGATAAGTTTATCTTTTTTTCACTACTAAGTGGAAACAGAACTCTTCAGCAAATTGAGTTCAATGGTAGAAATTAAGAAAGGTTACATTTCTGCGCATTTGAGTCTTAATTGTAAATTTTATTATCAGCTACAAATACGTTGGCCTAAGAGATTCCTTCTTGCTGCCTGTGGGGTTCAAGGCCAGCGAGTGTTCCTTGGCTCCTGGAACTGTTTGGCTCAGAGCTGGGTGGGGCCTGCACCCAGGAGCAGCAGCCCCACGTTGAGAACTGCTTCAGCTTTCTCTCCGGGCAGGGTGCCACACGCACATGTTGTAGTTACTGTCGAGGGCCCTGCCCGGCGCCCTGGCAAGCCTCTCACCTCCCGCTCTGCTCAGGCCACTAGCAAACTCCTGCTCCCCCTCTCACTCGCTCCCTCCACTGCACCTCTCCCTCCTGCTCCAGGAAAAATATTTGGACATTGCATGTCCCTCCTGTCACCAAATACGGAGGACAGAGAAAGCAGGCGGGGTCTGTGGGAGCCCAAATGACCTCAAAGCAGTTCATCCACACACAGCCAGCCCTGGGGACATAGGCTGCATGCCTGCTGCCAAGCTGGGGAAACTGGCCCACAGAGCTCTGCCTGGGATGGTGCCAGAGACTTGAGGGCTAAGAGAATCTGCAGAACTCACACCTGTTTTTCCAGCTTTTCTCTCACCTTTGCTAGCTCTTTGCAGGCAGCGCATGGTTGTTCTGAACTTTCCTCTCGATCGTCCTTGCTGGGTAAGCCCTTCCTCCTGAGGTGTCTCCCCAGTCCCCTCCAGTCCTCAACAGTGCTGTAGAAGTTGTAGGCTCCCATGGTTCAGGCCTGGAGCGGGGCTGAATTCAAAGTAGCACAGCTCAACTGTCTGAAATTAAGTCAGAAATAAGTTCACTACATTTCCCTCGGAGATCTTAGACATGACAACCTCCATGACCTCTGTGACACTTCTGTTCTCCCCTCTTTCTCATCCTTCCCACACTTGAGATGGTGGCGACATCCTTCCCCCAGCCCTTCCTTCCAGGAGTCCTTGTCCTCCTCCCTGCCCTTCTCTCCACCTTTCATCTTGGAGGTTGACTTTACTGCTACCTCTCAGCTCTTGAGCTCCATCCCAACCCGTCTACTCAAGGCTCAGAAGTGGCCTTGGATGTTACAGAACACGCCCCAGAAAAGAGTAGCCCAGCAAGGATGCGGAGGCACCAGTGTGTCCACATGCACACCCTCTCGTTCTGGTGGACTAAAAAGAGGCTGGCAAAGTTGGAGAAAGGAGAGACTGAGCATCTGGAGACCCTGTTCAGCTGAACTTTGTCAACCACTGATGGCCTTTTTCTTGTGAAGGAAAGAGGGGAAGAAGCATGCAGTTCAGGTGCGGGCTGGGCTCGGGCCCTTAGTGGGGG
This sequence comes from Aplodontia rufa, assembly GCA_004027875.1. NCBI lineage: Eukaryota > Metazoa > Chordata > Mammalia > Rodentia > Aplodontiidae > Aplodontia > Aplodontia rufa. Next base: position 27,931 of record PVKS010000455.1, read on the forward strand.
TGAGATTCATATTGCTTCTCTAAACCCCTTTTTTCTTTATATGACCCTCATGTCCATCTGGGCTACCTGCTTAAAATACCACCCTCTACCACTACCACCCCCATGCCCTTTTCCCACAAATATCCCTACCGAGAGCCTCAGCTGCGGTCTCAGAGACAACTTAGACACTGGTTTGCTCTTCTGGGGAGCAGTGGGCAGCTCCAAGGCAGCAGGATGTTCCCAGATGAGGGGAGGGGGTCACACCAAGAGTTTCGGTGAAGGTCAGAAGAGTGTCCAGCATGCAGGGTATTAACTTTGTCACTCAGAAGGTGAGAAAGCTGTCAAGTAAGTGGGTGGCATTTGTCTCTCAGGCTTTGTGTTTGGTGCTGGGAGATTTTGTTTGTTTTTGTTTTGGGTCATCTTCCTCTGTGTTTTAAATCTTCTCTTCTTTAAAGTATATGGTTACAGAAGCCCTGTCCCCCTTACCATGGTCTTGAGTATGCATCACAACCAACGTTTGTAATCTAATTAGCTTCATCTTTAAACTCCTTGCAACAGTAAACACAAATTATAAACATTTTCTTGATCAAATCTACATTCTCACTCCACATGTGTGCCCGAAGGCTATAGACACTCACAGAAGCCTGCTTCTAAGGCCCGGGATGAACCAGAGAGACTATCATCCAGCAAGGACCCCAAAGAAGTGGGCCCAGCTATGCCTTTGAGGGTCTAGCCCTTCGGTGCCTCAATTCCTCACCTGTTAGGCAAGAATTATGGTACCACTCCAGGCAGGCTCTTGGAAACTTCACACAGTAGTAGCTCAACTTATTTTTAATGATTCCTGTGTGTGAGGCACTGTTCTAATTAATTTAATCTCACCCTCCCCATGAGGTAAGTACCATTGTATCCACCATGTACAGAAGAGAAACTAAGGTTCAATAAACATAAGGCATTCGTCCAAAGTCACATGACACGTAAGTAGCAGAGGCAGGACTCAATGAACTTGGGCTGCCTTCAGTGAATTCTGTTGCCCTTGCTCAGCTGGCTGCAGTGAGCGGCAGGCATGGGAGCAAATCCAAGATACCCACAGGGGCCAGGCAGGACCCGTGGACAGTCCAAAGCCCTTCACAGGGACAGCTGCACCTCAACTGCAGGCAGATAATGCCATGCAGGGAAGCAAGCTCAGAGTGTCAGACACTCCAGTTTTTTTAAGAGCAGCTAGGAATCTGGATATTTTATGTAAAATTCCCGGTTAAAAATGTCACTCACTAATTAAAACCTTCTGTAAGGAAAACAAGGAAAAAAACCACCATACTCCAGGCTGCATCCAGCTTGTGGGTCGTCTGTGGCTTCTGACTCAGGCCAAGGAAGGTAGATGGGTTAATGTCAACACCATTTCATTGGCAGTGGTGACCCGGAGAGCTATGTTAACAAGGGTTCTGAGTGTGAGTCCGGCCTCAGTGACTTAGAGTGCAGCAATCCATTGGTAATGCTTTCCAGCAGCACAGTTAAGAAGTGGCAGCACCCATGCCATGAGCTTGCCCTGACTGGGTCAGATGCTGCACCGAATGAGGTAGTAGTGTTCAATCCCCATTCCTCCAGGATCTGGCTGATTGCCCCCCAACTCCAACTCAGTGCACTCTCAGATTCAATGAGTGTTCAGTGCTCAACAGATTTGAGGTTTTAAATACTTCCATTAGTAACCCTCAGACCAATCTAGAGACAGGGAGAAAGAGAAGGAGAGAGACTGAGGAAATGGTGAGGAGGTCCCAAACATTTAACAGTTTCACGCTCTCTTCTACCAGGAGCTGAAATTCCTGCTTCCTTCGCTCTTGTTGCAAGAAATCCCTTATCCCGCATTTGCCATCTCATGGAAGACATGGTGCTGTTTGGTGAAGGGATAATGTTCAAGGCAATTATTTTCACCTGGAAAAAGCCTGTTCTCCAGAGTGCCTTCTCTGACATGCCATGGTGGGGCTCCACCTCTAACACAGGGATCCTGTCTCCATTAGGGTCTGGTCCTTCCCCTTGAAGGTTTCTTTTGTGGAAATTTTCAACCCCTTTCTGAGGCAGCCATCTTCTGCAGCCTGAGCACACCATTAGTCTCCCTCCTCATCTGCTTAAAAATGTATATACCTTCCATTCACAGTCACTAAGAAAATGGAGCCTCTAGGACATCATGACCTCTAGAGCCATTCATAAGCAACCCTGAGTCACCTTGGACATGTGGAAGAGGTGAGTGACACTGATGCTATTGAGTTGGGCTCACTCACAGACGGAGTTTCCTTCTCCACTAAATCCATATTTGCTTATTTACTTTTGCCTGGTGTGGCACTTAACCTGCTCCCCTACTCCCCCTCTCTGTGGAATTGGTTTTCTCAGCTAAAAGATGAGGTTCCTGAGAGCAGATCCTGTTTTTCTTACTTTATTCATTCATTTGACAAATACCATTTGAGTCCTTGCTGTGGGCCAGACACCGCCCTTGAACCCAGGGATGCAGCACTGAACAGAACAGTCTATGCTCTTTAGAGCTTCTCTTTGATTCATGTAGCAGTAGATGTTTATAAATTATAAACGTTGTGGTCTTGACAATTCTTGAGACTTTACTGGACCTAATCACACTTTTGGAACTTGTCCTGGCTTTTCCTGGCTCCAGCAGTTGGCTTTGGTTTCTTTTTCATGTGGGCTTCTAATTCTATTATGTTGACACCTGCCCTGCAGAAAGACCACCCACTCCGTGCCTAGAGACTGCCATTTGATCCTGGATAAGGCAAGTGAACTTCCCAGTCTGTCAGGTGATTTCTACAGGTCAGGACTCTTAGGACTTGTCAGTGGGGTAAATCACCTGGGCGTGATATAAAATTCCTTCATCTTGCTGCACCATCTTATTCAGACAAATGTCAAGATCCTCTGTCCACCCTCCCAACCTTTCCTTATTTTGCCCTGATTCTTCCAGGGGTCTCCCTTCCCTGGGAAAGACAAAGATGCAGAGATCAAACATATGCCAAGGAATCCAATTCTGGACTTTTGAGTCTTAAAATTCAACTTTTCAAACGTGTAGAAGAGAAAACAGTCTTGTGAATCAAGACTTTGCTATTCAAGAGTGGAGCTTTTTGAAAGCAAAAAGATTCACTGCATCTCAAAGAGAAACTAAATAAACTCTAAATCCCTATAGTTTATTTCCCAAATAGTAGAATGGGAAGAGGACAGAAAAGGCCAAATAAGCAGTGTGCCATGAACACAGGATCCAGGTTGCCAACGCCAAAGGAGAAGGAGCTGGCAGAGAGAAGTCAGTAATTCTTCCTCTCTGGCCAAAACAGTTCAAGCTCAGGAGGGGGGAAAAAACTAGATGAATTTGGGGAAATCTAAGGGTAGGAAAATTTGACCCAGGTACCTGGTGTGTGTGTCGGGGGGAGCAGTTGAGAGGAATCAGAGTAAGAATGCCTGAACAGAGTCTCCTGCAGGCCCATAGAGCTTGGGAGAGGAGTCAAAAGCATCTATAGATGGATGTGGTAATAAGCGGAGAATGGAAGGTGGTGGCCCAAGCTGGTGGCTAATTTTCAAATAACAAGAAGACTCAGTTGTCAGCCCTGGTAGGCTGTGCAAGCCAGGGAATGCTTGCAGATTTTGTTCATTATTATAGACGTTTATGAAAGGAAGTGCTGGCTGCTTTAGCAAACACCAGTGAAAATCAGTGTCGATACTTAGTGCTGAACACTGTGCATCACAGTGAGAGCGAGCATAGGATGACTCTTGCAATAGTCAGGACAGGTAGGCTCTGCTGTAGTAACAAACAAGCCCCAAAATGTAGTCCCTTAGTACCTGAAAGTTTGTTTCTCTTTCAATACTGTGCATGGTCCAATACTATGCATGTCTGAAGGGTCTCTTGAGCAGCTTCTTTCCAAGCAATGACTCAGCCTGAACTGTGTTGTCAGGACACTGAGAATCACAGGCTTCTCCCTGCCAGCTCCATTCCAGACAATGACTCAGGGATCTAATCTGCTCCATTTTAGTTTTAACTTCTAGGGTGGCCTCAGTAGAATAAAAGGTGAATGGAAAATCAAAGGGAAGATTTCTCACTGCCTTAGCAAGAAAATATTTTCTCCCCTAGAGCCTCTGGGCCACAACTTAGCATATAAACCCAAACTAGCAGTTGCAAACATCCATAGCTCAAATTAAGATCAGGGGATTTTAACTTTCTATTTGGTGCTTTTTCATTACTTCTGCACCTAACATTCCTTGTTAGCATGGTGTCATTGCTAAAATTGATGATAAACATTAATAATCATGAGAAGTAGAAACAGGAAGAGGAAGGGGACAGCAACTACTTGCCATGGTCTGGATAAGTGTCCTCCCAGGCCCATGTTTTAAAGACATTGTTCCCCAGCCCATGGTACGAGTGGGAGGCAGTGGAACCTCCAAGAGGTGGGACCTAGTTGGTAGTCTTCTGGACACAAGGGAATGTGCTCACCATGAGGTGAGCAGCTTTCTCCACCATATGTTTCATCCACGATCTCCTGCCTCATCGCAGGCTTGAAAACAACACGGTCAATTAGCCATGACTTCAACTTTCAAAGTCATGCGCTAAAATACACCTTTCCTCTTTTTAAGTTGATTATCTCAGGTATTTGTTTCAGTAACAGAAAGGGGAGACTAATATACTACTATTAACTGAACTCCTACAATGTCCCTAGCTTACAAAACTAACCTCATTTAATCCTTAAAAGAATGCTATGGGGCTGGAGAGGTTGCTCAGTAGTTAGAGCACTTGCCTGGCATGTGTGAAGACCTAGGTTCAAACCCCAGCACCACATACACAACCAAGTGTCGGGGAAAAAAAAGGACAGATGAGAAAATAAATAAAACTGACTCTTCTCTCACTCTAAAAAAATATGCTATGAATTGAATATCATTTTTATCACATCTTCATCTATTCATACACGAAATAATCAAAGCTTACAGAGTTAAATAACTTGCACAAGTTCTTTGGAATGTTTTAAAACATATCCATGTTGAGATCCAACACTGGCCAGACCCTGGGAAAGCTACTTGGCCACTTTAAGATTTGCTTTCTCTGGCCATAAAAGGAGAATAAAAATAGTACCTATCCCCCACCAAAAAAATCCATCAATCCTTTGACCTTCCTTTAACCAATACACAGGATCTCTGTACTCGTCCCTTAAATCTGGCCCGACCTTAGTGACTTCCTTGTAACCAAATAGAATGAAGCTCAACTTCAAAGCCTACTCAGAAAAGACCTATGACTTCTGCCTATTCCTCCTGGTATAATTGCTTTTGGAGGTGTGAATTGTTGGGTCTTTATAAAGATAATCAAGTTTAAATGAGGTCAGTAGGGTGGGCCCTAATCCAATATTATTGGTGTCACTTTGAGGACATATTGCAGAGGAAGAGGAGGAGGAATGAGGAGAGGAGAAGGAAGAGGAGAGGAACTGTCTGCTATGATTTGGTTAAGCATTCCCCAAAGGCACATGTGTTAAAAGGAAATTTGGATACAGAAAGCACAGGGAGAAAACTGCTATCTACGAGTCAAGGAGAGAAGCCCAGAAGAAATCTTTCCCTTTTAGCCCTTAGGAGTCAGCTCTGCTAATACCTTCATCTTGGATTTCTTGCTTCCAAAACTGTGAGACACTCAATTTCTGTTGATCCAAGCCACCCAGCATACAATCCTTTGTTACAGTGGCCTAGCAAACAAATACAATTGTTAAGAAATCTGACTATCTGGTGGCCTCCATGCTATGAGGAAACCCAGGCCACCTGCAGAGGCTGTGTGCATGTGACATCCCCAGCTTTGTTCCCTCCTGGCAGTCAGCACCAACCACCAGACATGTGAGCCAAGATGTCTCCTTATTATGCCAGTCCAGCTATTTAGCCATTCCCCATCCTACACCAAGTGTTCCCGGATGAGGCCCCAGACATCATGAAGCCAGTGGACTCACAGAATCTGTGAAATTTCTAAATAGGCATCATTTGCCACCAAGTTTTGGGGATTTATGCAGCAAGAAAACAGGAATAGTCTCACAGCAGATGAAGGCCAAAGCCAAGTTCTACACCAAGGCTCTGGATATCTGAAGTGTAGCCTTTCCTGCCCAGGGCCAACTCAGAACCCATATTGCCTCGGAGGGTGCCTGGGTAGGAAGTTCTCTGCTGAGTCTTACTTTGAGGAAGTAGGGCTGACCATGGGAACTAGACTCTGGCTAATCCACGAATACTGCTTTGCATCTGAAGAAGCCAGCTCCCTTGCAGTCTTCTTCAAGTTTGGAGAACAGGCTGGGCTCCTGAAGGCAGCCATCAAGACTGACATCACCCAGGGCTGAGCACTTGTTAAGGACAAAACCATAGGCTTTGTTTGAACCTGTTCCCACGATCCTTGATCCTTTTCCTGTTGTGTTCATGAAACAGTAGAGCTGCTGGGAAGCAGAATATAAACTGGGGGCTGACTACCTGGGTTTCAGTTCTGCCTGTACACCTAGCCAACTGTGCGGATATAAGAAGTTATATAACTACCTTCCCCACCCCCATCCTGTTGATGTAGAAACTGCTTTTTTAATCTGCAGAATGAGAAAATAGTAACACCCAGAGGTTTTTGTGAGGTTCAGTCAAAACATTTTCAGATGAAGCATTGAGCAGAGACCAACTCAGCACATAGTAGGTCCACAAAGCCTGTTCGCTACTACTGCTCTTCATCAGCATCAACAGTTTACTTGTAGGGACTTGTTTGGTCGTTTGGATGTAGACAATTTTAGTGCCTGGAAGCTTCCCTGAAAAAGGAGAAGTTGCTTAAAATCTAAGAATGTTGGGCTCTTTCAAAAGTTAATACAAAAAAATTAATAAAGATTCCAGATGAACCTGAAGTAGCAGTGTTATTACTGATTTTATTGTTCCGAACAGCCTTGGAGAACTTCTGGCTTTGAAACTCCAAAGGGTAGTAATTAGGCCTCTGGTGAAAGTCACTGAACAGTAAAGTCTTACCAAGGGACTGAGCTTCACTTCCTTCCCCATTTTGTGGCCACATCCTGCCTGCATCTCCCACCAGGGCCCAGGCAGGAGTGGTAAGGGGCATGTGGTCTCTGCATCGCTGCAGGAATTGGCACTTGCATTGATGATTTCTAAAAAGAAAAGGCAGACAGGGTGACTCAGAGCGAACCATCTCCTTCCCCCACCCACACCCCCACTCTGCATACTGCACCCTGACAAGCCCTCTCTTCCAGTAGCAAGACTGAATCACAGCTAAGGGCCCTGGAATGCACATGGGTCTCTTTCCAGGCGCTAGCTTTGACATCTGGGTGCCTTTATGGATCTGAGCTTATTCCTGCCTAAGCAGCAGCCTGCCCCACAGCAGCGTTGTCAAAAATGATCTCTAGGCTTGCTGCTGGCAGGCTGCTTGCTGGCTGCTAAGTCTTCATCCTGCTCCACGCGGGGTAAGGCTTGTCCAAATATTTGGCTTGATCCTGCTTTCTGATTCATCATGTGCAGGAACCTCTGCAACTCCATCTACTGCGTGACTCAGACAAGAGCTGAGCACAGGAGCTGTGCACCCGAAGCCCAGAGGCTGCACAGAGGCCAGGCCTGCAGCCAGCGCGCGCTCCGGGGCCAGCCTCCTGGGCTTGGTGAGAGATGCGGGTGTTCTCCAGACTGGCTAACCTGAGATTAAATCTCTTTAGTCTGAAATGATTAATGGAGTCCCAAACACACCTCAGCATAGGGTGTGAAGTGCACTTTGTTCCTTTTCCAAATTTTTTTCTTTTTAATGCTAAATCCATTTGCATCTCATAAATTATATTGGCTTCAAAATCAAGTGCTCCTGACAGCAACAGGCAGGGTGTGGGCTCCGTTGAAGCCTTTCCCCTGTCGTTCCCCTTTCTTGCTCTGAGCCCCAAGGAGAAATCCAGCTTATCTTCTAAAGGAGGAAGGAGGAGAGACAGAGAATGACCTAGATTCCAAATCTAAAAGACTGGTAGAGCTGGCTTGCCTGTCTTCAAAAGACTGCCCATGCATGGGGTTCCTGAGTTTCAGAAGGAACCGGCAGGAGAAGGCTCCCTTCCACCTTTGCTTGGATGCTCCTGCTCATGGGTGGCATGGTTGTTTTCTCCTTCACCAGGTTTGACAGCTTGAGAAAGGCCATACGGCAGGCCTGTGGGGTTTCGGAGCCCCCTGGTACTGCTAGGTGATGTTACTTGGTAGGGGAGTAGGGATGATAGACAGCAGAGGTAAGGCATCCCTTTTGGAGGTATGTGGGGCAAGGGACAGGGAGGAGCTTTGAACAGTGAGGCGGGTGTGGCGGTCAGAAACAACGGAATCTAAACTCTGCAGCTACCACTTTCCAGCTCTGTGGCTTTGGCCAGTTACTTGCCCTCTCTGAGCTTCTGTTTTCTCAACCATTTGTTCCTTCAACATCCACCTCCAGAGCACGGTCTCTGTGTCAGGCCTAGATTGCCTCTGGCTCTTACATTCTGGGCACCACACAATGAATCCAATCCCAAGCATCTGCAGCCTGGGAAGATCAGGGTGTCCATCTCAGGTGACCATGAAGGTGCAGTCACCAAGGCAGGAGGCACCTGCAGAGAGCTGATGCAGCAGGAGAATGCACATAGGACACATGGTGGGGGCTCCGCGAATGTCCCTGTCGCAGTCCTGTCACGGCTGGTGGTTATTGCAGCAATATGCTCAGGAATGCGGAATGAAGTGAAAATAAAAGGTGGAAGGAAGATAGCTTGAAAGCCAGGGTAAGTGGCAAAGCCAGGTCTGCCCCGTCATTTCCCGCCACTCCAAGCAGCCTGCACTCCCAGCCTCCAAGGAAGGCAAGTTTCACTTCACACCTGGTCCCAAAGGTCAGCAGGCTGGGGTTTCACAGTGGGCCTTCCAGGCCTGGGCCTGGCCTACAGGCCTTTAGACCGCCCGGTTCCTGTCCAGGACCAGCTTTCCAATGGAGCTCTGGCTCATCCTGGGGCCTCAGATGCTGCCAGGCAGGGGTGGGGTGGGGCAGTTGTGGGTGGAGAGACACAGGCCCAGGGCAACTGCCCTTGCCAGAAGGACTTGAGCACACTCCAGGCAAGAAGCCATGGTCAGGGGCACTCCAGGCTCTTGAGGGAGGGGACGCAGAGGGCACAGTGTGTGTGTGTGTGTGTGTGTGTGTGTGTGTGTGTGTTTATACATATGTGATTTTTTGTTTATATATTTTAATTTTTATGTTATCGATTTCTCAGGATCTTAGCAGTGACTACTGTTCATCTCCATGTTATAAGCAAGGAAAAATGAAACTGAGATCAGAAGAAACTAAACCAAGAAGCAGACAACAGTTCCAACTCTGTTCTGTGCCTTTAAACAGTGGCCAGGGAACAAGAGGACACAGCCAAAGGATCCTCTGATTGCACATTTTCTTATGCTCCATTGGTAGAAAAGAAAGGAAGTTTTTTGTGTCTTCTGTTTTTCAGGTTGAAAGAGAGCGAATAGAATGGGATGGGATTTAAACAAGACTCCCCCGGCCTCTCTTCTTCATGCACAATGCCAGAACTGTGGCCCTGTCTACCCCTCGTCCCTGGGGAAATTTTGCAGACAGAGGGCTTCCTGCAAAGCCCACACTCAGCATTTTTCGACCCCATCCCTTCCCCTTTCACTTCTGGGCACTATCTGGGGCTGCGTCTGCCTCTTCTAAGAGCACAGCGTGTCTTCCTCCTCAGGGTGGGCATCCCACAGTGCCAGTCACAGTCGCTTTTGCTGGGAGCTCACTCTGGGTTTTCACCTTTGTTCCCAAAGGGAGATGAGAAAGTTCCACATGCCAGGGCCAGAGCACAGCTTGGAAGATGTGTCACCAGTGTGCAGACTCAGCTGAGAAACACAATCCTACCCAGGCTTTCTGCGGGCAGAGACAGCATGCAACAGGCTGTCAAGCCTCAGCCCAGCTGCCACCGCGGGCAGCCTGCCACAGATAATTCCTCTGAGTGGGGACTGGCCCTCCCCAGGGGTGGGGTGAGTAGGGGCTGGAGGAGCTCTACAAAAAGAAAGGCAGTAACCCTTACATCTTGGGGAAATTTAAAGACATCCAGAGAATGCAGGCTTAGATCTTACTTTCCTGAAAGGCTCAGGCTGACCATATTTCTCTGCTTTTGTTCGGTTCCTTTGTCTTGGTTAAATGTTCCTGGCCATACTGTACCTGTGGTTTTATTGTCATCCTTTTTGGAAACGGGCAGGGTATAAATCAGTCAGCGAAATTTTAAAATGTAGTTCTTTGGTCGAGCATCTAAGTAGACAAAGAAGGAATAGCACTTAATAAATGCCCCTGGAGGTTTGTGATTTGCCTGGGGCTTCCAATAAAAGTCAAAGTCCTTGCTTTGAGGTTATGCGCACTGAACCTAAGGTGGTCCTCTGGGCTCTGGTCACAGCATGAACAGTGCTGGTGCCTTGGTTTGCAATGGGTGCACACTGCCACCAGGGACCATCCACCCCAGAGCCACTACTGGAACTGTCTGCAGGAAATGGAACCAGTCAAGTTCCCTGCTCATTGCTGCAACTAGCAGTAATTATGTCCCCTTTGATTGTTCTTCTAGAAAAGAGGGGGTGTGTGTGTGACTGTCTCTTCTTGTCACCATTGACTTTCCCAGGTCTTCCGTCATTGTGAAGCAAGGGACTGACAACGGTAGGCAGTCAGTGATCTTGGGAGGATCTCCCCCACTGCAAAGCTCTGCCTGTCCCCAGCGCTGGGCGCATGGTGCTGGAAGTGGTTGGGCCATGGAGGGAGGTGACTGCAGAGGAGGGTGAGCTGTATCATTGCTGCAGTGCAAGGCTTGCCACAGCCAGCACCAGAGTGGGTTCCTAATTTATGGAAAAGATGCAGGGAAGGATTGTAAAATACTGGCCAAAATATAATCAGGAGTGCTTTCTATACTCAAGACAAGTGTTGGAGTAAAATAAATGTTATGACAAGCCACCCACCTGCAATTCCTGCTGTGTTTGGGAGGAGGGCAGCCGCGAAGAAAACCCTCAAGGGAAGTCAAGGTCAATGTGCCTGTCCTGAGTCATTAGCCATACATAGATTAGTAGGCTAATACAGAACTGTCTCGACAGATGAATTACACCCAGAAGCTGTGTATGAGTCCTTGGGGTTGACATTGAAAGGTTCAGTTATCATAGGGAGAGTGACGCCTGCTTAATTTTGATAGGACTTAATTATTGTGATAAATGTCCTTGCACCTAGTGTTCTGAACTGCACGCTTGTGCCCCTCAAATTCATGTGTTGAAACTGTAACCCTCAGTAGGATGATATTAGGAGGTGGGACCCTTGGGAGATGATTAGGTTTAGGTGAGGTCATGATGGCAGAGCCCCCATGAATGGATAAGTATACCTATGACAAGACTGGAACTCTCTCCAACATGTGAGAGTATAATGAGAAAGTGACTATCTGCATTCCAGGAAGTGAAGTTGGTGCTCTCCAGACTCCGGGGAGATATGAATGATAATATAAATATTTGTTGTTTAAGGCACACATTCTGCAGTGTCTTGTTATAGCATCTTGAACTGACTGAAACATTGTAGTGAGGTTCTCCAGAAAAACAGAATCAATAGGATATATAGAGATATAGAAACGAAGTTATATTATGGAAATCAGATCACGTGGTTATGGAGGTTGAGAAGATCCACAATTTGCCATCTGCAAGCTGGAAGCCCAGGAAAGCTGATTGATGTTAGAATTCAGTTTGAGTCAGAAGGCCTGAAAACCTTGGAAACTGGTGGAATAAGTCCCTCTTCAAGGCGATAAGTCTGAGGATCAAGGACTGGGAAATATACTGGTATAAGTCCTGAGGTCTGCCTGCCTGAGAATCAGGAGTCTCATGTTTAAGAGCAGGAGAAGATGATTGTCCCAGCTTAAGAATAGAAAGAAAATTCACCTTTCTGCTACATTTTTATTCTATCCAGGCTCTTAACAAATTGGTGACACCCACCACGATAAAGAGGATGGATCTTATCTACTCAGTCTACTGATTCAGATGCTAATCTCTCCCAGAAACACCCTCACAGACACACTGCCCATAAACAATGTTCTGCCAACTATCTGGGCATCCCTTAGCCCAGGCAAGTTGACACACAAAATTAACCATTGCAGACACCTTGTTTCGGAATAATCTCAACCTCACCTGCATGTAAGAGGGCTGGTTGCTTCTCTCTCCAGCCTCCCTTGGATCCTTCAAGAAGACTCACTAGGAGTAAAACTGCTATTTCAAAAAGACACATCCTCATCATCTGGACTTTTCAGGATCCTTTTGGTCAAAAGTGACAAGCCCACATCAAGCAAGCTGATGAAATTTATTTGTGGGAAATTGTGTGCTCTTTTGGAACCAACCTGGAATTGAACAACAGAACCTCAAGAGAGGTGAGAATCAGACCTAGAAAGTGCCAGATATTCAGAAAGCTTCCCTTCTGTCTCTTGCAAATGCCACATATGTTCTTACCTGTGTTTCTCTTCATTTCAGTATTCTATTTTCAGTATGGCTTAGCCCAGATGGTAGGTAGAAGGTGGTCACTGCAGAGCTCTTGAGTTTCTAGCTCTTTTCTTTATAGAACCATCCAAATACACACAAGCACTGATTGGCCCAGCCTGGAATAGCCGTCCTATCCTAATGCAGTCATACGGTCTTAGGAGAACAAGGTGGCATTGTGTAGCTAAAACAACTATAATCCCTCCTCTCTAGATGGGTGGAAGGAGGGGCTTGGTACTCAGAGAAGAGTCACTGTGATTAGGGTAGACACTGTAAAAGGACATGTGTCCTTCTTCTAAGTTCAAAATGATGCAACTATGGAATAAGAGAAGATATTTGCAAACCTTACATCTGATAAAAGCTTAACATCCAAAATACCTGACAAATTCAAACAACTCAATTGTAAGAAAACACATAACTCAATTAAAAAAACACCCAGACATTTCTCAAAAGAAGAGCTACAAATGACAAACAGGTATATGGAAAGGTGCTTCGCAACACTACTTATCAGGGAAATGCAAAGCAAAACTACAATGAGACGTCTATACTGTTAGAATTGCTATTATCAAAAAGATGTAGCAAATGTTGGTGAGGGTGTAGAGAAAAGGGAATGATTGCATGCCATTTGTGAGAATGTAAGTTAGTGCAACCATTGTGAAAAATAGTAGAGTTGTTCCTCAAGAAATTAAAGCTAGGGGGTTGGGAATTTAGCTCAGTGGCCGAGCACTTACCTAGCACGCACAAGGCTCTGAGTCAGTCCTCAGCCCTGAAAAAAGAAAGAAAGAAAGAAATTAAAGCTAGAATTACCTATAGTCTAGCAATCCCACCACCAAGTGTATATCCAAAGATAGGAAATCAGTTTGCTGAAGAGCTTTCTGAATTTCTACACAATAGCCAAAGTATGGAATCAACCTAATTGGCCACCAGGGGATGAATATATGAAGAAAATGTGATAAATAAATAAATATATATATATATATATATATATATATATATATATACATACACACACACACACACACATATATGATGAAATACTATTTGGTCTTTAAAAAGGAGGTCCTATGATTTATGAATTTATAATACCATGAGTGAACCTGGAGGACATCACGCTATGTGAAATAGGACAGGCACAGAAAGACAAATGCTGCACCATCTCACGTATGTGGATTCTGAGAACAGAAGCAGAGAGTAGAGTGGTATTTACTAGGGAAAATGGAGAAGGGGAATTAGATGTTGGTCAAAAGACAAGGCATTTCAGTTAGAAAGGAGAAATAAGTTCAAGAACTCTATTGTACATTGTGATGACTACAGTTGATAACAATGCATTGTATACTGAAGAACTGCTAAGAGAATAGATTTTAAGCACAGTCACCACACAAAAAGTGATAATCATGTGGGGTAATATATGTTAATGAGCTTGATTTAGCCATTCTACAATGTATATACATATATCAAAACATCATGCTGTACACTATAAATATATTTATCCATTAATAAATGAATTTTAAAATGGTACCCCCAGAGTATCCTGATGCCAGGGGACAGTGTGATGACATACTGAGAGGCAGGAGACATTCTACCCACCTCCACCCTAGGGCATCTAGGGCAAAGCTGGGTTCTCCCACAGGTGCTTCAGACATCTGTGTCTGGGCTGGGCTGCAGGATTTGGAGTGCTGAGATTTCCTTCTCTCTTCTTGAAACTTCCCTTCAATGGAGGTCAGTGTAGTGTGGAATCTGATAGCAGGCATACCTGGATTTTAACCCACACTATACTACTTATTAACACCTGAAGTGTCTAAATCTTGGTTTTCTACAGGGATAGTAAGAGACATGTATTCCTCAGGGCCATAGAAGATGCTCAACATGCCCTTGTCCCTGTAGAGGTCCTCCCCCCAGAGTCCTCTAAGGACAGCAGTGTTGTTTCTTGCCCCTTCCCCTCCAGAGCAATTTGTAGCAAGAGTCCTGATGGCAATGAGTGACATCCACAAGTAGACTTAAGCCTCATCATCAGGGCCCTTTGGGGGTGTGGGGGAATTGGTGTCATCAACACTGACTCGGTCCCACACACTTATAGTGGAGCAGGTGATTTTGACCCAGAGCCTCAGGGAGTAGAGCAGATACATCCTTCCCTTAAAACCACAGTCAAAGATACATTCAGGGTGGCTGGGCCAAGAAAAGTCCTTAATTTGAATTCTGTTTGTTGAATGAATGAGTCAGCATTAATAGGTGATTCAAAGTCAGCATAAATCAGATCCCCTAGAGATCAGTAAGATGGAGGCCCCCAAGCCCCTCAAGAATTTCTAAAGCATCTTCCCAGGGTGGTGAGGACAGGAGTGTGGGAACTCTTCCCTGTCTCCAGCCCACCCCAGCCCACCTGGCACCAAGGCCTTTTGGTTGTCAGCTGCTGGAAAGGGCTACAGAGGCAGGGGAGGTCACAGGCTTGAAGCAAAGACTGGAGAGGCAGGCACAGGCTCTTCACTGAGAGTTTCCACCAACTCTGTCCATGTTTGTCTCCTCTTCTCAAGAGCCCTAATCCCAAGGCAGAGAGTGAAGATGGTAAAGCTGCGGTCGTGGGCAAAGATCCTTGGCAGAGAGCCTCTCTGTGATGTCACCAAGGGAAATCAAATCCCTGTAACTAGACAGGGAACAGGGCTGCCAAGTAACCAAAAATCAACAAAGGTGCCCCTACTACTGTTCATTCTGCCTACAAACTATTTATCTGATACATTACAAATAGATTTTTAAAATATTTCTCAAATTCCTTCTTACTTTTCCGTTTCCCAGGGCCCTGCCTTATCCCGCGGGGCCTTAGCTATTGCTGCAACAGCTCTCCAACTTTTCTCTGCCACTGCCTATTCTCACCTGACTGCCAGAACTCACTTCCAGAAACATACATCTACCCGTGACTCTCGGTGCTTATCTTTCCCACGGCTCCCGATGGCCTGTAGAGCAAGGAAGGGAAACCTGGACCCGGGCTTGTGATCTGGTTTCAAGATATCCTTCCTGCCAGGCATGCTGGCCTCAGTCACAGGGGATCCTCCTCCTCTAAGCCATTGTCCTTGCTGATCCTTTCTCTTAGAAGCCATGTCTTTTTGCCCTACCCTGCACACTCTATCTTACCCTTTCTCAGGTCACATGTGGCCTCTTTTTTGAGGCTCCTCCAATCCACCAGCAGTCAGGGGCTCTCTAGCAATGATTTCAGTATTATACTGCACCTTGGTGACTTAACTGTAGTCTGTCCCCTACCTGGAAGGTGAGACCCTGGAAGACAGGTACCCAGGACACAGCATGGTGCAGTAGCAGCTGGGCACCTCCTAAGTTCAGACTCCCCAGCCCCCACTGGCCCAGCTACTGGACTCCTACTGCACAGGAGGCTGGGAAAATCCCAGCCAGCAGGGCTTCCTGTTCTCCACATCCGCACAGGTCTTCTTTGTCCAATGTTCTTCCTCTCCGGAGAGCTTCTTATCTAAGTTCCTCAAGTACACAAGAGCAGCAGGCCAGGAGGGCCTGGCTGGCTGGTTTCCTGCCTCAGCCTCTCTGGATCTGCATCAGAAGGTTTGGAGTCAAGCTCTGAAACTCTTCCCAGCTCCATGAGCTTGACCACTGTTTTCATCTCAGTTAAGCCTCAGTTTCTTTCCCTATCAAACGAAGGGGTTTTGTTGCTTAGCACAAGTTTGCTGTCAAAACTAAAAGTGTGCCTCCCGGCCAACTGCTTTCTCCAGAAGAATCAATGTTAACACTACAGCGTACCTGGCCAGATCATTTTCTGTATACATTTAAAATAAACATAAAAATTGAGCTTGTTCCTTAGAGAAAGTATCACATATACATGGTTTTCTGTATTTGCTATTTATATTTTTTACGCAGCTCTGATCCCGGACCCCTTCATATACTCCTTCCTTGTTCTTCATGGTAGTTACTTGCTTATCTTGCAGGGTGTGAATGACTGATGTGTTATTTAGATGAGCTCCCAATACTAGACATGCAAATGGTTTTCCTTAAGAATATTTTTTTATTAAATTAAAGCCTTTATGTTTTGAGATAGTTGTGGATCCACAGACAGTTATAAGAACAAATACAGAGAAACACTATGTACCCATTACCCGGTTATCCCCAATGATAACATCTTTCAAAACGAATATAGTACCACAACCAGGATATTGTCATTGGTACAGTCAAGAGACAGAATATTACCACACCACAAGGATCCTTCCCATTGCCCTTTCACAAGCCAAAGCCATCTCTATTCCACCCTCCTCTCCCTGCACACCATCCTTCACACCTGGCAATCACTAATCTCTAGTTCTATAATTTTTTCATTTCAAGAAAGTTATATGATAAATGCATGTACAGTGTAACAGTTGAGGATTGATTTTTTTCTGTTTAAAAGTTTATTATCTCAGGTATTTGTTATAGTAGTGGAAAGCTGATTAACAACATCTGTCACATAGTAGATGGACACTAATGTTCCTCCTTTTCCCTTACAATGTAAGTATAGAATAGACATATGAGAATCATCATCATTAAGTTCAGTACCTACAGCCGAAGACTTTTGCAATGAAAGGCACTCAGGAGGAAATGCCTCTAGTTTCTCAATCAAGAGCGATCAAATGCATTATATAGAAAAAAGACATGAGTCATTTCACAAATAGCCCATTATGTTTTTAGACAAATTTATCCAATTCTAGTTATAGACTCTACAAGAATAAAGGCCAAATCTCCCTCACATAATGTACTGAAAATACGTACTGATCCATCAACTTACCTTCCCCAAATCATGGCTAACATACTCTCTTTAGTCACTTTGTAACACATGACTTGCCCCTTCCTAATCAATTTGGTTACCTGTACAGATACTTTCTGGTGTTTAAATAGAGGATTGATTTTTTATCACAGGATAAGTTCCTGAAGATTCATTCAGGTTGGTGCATGTATCTGCAGTTATTTTTTTTTCATTGCTGAGTAGTGTTCCATGGAATGCTCGTAAAATAGTTTGTTTAAACGTTCACCATTGAAGTACATTTGGGTTGTTTGTAGTTTGAGGATACTAGGAATGAAATTGCTATTCACATTTATGCACAAATTTTTATGTGAATATAATTTTCATTTTTCTAAAATAAATGCCCATATGTGGAACTGGTTAGATCATGTGGAAATTGCATGAATAGTTTAGGGTTATTTTGTTTTTGTTTTAGAGAGAGAGAGGGAGAGGGAGAGAAAGAGAGAATCAATTTTTATTGATTTTTTTCATCTGGCCTTTGCTTCCTGGACACTCAGTTGTGTATGTGGTGCTGGTGTTTGAACCTGGCTCCTTACTCAGGCCAGGCAAGCGCTCCAAACATTGAGCCACTGCTCTAGCCCCTGGCCCCTAAAAAAACCTAGTTCCCACATTTTTTAAATTCAAATTTAAGTGATATATAAAAACATAAAACTTGTATGTATTCATGGGGTATCATACGATGTTTCAATACATGTATATATTGTATAACATTTAAATCAGGTTAAACATATCTATCTCGTCATTTGACATTTCTTTATAGTGAAAATGTTTAAATTCTTTTCTTCAAACTTTTTGGAATATATGACACATTATTATTATCTACAGTCACCCTACTGTGCAATAGCTCAGAATGTCTTACTCCTGTCTAACTGTAGCTTAGTACCAATTGATTGACTTTTCCCCATTTCTCCCTCCCCAGCCTCTGCTAACCATCACGCTACTGTCAACTTGTATGAGATCAACTTCTTTATATTCCATATGAGTGAGATCATGCAATTCTTATCTAACTGTGCTGGTTTATTTCATTTAACATAGTGGCCTCCACTTCTCTCCATTTTGTTGTGAATGATGCATGCTTAGATTTATAAAAAACTGCTAAACTGATTTACAGAGTGTCCAAGCCATCTTACATCCCACTAGCAACATGAATGATTGTTTTTTCACTAACATTTAGGATTGTCCCTATTTTCTATGTCAGTCACTCTAATAGATATGTACTGATAGTTCATGGTAGTTTTCTTTTGTACTTCCCTGATGCTTGATGACGTTGAGTGTCTGGTGAAATATCTCTTCCAGTTTCTAGTTGACTTCTTTTCATTTTGCCTTTCTTCCTAAATTTTGAGAGTTTATTAGATAGATGATAGATAGATAGATATTTAGATACCAATCCTTTGTCAGATAAGTGGTTTATAAGCATTTTCTCCCAGGTTTGTCTTTTCATTCCATTCACAGAGGCTTTTATATAACAAAGTTTAAATTTTGACTGAGTTTCATTCATTTGTTTTTCCTTGATTGTGCTCTTGGGATTCAGTCCAGGAACTCTTGGCTTAACTCTGAATCCCAAAGATTTCCTCCTGTTTTATTTCCTTAAAAATTTTATGGTTTTAAGTTTTATATTTGAGTCCATGGTCTGTTTCGAATTAGTTGTGAATTAGATGGGGAATTAAGTGGAAGTTCACTTTTTGCCTAGAATGTTCAGTTGATCCAGTACTGTTTGTTGCAAAGAGTTTCCTTCAACTCTTTTGCACTTTCATCAAAAATCAGTTGGAAATTTTCGTGTGGTTCTATTTTTTGGTTGTCTGCTATGTTTTATTGATCTGTGTATCTATCCCTCTGCCACCACTGCAATCTTGATTACTATAGCTAAATACTAAGCTTTGGGATCTGGTACTGACCTTCCAACTTACTCTTCTTTAGAAAAAATTAGCTATTTAAATTCATCTGTTTTTCCATGTAAATTTAAAATAATTTTGTAAATACATGCAAGAAATGTTGTTATTAATTTAATGGGAAATGTATTAAGTAGGGATCATTGACGTCACTACTATGTTGGGTCTCCAATCCATGAACATGGTTTTTCTCTTCATTTTTTTAGATCTTGGATTTCTATTTTCTTTCTTCCTTCCTTCCTTCCTTCCTTCCTTCCTTCCTTCCTTCCTTCCTGTCTTCCTTTTTTTTTTCTTTATTCCTTTTGTAGCAGGGATTGAACCGAGGGGCACTTAACCGCTGAGCCACATTCCCAGCCCTTTCTTTATTTTATTTATTTATTTCATTTTGTGACAGGTCTTGCTAAGTTATTTAGGGCCTCATTAAGTTGCTTAGGCTGGTGTTTAATTTGCCTCTGAGTCACTGAGATTACAGGCATATACCACTTGGCCTAGCAAGATCTTGGATTTCTTTATCAGAGTCTCGTAGTTTTCAGCATAAAGTCCTTATGTGTCTTGTTAAATTTGCCTAAATTTCCCTTTTTTCAATAATTTTAAATTATATTCCAGTTTTAATTGTTAATGATCATTGTGAATATAAAGAAAAATAACTGACTTTTTTATGATAGTCTTGGGTTCACTTATTAATTCTAGGAGGATTTTGTTTTGGTGTTTGTTTTTGTTGTACATTTCTTGGGATTTCCTACATAGAAAATTATGGCATTTACAAATAGGAGCATTTTTATTTCTTCCTTTCCAAACTGTATTCCTTTTATTTACTTTTCTTGTCTTAGTGCAATGATTAGAACTTCCCAAGCAATATTGAATAAAAAGGATGAAACTTGGCATCTTTGCTTTGCTCCTGATTTTAGAGGGAATGCAGTCTTTGTGATTACACATACTATTAGCTGTAGGTTTTCTGTAAAAGCTTTTATCAAGCTGGGCAAGTTCCTTCTGTTCCTAATTTGCTGTGAGGTTTTTTTTTTATTATTATCATGAATGAATGATGTATTTTGTCAAATAATTTTTCTGAGTCCATTGATATGATCATAGGAGTTTTCTTCTTTAGGCTGATTATATGATACATTATATTGGAATATTGAGCCAACATTCTATATCTGAAATAAATGCCGCTGAGTTATATAGTATAATTCTCTTTCCATATTGCTGGATTCTATATGCTTATATTTTGTTGAGGATTTTTGCATCTAAATCTATAAATGATTCTTATCTATAGTTTTAATTTTTATATTATCTCTGTCTGGTTTTGG
Source organism: Aplodontia rufa (assembly GCA_004027875.1). Lineage (NCBI taxonomy): Eukaryota > Metazoa > Chordata > Mammalia > Rodentia > Aplodontiidae > Aplodontia > Aplodontia rufa. The sequence continues at coordinate 48,381 of PVKS010000455.1, forward strand.
AGAAGACTAGCTTCATGAAATAATAGGAAGTGTTCTTTCTTGTATTGTCTATAAAAGATTACATACAGGGGCTGGAGCAGTGGCTCAGTGGTTTCAGTGCTTGCCTGGCATGCACAAAGACCTGGGTTCGAATCCCAGCACCACATACACAACAAAGTGAGCAATGAAAATCATATGAAAAGCTAATAAAATTGATTCTCCCTTTCTCTCTCCCACTATCTCTCTTTCTTTAAAAAAAAAAAGATTATGTACAAACTTGTGTTCACTTTTCTTTAAAAGTCTGGTAGAATTCAGTGGTGAAAGCCTTTGGCCCTGGAGAGTAGTTTTTGAGACTTTTCTATAAATTCTTTAGTGATATTCCCTACTTATTTTTTGATAGTGTTAATTGGTGTCCTTTCTTTTTTTGTCAATCTAGATAAAAATCTGACAATCTCACTGCTCTTCCAGTTTTATTGAATTTTATTTTTTGTTTTTCTGTTTTGAATTCCCTTGATTTATGTTTTTAATTGTTTTCTTTCTTCTACTTACTTTAGGTTTAATTTTATATTCTTATATATTCTTGAGATTAGGGCTTAGATTATTAATTTGGATTTTTGCCTCTTATGCAACAGAAGCATTTAGTTCTATATATTTTTCTCTTGGAGTTACCTTTGCTGTGTCCTACAAATTTTGATATATTCTGCTTTCATTTAACCCAATGTATTTTTTAGTTATCTTGAAACTTCCTTTCTGTGGATTATTTAGAAGTGTGTGTTTAGTTTTTGAATATTTAAGGATTTTCCTTCTCTTTTGATATTAGTTACTAGTTTGATTCCATTACGGTCAGAGACGCTCTGTTTGAGTTGATTTTTTAAATTATTTCTTGTGTTCTGCGGGCTCTTGTGAAGAATGTGCGTTCTGCTGCTGTGAGGTCTAAAGCTTTGTAAATGTCGATGTAATAGTCTTGGTTAATGGTATTGTGTGGTTCATTCATATTCTTGCTCCATTTTCGCCTAATCACTATCAATTGTTGAGAGATAAGTGTTAAAATCCCCACCTATAATTATAGATTTGCCTGTTTCTCCATTCAGTTCTATAACTTTTTTCTTCACATTTTTTTGTACCTCTGTTGTTTGGTACAATCACATTTAAAATTGTTACATCTTCTCAGTGGATTGAAACTTTGCTATCATGTAATGATCCTCTCTGATAATTTCTTTGTTCTGATACATTAATATCAGATGAAATTCATCTGATATCAATATAACCACTCTTGCTTTCCTTTTAAAAATGAACTTTATACTTTAGGATCGACTGAGAGTTGTGGAAAAGTTATGAGGAGAATTTCCACATATCTCATGTTCGTTACATTAGTGTGGTACATCCATCACAAGTAATCCACCAATATTGATACAATATAATTAACTAAACTCTATCCTGAATTCAGATTCCTTAGTTTTTACCTTATTATATAATTCCCCCCACTATCACCATTTGGGGTGTTGGGGATTGAACCTATGATCTCCCAAATGCTAAGAATGTGCTGTACCATTGAGTTACATCCTAGCCCCACTTCCATCCTTTTTCTGTCCAGAATTCCATCCAGGTTATCACAGTACATTTAGTTATCATGCCCCTTTAAGGTTCTCTTAGATGTGACAGTCTTTCAGATCTTCCTTATGTTTGAAGACCTTTACTGCTTTGAGGAGCACTGGCAAGATATTTTATAGAATGTCCCTCAATTGGGGGTTGTCTGATGTTTTTCTCATGATTAGACTGGGGTTATGGTGCTTGGGGAAAAAGACCAAAATGTAAGGTACCATTTTTATCACATCATATGAGCATTGCATGCTATCGACATGATTTATCACTGTTGATGCTAACCTTGATCTCCTGGCTGAGATTGTCAGCTTTTTCCACCATAAGGTGACTCTGCCCCACCTACAAATCCCCACCCCTGCTTTCGCACTGTGCTCTGTGGAAAAGAAGTCACTATGCACAGCCTACAGTTGAGGAGTGGAAAATCAGGTCCCATCTCCTCGGGGCAGAGTATCTAAATAAACTATTTGGAATTCTTTCCCATGTGAGATTTACCTATTTCCTACATTTATTTATGCATTCAATAATTTATTTGTGGACTCAATATGGCCTCAAGAATATTTACCTTATACTCTGGGTTATAATGTAATACTACTTTATTTTGTTGCTCAGCTTTGTTCCACCTTTCATTTTCAGTAGTTCTTTCCATTGACTCCTTCATCCCTTTGATATATTTCCTCCATCAGGTTTGGTTTGGTTTTGGATTGCTCTTGTATACTTCCTTACTTTCTGACATTAAAAGACAACTCAGGACATCTCACATATTCCCTGCCTCAGCTGTAGAATCACCCATTTCATCCCATGGACCCCTGGTTTCTTTTGTGGAAAGTGGCATTGGAAATCAAAGTCTGGGCACCAGCTATGGTTCTGGGCATAATTGCTTCCAGGCCCTCTCAGCTGAAAAAGCATGGAGATCTATGTGTATATACTAGCCTGTGTATTCACACATATCTGCAAATACTGTATGTATTCAGTTAAGTTAAGCATGAGTTCATGCTGATATCTCCAACACTAATCCAATAACCATGGATCAGTCTAAACTTCTCTCCTTGGTCTATAACCTCCCATTCCAACAATGAGAAACTTGGCTCCCCAAATCCACCATTCATTTACTTAATTAGTTCCAGTCTACATATATTGTTTCAAGATTGGTAAGCTAAGGGAAACAATATTATCAATGGGAATACTGCACGGATATATGGTTTTTTTTGCCTTTGATTTTACATAGTTACTTAGATCAGCATCTTATTCTCCACCCGCTTCAGTGAGGTTGTTTGGCCACAGAGGTATGTGTTTGCAATAGTTTAATTATTTTAACACCTAGTATACTCCTGGCACATTGAGGGCAATGCTTTTCAAACTGGAGATTCCATGGAGTGCTGGGGACCTGATAGTGGAGTGGAGTGAGATGCCCAGGATATCACGCAGATAGGATTTTGGGCTCTTGAGCCTGATTCAAGTGGATACACTCCCTTTTCCCACATTACTCATCAGTTTTGGGTGGGATTTTATTTGAAAAAGTAGTTCCATGGCTAAAAAGAGAGAAAAACAATTCTTTGAAAACAGCAATGAAAAATGTCTGAGTTTCCTTTCCTTGGTGAATTTCTGTGATAGCGTGAACTGTAAACCATTCCAATCACGTTTTTAAGATGGTTTGGGGAAGGAGCCATGAACTTGAGTATAGTAGGCTAGGAAAGCCCTTGAACATAAAGAATTTGCCATCAAATTATCTTAAACTGAAAACCATCTTGGTGCATTTAATTTTTAACAAAGCTAATTAACATATAACTCTTTAGACACAGCTCAATTATATGAAGCAAGGTGTACCTGTATTAAAATTCCTAGGTTCACCAGTCTGGAGGAGAACATCTGTTTGAATGAGCCCTTAGACAGGACAGAAGTTGCCAGGGGAGGAAGGTAGTTGCAAAAATGTTCTGAACTTTAAAAATAAAGGCCCCTTGCAAACAGAATTTTTTTTCCAAAGCATCTGTCCTCATGATCTCCCACCCACCACTTCCACCCTACATGTGAATCTCACTTCTAGAGGCAGCTGCTTCATGTTCAGCTTGGTGACACCTTCAGAAGTTTTGCTAATAAATGCATATCAGAAAAGCATTCTGCCCATGGGGACCAATTTCTTTTTCCATCACCCATGGCTTCTCAACATGAAATTAAAGGCAGAAACAAGTAATTGCAGCTGGTGGCAACTCTCTAGATTCATCTGCTGCCCCCCAAGGGACCTGGCCTGTGTGCCATGTTCCCTTGTCTCTCCCACCTCCCGTCCAGGTTTGACCTGAAGGAAGGCTCTCCACCCAGCCAGAGCACATCTCCCTGATTGACATTCTCAGGGAATTTCTAGAGCTACCGCATCCAGGGGGATTCCCAGGCCTAGTGGGGTTTGGAGAAGGATGTTGCCAGCTCTCTGCCCTAGCCCTGGACTGTCAGTGGCCCCATAGATTCCTTTACCCTGGTAGAAGAGGGTGAAGGACCAAGTTCTCCTCCCAGGGAAGAAGTCTACTGATGGCAGCTTACTCTCCTACCTTGGAGGAATTCACAAAAATCAGGGCAGATTTATCACAGCGCCCATCTGGCCCTAGTTAAAGTCACCAGTGACATTTCCTAGTCACCTGGTCACACTCAGGTGTGTCCCCCCCACAAAAGAAAGGGAATTAGAATGGAGCTTTGGATGTATGCTGTGGGGGAAATTCAGGAGTCAAGGTTGTGGTCATAAATTTTGGCCTGAAATAAGAAAGGCTGCAGCTGCTGAGGTGTGAGGAGGAAGCTCGTTAGGCGTGGCAATCAGGAGTGCCTGTAGGGGTGGGGGAGGTAACTGGATTTATGAGCCCTGATTTCAGGGGAACATGGGAAGCACCAGCTGCTTTGGACATTCTTTCCCCAGTGACTTCACACCTGGCACAGGCCTCTCTCCCCCTGGGCCCTGCCCACCGCCCTCTCACTCTGGAGAAGTGAGCTGGGGGGCAGTGTCTACGCTTCTGCGGGCAAGCTCTCTCTCTCCTTGTTCAAGCCTGACATGGAATAGCCTCTGATAAGATCCCCCAATCCTCTCACGGCTGCCCACCCACACCAGCCAAGTGTCACAGAAGGAATGCGGTGGCAGCTGGTCGCGAATCACAAGACAGAAACACCCAGGACACGTAGGTCAGGCCAGGAAGAGCCTCCTGGAAAGGAGAAGCCTGAACAGGCCACGGGGTGGGGGTGGGGCCCAGAGGAAAGCAGTGTGGGTGACTCAGCCTGCAGGTCTGCGGACAGAGTACATGTTGCCAGAGAAAACAAATTCCTCGGGCAGGTTTATCTCTTTGCGGAGGAGGCATAATCAGCAGCATGAAGTGGCAGAGGAGGGAGGCCATGTGCTCCCGCCCTGGCCGAGCTGCCTGTGCCAGGGTCAGCTGGGTCAGCCAGGCTGAGCAGCACCTGGTCCCAGGACGGAGGCTGGCCATGGTACGTGGTTACCATGTAGGGGAATGTCCCTCATACCACACAAGCCAGATCTGTCCCAGTCCAAATCATCCTGGAGTTGGGGACCACCAGGAAGATGGAGCTTCTGTGGAAATGAAGAGGGGCAGAGGGGGGATGGTTAAAGCAAATGTCCTCACAGAATTTCTGAGGCACCATGTAAAAATCTCCATGGTGACATGCTGAGCTTTCAACAGGAAGCCTGTTAGGCTTGGCAATACTGGGTGGAGAGGAGGGGTGCAGTTCTCACCCATGTGCTACTGGATTTGTGCAGTGCACAATTTGCCCAGCCACTCCCTGAGGCCCTGGATTCAAGGTCCCCAATCTCCATTGACATGGCTGAAATTATTTTATAAGAAACAGATTCCTATCTTTGCAAGTGCATGTGGGAGAACCCATTCCTGGAGAGCCATGTGTAGCAGTTAGGAAAATCGGACCACCTGGGCCCTTCCCAATAGAGCCAGTCACACCTTATCAATGGCCACAGGGAACCACTCTTAGCTTTTCCTCTGCCCCTGCTTTCTTCTGCTCAAATTTTGTCAAGGTGTGGTTCCCACTCTAGCAACATCACGGTCTATCGCTAGAAACTTGGAAATGCAAATTCTTGGTCCCTTTCAAGACTTACGAAAATGGAAACTCTGGGATAGGGTCTGGTCTACCTCCAGGGGGATTCTGATGCCGCCTGGTTTGAGAAGCACTGAAACAGGTAACTTTCAACCTTGGAATCACCCGAAGAACTTTATTTTTTTTTAATTTTATATATTTTTAAAACTTTTGGTACTGGGAATTGAACCCAGGGATGCTTAACTAGTGAATCACATCCCCAACCCATTTTATTTATTTATTTATTTTTATTTTGCTACGTTGTTTAGGGCCTCGCCAAGTTGCTGAGGCTGACTTTGAAATCACGACCCTCCTCCCACCATGCCCAGCGCTGACCTGAGGAACTTTAAAAAATGCTTATGCCTGGGTCCCAACCCCAGAAATCCAGATTTTTATTGGTCTGGGTTTCAGCCTGGGCACCAGGATTTTCAACTCTTTCCCAGGTGAGAAGGTGTTTTCTGAAGTGCCTGCCTCAAGGTTCCCATCTAAAACCCGAGGGTCAGTCCATGTAGTAGAGGCTGCACCCAACACCGTTTGGGTCTGGTTTTCATTCCTGGGAAGACAGCTCAGCTGGGGAGAGGTTCTTGGGCTTGAATGTGTGCCAGAGTCATACCTGGGCTGTGGGGGACCGTTGATGATGCAGATTCCTGGGTGTCTTCCTACAGATCCCAGTCAGGTCTGAAGTAGGCCCAGGGACTGTGACTCATGAACAGAGTCCCTGGTGATTCTGATGTTGGCTTAGCCCCTCCCCTTTGAGAGCCACTGGCAGGAACAGGAACATCTGGTCTAGTTGTATCTCCACCACATGCCCCCACCAAGCCACCTCATTGCTTCATATGTAACTTGGGGAGAACAGTAGCTGCCCTGGTCTTCTCAGTACTGTCCTGAGGCCTCCGAGAAATGGTGAAGACTGGTCTTCCCAAGAAGGGTAGGACAGACACAAGGAATTGCTGCGCTGTTCTCCCATCTCCTGCAGTTAGGCTTGTGCAAAAGCATTAAGAGTGCCTGGCACAGGTGTGCATGCAGCAGCTGAGAGACCAGGCCCAGAGCAAATGGGCACAGCTCACAGCTTCTAGAGGCTTGGGGGAAGGGCTGTGGGTTCTGACCAGGCCTTGGGGTATGTGGTGGGTAAGGAATAGGCCCTGAGTCCCCAGGGACCAGGTCTGAGCCTGAGAAGCCAAGGGCAGCTGGCGGGGGCTCGGGGGGCTTCCCTTTTCTAATTAGTTTCAGATCCTTGTGACTTCAGATTCTGTTCAGCTATCCCTGACCACAGCTGGCTGCAGCCACTTAACTTGAAAGGAGTTTCGTTTTCTTACAGAGCAAGGCCAGAAGCAGACAGGGTGGTGGAGATGTGTGACGAAGCACTGGGGCCCGGACTTCTTTGAGCTCCTGGTTCTGCTATCCCTAGCATTAACTCTGTCCTCAGAGTCACCAGATGGCTACCCTGGATGGACCTCACTTCTGCATGCAGGCAGGAAGCAGTGAAGAGACAGGGCGGTGACTGTGTCTGGAACACCACACTTCCCCAGGCGCCCCGGCACCCTGCCACATGCAGCCTGTTGGTCTACCGGATCCTGTCCAGGTCCCAGCTTCCCCTGAAACAGGGCTCCCTGCAACAAACTCCAGGTGGGAGGTGGAAATGGTGGTGGAGGTGGAGGTGGGGCAGGAGCAGAGCAGGCTCCCTGCTGGTCGTGCTTGACTTGGACATCTCCAGGCTGGCCTCTGATTGGGCACACACTGCAGGGTCACAGAAATCCCACTCACAGATGACCAGGGGGCAGAACAGGGCCCCCTACTTTTCTGTCCCACACCATGGCCCATAAAGCCCAGAATGCATTCTGACTGTGCCATTGGGAGGAGCAATCCTGATTGGGAAGGCTCACTTAGGTCAGCTTGGATGAACTGTTTGGCCTGGGACATGTCCCTAAGAGCCTCAGTTTTCATGACATACCCTGACTACCCAATGCTCATAAGAACAAAATGAAGACAGGTGCCTGGGAAAAACTGTGGGGTTAAAAGTCCTGTAAAAATACAAGGGGAAGGGGCCAGAGAGGTGGCTCAGCAGCAGGGTGCTTGCCTGGCAAAGATGAGGACCTGGATTCTGTCCCCAGCACCACACACACAACTAGAGGAAAAACAAAAACCAGATGAAAAATAGAAAAGCTTGGGGAAGAGGCACTGACTTGCTCACTCTCCTCTTTGGTTTTCCTCTTAATCTCTCAATTTAGACCTGGGGTCTCTGCTCAGGGAGGATTTGCATTCAGGCATCTTTCCTGTGGGTGCTGATGTCTCCTTCCAGCAGTTACTGGATCCAGAGCCCCCAGGCTCCATGCTCAGTGGAGGGGCTGGGTCTTTGCTATGCCCTGGCTATCTCTGACCTTGGGTGGCCTTGTGGCCTTTCTTGGTCAATACTTCACCTGTAAAGAGGAGATAATAATGTTGCCTCAACTCAGGCGTAGGGAGGAAGGGAAGGCAAACAAAAGGCCCAGCACCCGGCAAACCAAAACAGCCCTAGAAATGCTTCATAATCAGAATGCTTTTCTCTTCTTTTAAAGACAGAAATGGAAGCAGGATGTGAAGGACAGAGAGGGGGAACAGGGTCACAACATTGGCGGGAGGAGGGAAAGGAGTACATTGGCTGAAGGCATGTTGGGAGGGGGCAGGGAACAGCTCCTCTTGGAGGCTGAGGTACACTGGAGGGGACAGAGCAGCCAAGGGACCCTGCCCACAACAGTTGTGTGGTCTGAGGCATTGTGTTACCCCGTGATTTGCAGAGTATCAAAGGTAAGATCTCTGGGTTCTGTGCAATAGCTACCTGCCTCACAGGGATGCTGGAAGGGAGGGGACAGTGGGCATAACTCAATTTCCCTTATTTAGGCTCAAAGAGGTCAGACAGTGCCCAAAACTTCAGAGCAGGAAATTTGGGTCACTGCAATAATCAAAGCCCCTGCTGGTGGGGCTTCCTTCTGGGCAACCTGGGGGCTGTTGCAGGGACCCTGACTTCACCATACAGGCAGAGAGGCTTCAAATGACATTCATGAAACAGAACAAGCCTCCCAACGGACCACCCCATCTTTCTCATTAAACATGGCCTTACCTAGCCAGCTCTCCTCCCAGCATGCTATTTTGCTCTCGGTTTTATAGCAGTGACTCTCTAGGGGCACTGACTCCCAGGAGTCAGGCTTGAGCATTTCTGCTTGTCAGGGAAGTCGCAACCTTTCCACCGAGACAGGTGTCGACTGTTCCTTTTGTGCATCCCTCTCACTTGGGCGGGTAGAGCGGGCCAGCCCTGCCTGGTGTGTGATTACACAATGCTCCCCCACTGGAGGAGTCTGGAGCTTTGATCTTAGAGAGAAGAGAGGCTCAAGGCGTGGGGGTCTGGTCATTGTCTTCCAGCGGGTGGGAGCTTTGTTCTCAATGCAGCTTGTCCTTCCTGTGAGTAGCTGACCTCATTGGGGAGAAGGGACAGGCAGAACAAAGCAGGAGAGACAGGCTTCCACACTGGGAGTGGTTTCCCGACCCACAGGCGAAAACAACAAATCAATGGTGAGGGTTGTAGAGAGGAGGTGCAGACCAGTTCAGGTCCTGGGCCAGGGATTATTTTTATACATGATTATAAAAAATTACAAAACCAACACTTGTACCTGGTAAAAATTCAACTACCACAGCAATGCTTCTCAGAGTGAGGTCCCTGGATCAGCAACAGCAGCAACGCCTGAGAACTTTCCCTGAAATACACATTTTGCCTCCCTTTACTCCCAAATCTGCTGAATCATACATTCTTGGGATGAGCCCAGCAATCTATGTTTGAACAAGAACCCCAGGGATGAGGGTCCCGATGCATCAGAGAGTCCGAGAACCCTGCAACAGAAAAGGAGCCCAGAGAAAGGAAAAGACCCACTGCCGCTGCAGAGGGAATCTTTCTTTACCATGTTCTCGCACAAATGGGATCACACCCGCGACATGCCGCTTGGAACATCACCTTTACACCTGATAAATATACCCTAGATTCCCCATCCCTATCTCCTGTCTCAACATTCCTACCCGCAGGAATGAGCTACCCACAGACCTAGGTAGCTCTAAAACATAATTTATCAATTTATACTCCCTCTCAAAATATGGAAGATTTTCCCTTTCCCTATCTTCTCTCAGGAGTGCTAGAACTGTGAGTCTTCTCTTTTGCCACTCTGACAGGTGAAAACAGAGACTTAGCATTTGGATCTGGGTTTCTTTAACCATGAAGGGGCCCGTCTACACGTTAGTAGCTGCTCATGTTTCTTCCATGACTGTCTGTTTATAGCTTTTCTTCTCCCCACCTTGTTTTCCCTTGGATTGTTGGATTTTTTCTTCCTGATTTGGAAGTCTTCACTGAACATTAAAGAAACTGGTGATTTATTATATGTCACAAGTGGTTTTCTCTGGCATTTCCTCTCCCCTCCCCCACCATGAGTTGTGGTAGTCTTTATTATTATTATTATTAGCCATGAAGAGTTTTCTTCATATGATGTTGAATTTCTAAAGTTTTTACTTCAATGCTTCTGGATTTGTGTTATGCTCAAGAAAAAAAATCTTCCCCATCTTAATATTTTTAAAAATTCACCATGTTTTCTTCAAGTTCATGATTAAGAGCATGAGCTGCAGGATAAGACAGCATGGGTTCAAATCCCAGTGCTCCTGCTTTCTGAGTGACTCTGACTCACTTTTCCACTGTGTAAATGGAGATAAGGGCACCTCCTTCATGAACAGGGTGGCTGTGGACTTTTCTCAGGGATTTCTCTTCAGATTTTTCATCTGAAAGTCAAAAATTCCAGTTAACTGGAAAGATTAATTGCTGCCCCACTAGCATGGGAGCCTGGACCAGATGGTCCTTCACAATTGTTTTCAGGATCTTCCAACTGCAAAACCAAAGGGCTTTCCCTGAGCCTAGGTACACACTTGCTTCATTCAGTCTTGGTTCTTAACCTAAAGACAGAACTTGCCAGGGAAGAGGTGCTGGTTCTACCCGTGAGGCTGGCGAACCCCAGAGGAACTGGGAAGTCCCTAGAAGCTGTTACAGGTTGCATTGTGTCCCCTCTTGAAATTCATATGGTGAAGTCCTAATCTAATCTCCCCACCCTGTACATCAGTACGTGACCACATTTCGAGATAGGGTCTTGGAAAAAGTAATTAAATTAAAATGAAGCCATCAGAGGGTTACTAATCCAGTCTGACTAGTGTCCTTATAAGAAGAGGAAATTTGGACACACACACACACACACACACAATGGAAGACCAAGTGAAGACACGAGCAGAAGACAGTCATTTATAAGCTAAGGAGAAGGCCTCAGAAGAAACCACCCTGTCAACATTTTGGTCCTGAACTTTCATCTGTCACCCGTTCTGAGGTGTTTTGTTTCAGCAGCCAGAGTAGACTAATACAGAGGCTCTGATGGGACCTGCTCTGGGCAGTCCGGTTTAGGCCTCCCTGTCTCAGGGATCCAGGTGCAGACAACTGTTCTCTCGTTTTCTTCTTTCCATAGTCACCAAGTAGTTTGAAAAACAGTACGTGAGGCTTTGGGTTTGGACTAAGATCAAAGCCAAAGGACAGGTGCTCAGGCACAATGTGAGGGCCCTTCCTACACTGGGTGCGGGCAGGGCCATCCACGTGGACCCCCCAAATCCCCAGCAGACTCTGGAAGCCTGCAGACAGCTGCAGCAAGAACAGGTGTGGGGGCTGCAGGAAACTGGATAGGGCAGCACAGTAGGTTAACATTGGGGAAAAGACAAAATGGCACCTGATTCTGAAATGCTCTGACTTCCCAGCCTGGCTGGAGGTGGTGGGCGGGTAGTGGCTTCTTAGGGTGGTGGGAGGGGTCTCCTGTGGATCTTAGAGGGGATGAGGAACTGCAAAAATATTCCTGGCCTCCCTTCCTCTATCCCTGCAGCAAGACAGCCAGGCCCCAGACTGGAAGTAAACCAAAGCAAAGGGAAGGACGTGGGGAGCAGGCAAATCTAGGGGAGTGGGATTGCAGTCTGGAGTTTGATCAAATTCAGGAGAGAGCCCCGCTTGGAGATACTGTCTTTACTTTCCTTCACTGTCCCGAGGATACTGGAGAAAGTTCTTCATGCAGGGCAGGGCAGACCAGGGGCCTCAAAGGCCTTCCACCAAATGAGATCTGGTTGAAGATGCATGGGGAAGGAGTTGCCGCCCATCACTCAGGACTCAGCAGAATCAGGAGCTGTGTGTGGTGAAGGATGACCCACTTCCATTGCGATCTGGGTCTGAGGTCCAGAAGGCTGGAAAGCTACCACCCACCCAGCTCTGCCCACTGGGGAAGACATGTAACGAGCCAGCTGCCAAGGACTGGCTGTCAGCAGCTGCCCTGACTCTGCCAGGTGTGTGCGGCGCTGGAGGGGCAGACAGCTGGGCAGGCCAGCTCCGCTTGTGAAGAGTAATAACCTGGGGCCATGGATAGTGGCCCCTACCAGCAGGCAGACGTGATCTCATTAGCTATAGGGCCGAAGGTTGGAGGAGGACTGCTGGCTCATCCAGGTGGGGGAAGTGACCCAGTCAGGAATGGTGCGTGGTCTTCTGCCTCCAGAGGCAAATGGGGCAAAGCTTCAAGTTTCGTGGAAATCATAGATGAAAAGAAGAGGAAACTGGGCAATCTTCAAAAGGAGAGTCACCTCCGATGTGCTCCAAGCCGCTGGGCCTCTGCTGGACTCTTTCCCAGACCATGCTAATTCCCACCTTGTGTCCAGCCTGAGTCCCCAGTAGAATCCCTTCCTCTGTGGATCAGATGAACCCTCCCTGCTGGGAAGATCTCCCCTCCCCCTTTCTCTGCTGGCACCTGCACCACTGGAGTTGAAAGAAAAGAATTGTCAACACCTCACTGCACTGGGACATCTCTAAAGCCCAGGTTCCATCATTTGTCCTGGATTATATCATATCCAGTGTCCACTGAATTCTGCTCTTTCTTTACTTTTGTTTATTTTTCTTTCTTTCTTTCTTTCTTTTTTTAGTGGGAATGGGCACACCATTCCTGGAAGTACTGCAATACCAGGTCAATGCGTGGAGTGGCCGGAGCTAGCTCCTATTCCAAATCCTTGCTCCAAAAATCCATTTAATATATTGTCCTCAGATAGAGGACGTATCAGATATTAAACTGATAAGAACAGATACTATACTTGATCTTAGCCAAAAGGCCAAGAAGCGATAAATTCTGCTCTCTTAATCTCTTTCTTCTATCCCAAAGTTATTAACTTTCTTTTCTTTTCTTTTCTTTTCTTTTCTTTCTTTCTTTTTTTTTGTAAGGACACTTTTTGATAACCTGGTGAAAGCTGTAGACCCCTTCCTTTAAAATGTGTGTAAAAATACAACATGTGCAATATTCAAGAGTCCCTGGATTCTCTAAATCCATCCATGGATCCTCAAACCAGTAATTTCCTAACTTCAGTGTGCATCAGAATCATCCAGGGATTGTCAAAAATACGGATGTTCAGGCCTTATTAGCTGGTCTGAGGTATGACCAGGGAATGTGCATTTTGACCAGTGTACCAGGCTATTTGGATGCAGGTTTTAGAACCTCATTTCAAGAAATACTGCCTGAGGAGTCTGTGGAGCACAGGTGAGGACCCTGCTGAAAACCCATCTCCAGATGCATAGGTCTTGACCCCCCCAAAGCACTGCAAACTCCCCGACAGAGGGGCTGCGTCTTCAATCTCTGTATGCAGCTTCAGAGCCTCAGAACTTCATCCACAAGCACTCATTGCTTGCCAAAACTCCTTAAGGTTCCCCAAGGAAGAATTTAGAGGAAATCTACAGGCCAGTCAATGTGAGTAAACTTTCTTCTTCTGTTCCTGGGGCCAAATGATGTTGCCTCTTTGTGTAATATGATGGGATTCTTTCCCTTTTGCTTTGTTCTTCCACCATCAGAGACACTTAGAGGAAGAAATAATCCCCTAGGCTCTTCGAGTTCCTGCTGGCTCCATTGGCTCTGCATAAACCACAGGTGGAGGGGGACTGCGCTGGCATTGTTAGGACACGGTGTTAGCAAGTTTGAATTTGGAATGCGAATCTGATTGACTAAGTAACTTTCACTCTAATTAGAACAGTAGGGTTTGTTCTTAATCTGCAACCATTTAATCTTCTGTCTCATTAATGTACAAAGGTCTTTATAAATATGTAGATTGGGAAGGGAATAAAAGATTATTTGACCTTGAAGAAACACGTATAAAATAGGTGTACACTCTCCCAGCCTCCTATTTCCTTTTATTATGCAGATACAAAAATTGATATGGCTGCAAATCAAGCTATTGTGGGTTATCGGCAATCTTGTAGCCAATTAGGGTACAGCATTCTGATGAGCCATACAAGTTTAATAATTAGGATAGTACTTACATGTGAGCTGTTTCCTGTAAATTTGCATGTAAATAAAAATGTGGCTATCAAAACCAGTCTGAAACAGCCTGCTGATGAAAAGTATCAAAAGAGTCCAAAGTGAAAAAGGAAAACACTTGTGAAGGAAAGGGTTAAATGTCTCCAAACCTCAAGTTAAATCCTGTATAAAAAATGCTCACTTTAAAAGTAAATGGCCTTATTATACTGCACATCTTTCTTTTGAGATATTGATGATTTGTCCTCGAAAAAGCTGGAGACATAAATTCAGGAGAATCCGGGTTTCTGGTTAAGATCTTGATCCTCCCACCTGCAAACTACAATGCTCTGAGTCTCAATGCCCTCATCCTTAACATGGGAAACAACCCACCTTCCTGGCCTGTAAGGATCAAGTTAAATGAGATTGAACACAGAATTCCTGGTGAACAAAGACCACCCAGAAAAAATCTATTTCTTCATATTTTTGTCTCTTTTCTTCCTTCTGACAATATACATGGAAGGCTAGGAAGAGTATTTTCTTTTTTCTTTTTCTTTTTTCGGTACCAGGGATTGGACCCAAGGGTGCTCAACCCCTGAGCCACATCCCTAGCCCTTTTTATTTTTTATTTTGAGACAGGGCTTCACTAAGTTGCTGAGGTTGGCTTTGAACTTGCAATCCTCCTGCCTCAGCCTCCAGAGCCACTGGGATTTCATGTGTGTACCACGTGCCCATGAGGAAGAGTATTTTCTTAACAGCTGAATTGACTCAAACAGAGAAACCTGTTCTTGCCTCCAGGGGGCATGTTTGGGGACAATAAAGCCTCCCTGTTGATAAACCATTGAATTTTCTTGTACCAAGGGGGGTTTTATAAAAATGAGGGAGATTGAAGTTTGTTATTTGCTGGTGTTGGACCCGGCACGATTGCTAAGACAGGTTGAAAAGTCCTTTATCTGAAATGCTTGGGACCAGAAGCATTTTGCACATTGAATCTTTGTGAACTTGGGGGTATTTGCATATACATAATGAGATATCTTTCGGATGGGACCCAAGTCTAAAATTCCTTTCTGTTTCATATGCACCTTATACACATAGCCTGAAGATAATCTTTTCAATATTTGTAGCCCACCTGCGTTTTGACTGCAGTCTGTCAGAGGAAGTCAGGTGTGGAATTTTCCACTTGTGACATCAACTTAGCGCTCAGAAAATTTTGGATTTTGGAGATTTAGAATTTCAGATTTTTGGAGTAGGGATTCTCAACCTGTAGTCCCCTTTTTGCTTTCAGAGTGTCCATTGAGAGGTCAGGGTAGAAGAGGCCACTGACTGGGAAAGAGCCTCATGACTCTTGAGGAATTATTATGCTCCTGCTGGTTTCCCCAAAGTCTTCATTACTTTACCCTTTTTTGATGAATGTGCTGTAGAGTTGAATCGCTCAGCTGGATATACGGATTGCTGAGAAGGGCCTTAGGGAAAGCCTCTGGAAGGAATGTGGGGCCCACACTTCCGGGAGTTGTGCATAGCCTGCACTGCCACTGATGGCTGTCCTAGTTATTAGAAAATTGCCCTCCTGCCGGACCATGGCCCCACAACCACTAGTACATCCTCACTGTGGCCACTCCACCCTTCCCCAGGGCCCCTGCTGGGGTCTCAGTGTCTCAAGGACTAACAGCTCCTCTGCTCCCTGGCCAGCTATGAATGGGCTCCAGTACCCACAGCTGTGTCTTCTGATTTGGTGACTCCCATTTAGTATCACTGATTGTGTTTGGTGACACCACATCCCTGGACACCTATGTCAGCACCAAGAACGGGTTTCATCTTTAAAGTCCAATTCCCAAGGACAATCCTGTCCTTAAAAAGATGCAGCCTTGTCATTCTCCACATATACTCGGTTTTACTTGATCCAGTACTTCAGTGAGAGTCATGAGGGGAGATGTAGCCACCAAGGCACCCTCTCTTGCCTCTCCTCAGTGATCTTACCCCAGGCGCCTGGGTGCTGGAAAGGTCGGGGAGGAAAGTGTTTTCCTGGCTAGCTTAGGGCGTGATTTTTGGCTCCTGGCCTTTGACATAGCTTACTAATCCCTTCCACTGCCAAGAGCCTGTGAGGAAGGGATGGAGTTGGGGTGGGCTGTTTCTCCACTTGTTGTCTTCTGAAGCAGAAGGGGGGGATGTGTGGCTGTTCTCTTAATCTTTACATGTAGTACAACTGCGAGCAGAAAACATTTTAATAGTTAATCCGCGGTTTTCAGATGACGTATTTCACATTCTTCTTTGTATTCAAATGCCAGGGAGAGAACTCTGGCAAAAAGAACAACTCCATAGATGCTTGAGTGGTGGAAAAAAAAATAGTGACACAGTTTTTCCATTGCAAATCAAAAAGATACAATCTTATGTTAGTACAAGGAAATGTTTACGAGCGGTGTTATTAAAGGGGAGGGAAAACAAAAGTGTGTGCACACACTAATTAAAAGTGTGTAGAAACAGCTCTAAGTACATTAACCAAGATCAGATGGAATCTCAAAGCTTTGCCCTGGTCTAGCACCAGACTCTCTTTTGATTGAGAAGTATTACATTGTTCTTATTAATATTGATCAGTAACCTGGGTCAACAGTTCCTGGAGGAGGATGGCATTCCCAGGGGCTATCCAAGTGTTTCCTGAACATCTGGTGCATGGTCCACACACTGAGGTCTCCTCTCCCACTGCCTGCAGTGATCCACCTCAAGGTGATTTCAGACAGGACAGGTTTAGAATATTGTCCAGGATAGAAGAGCAAGGGAAAGGAGCAGGATGCAAAACCCTGCACATTGAACAGCTATAGTATAGGCATGAATCACACTCATACACAAGGGGCACACATGCCTTAGGATGCACAATTGTTGTTTTACTGGGCACAAGGAATTAGCCCTCCAGTTGGCCTCCAATGAATAAAGAATAAATTGGGAGATGAGGTAGGATTGAGGCATCACTCAATTCCATTTTGTATGGTATAAGTGAAAAAATAAATAACGCACAAGCATCTTCTATTCCAAAAATGAATTTACTGATTATTTAACTATTTAAATGAGCCTCATCAATGCACACAGCTGGGCTCCAAGTAAGATGCCCTTAGAAGGTTAAACCTGGTCCATCCCCTTGGATTCCCTGTGAGGCTCCCTCCCCTCCCCGATGAACCCACCACCACAGTAATGGCAACTCTTGCAGTGTTCACTGAGCGAAGAGACGGGTCTCAAAGATTACTCTCTGGGCTTTTCTTTATGTCCTCATTCCCAACTTTTTTTTCCCTAGTGGTTTGTCAGTGGTGTCCACACCCTCAACACTTTCAGAAGAAGGAAAGATATTGTGGAAGCACAAAAAAAGCTAGAAACAAGGATGTGCTTAAAAAAAAAAAAATCCAGGGTAGCATCTTGCAAATAAGAAAGGAAGCCGAAGATAAGCATGGAGCCTGCATCTTAATAACGTTGTGGCAAAGACACAGAGCATCTGCTTTCCCCAGATGAGGGGGGTACTTGGGCTTGGGGTGTGCAGCAAAGCTGGTGAGACTTTAGGAGTGCTAGGAGGCTGGGGCTGGGAGACCAGAGGACAGCATGAGATGGGGGGCAGCGTGCCAGAGAAAAAAAAAGGATGCCCAGTTAAAATTAAGTTTCAGATAAATAGTGAATAATTTTTAATTAGGTTCCAAATATTGTGTGGTGGTGCTGTAGAAAAAGAAGCCTCCATGTAGGTTTCAGATGGGGCTGGACTTGGGTGAAACCCATTCTGCTACAAGGATATTCCAGGCTCTGTCTTATGGGAGAGTCTGTTGTCTCACCTGGCATTAACCCAAGCATCGTTAGAAACCATCATGCCAAGGTTCTCATTTTATACATGAATCTGAGACCTACGGGGCTTAAAAGAATTGTCTAGCCTTTTGTAGCTGCCCATGCAATAAGGTAGAATCTGGATGCTTGCTGAGACCAAGGGTCCTCCTGTAGCCCTGAGGAGGTCAGCTGGCTGGCAGCAGGGAGGCTGGACGGCTGCTGGTGCTGGACACAAATTCAAGGGCTCAGGTTGGACACTGCTCAGATGAAGAGGTTCGGGACTCGTTGGAAATGCTCCCCACCCTGGGTGGGGGATCGAAATGCCAGGTTCATTTGTACTCTTTTCAGCTTTGGAAGTATCACCATGGAGACGTTTGAACTCCCGCTGGAACCGAGGTTGGTGTCAGCACCTACGACATGCCCATGTGACCGCCACCAGTCATGTCTAAAACACAAGTCCACCCACTCAGGAAGCTGATGCCACAAGATAAAATGCGAGGGTCTGCTTCCAACTTCTGATCCATCAGTAGAAAAGGAGGAACAACCAAACCTGGGTGTCAGCACTTCTGTTAACCCCACATTACTGGGAGGAAGTGAAGGGGTGGAGAGGTGAGGTCTGACTGCAGATCTCAGGTGCTGAATAACAGCTTTTCTGTCTTTCTGATGATGCCAATGGTCCCTGTATGATGCTGCAGTTGACTGCTGTCTGCTGTGTCCCCTGAGCTGCTAGGAGTCTGCGGACGATGAGGTTCATAAGCAGCAAACTATGGAGAAACCCTGCCCTTTCCACCCCCAGCTACCCTAAGAGGCGACATTGGAGAAGGACTGCTTCCTGATTCCCAGGTCTGGAAAGATCCTTGTGATTCAAGTAGATGTGGTAGTGTAGGAGGAAAGAGGGAAATTTGGGGCAAGACCAAGATACAAAGATGCATCACTCAGATTGTGTGAGGAATAGAAAACCTGTGTCAGGAGGCTTTCAAGCAAAGAAGAAAAAAAGAGAAGGAGGAGGAAGAGGAGGAAGAGAAGGGGAAGGGGAAGGAGAAAGAGGATTTCCATAATACATTCCTGTGAAGTGCACCTCTATTTTATAGATGAGAAAACCGAAGCAGAATGTGTTAAAGACCTTGCCCAAGCTGGTGCAGCAGATGACCCAGTTGGATCTGAACCCAGCCAGCTCAGTGCTCTAACCACAGGCCGGCAGCCACAAGGCCCATGCTAGGGGTTTGTTAGAAATGCAGCAACCAGACCCCCATTGGGACTCCTGGTCAATCCTGCTTCTAACAAGGTCTCAGGTGATTTGTCTGCTCACTCCAATTTGAGACATGCTGCTCCAAGAAACTGCCATATGCTGCTTCTGGGCTTGATGAACCTTACAGCCCAGATGCCCATGAATCTTTGTTTTGCTGTTTATTTCCAACATCTAGAACAATGCCTGGGATATAGTAGATGCTCAATGAGTGTTTATCAAATGGATAAGTTGAATTGAATTGAATTGAATTGGCTGTGGCTGGGATTGGACCCTGGTATAGACTTACCACAGTCTAGTTCAGACCTTCCTGAGGATTTTCTGCAGGAGTGAGCCACCTCTTCCCAGCCATCTTGTTGGAAAGTGAGAGGAGGACAAAGTGCTCTTGGCTTGGGGATTAACCACTGTGTGGACTTATCTGCTGCCCTCATTAGTGAGATAATCAGCTACAGTGGCAACATTGGCCCAATGTTGGATCAAATCATAAAAACTGAAACCCCTGGAAGCAGCCTCTCTCTCCCAGCCATGGTCCTCATTTCGTCCCCACCCAGGCACCCACGGGCCACTGTTGATCAGCTGCTCACATATCTCAGCTGCATTTCACATACCTGGGAGTTATTTCAGCAACATCCCTCCAATGTCTGCAAAAGGGTTTTATTTTTATTCCCTGAAAAGCCTTCAAAGCACTCCATCTGAGCTTTGAATTTGGCGTGGGTAATTTGAAACATTTAATGGGAATTGTTATTTTTTTTTCAAGGAGGAATTATTCTCAGAAAAGTCTGGGACTGGCCGGAAGGAGACAGCCAGACATCTCCAGGTAGAACGAGCTTCCTGCTGTTCTTGGGTAAATCAAAGAGGAACCAGCAGCCCTGACTCCCCAGCCCCATGCCAGGCCTGACCCCAGCCTTTCATGCACAGCGGCCACAGGGAGGAGAGAAAGTACAAAACCAGAACAAACCTCCCAAAGCAAAGGCCCGAAATGAAACCGCTCCACAATGACAATACTCTGTTCTTTAAACTCTACCTAAGCACAAATGACGATCTTTTAAATTTTTTTTTTTTCTTCTCAGTGGAAAGACTGGGTTCAGGCTTTTATCCTCAGAAGCTTTTATTTGGGTACCTCCACCCCTTATCTCCTTTCATTATTTCAGAACTTCTTAGAGTCAGGGTGGGGAGTGGGTGAAAGCAGGGCCTCCAGGCCACCCCTGCTGGAGGACCGTGGCCTGGGTCTGGGGATGCATGGTCTTGGGCCTGTTCAGATTTTGGGACTAATGAAGGGTCTGCTTTTTTTGTGTGGTGGTAGGGGTTAAGGCAAGTGTGGGGAAATAACGGCCCTGTTGTCCTCTCCCATCCCCGAAGCAGGGAACCACCCTGCCATCTTCTTTTGGACCTGCATTAACAGAGAGGGCATAACCCATTTGGTGCTGCTGGTTGGAAATCTGAATCTTCTGTCATCCAGCCCCCTGGCCAGTATGACGCTGGGCCCCTGTTTGGTGTGCGGAGCAGGCTTAGCTGGGAGGTGGCATGAAAGGCTGTGTTTCCTGTGCAGCCCTTGCAGGCAACCCTGAGGCCCAGGATGACTCAGGAAAAAGTCTCAGAGTTTCAGGGTTAGAGGCTGCTAACCAGTCCCAGAAAAGGCAGCTGCACTTGGCTAAAGGTACAGAGTCAAAAGGAGGTGGAGTCCATGTTTCAAGTACAAGGCTGATGTTTCCCCAGGTGTGGGACCCAGGAAGCGGTGGACAGGATTGTGTAAACCCTGCCTCCTTTCCTTCTGCCCAGTGCTGAGCTGACTCCAGTTCTCTATACCACCTGATTCCACAGGGAAAATCATCCCAGCTGGAGGAAGCAGGAAAACCCAGCAGAGCAGGTCCACAGGGAAGAGGGTAGCCTGGGAAACCAGGGATCAGAGGGGATGCACAAGGGAGCATCACCCTGGGGACCTCTTGAGCAGCCCAACCACTGCCTCTTTCAGGTGGCCAATGGCTCTGTCAGGTTCCTCTGGTACAGAGCCTTCCTGCACTGCTGACCTCCTCGCTCTCCTTGGGTCATGGGTCCCACAAGGACACAGATGCCAAGCACATTGGACTTCCCAGGCAGAGATAGAACAGATCCCCTCATCCAGCTCTGCTCTGTACCCCTCGTGCATGGCCTTGCTTTGCCCAGTTCCCAGGCCACATTCCAGACTGGTCCCTGTCATGGGACTGAGTGCTCAAGGTGGAGAACATAGGACAATCCAAAGGGTTCCACTGTCCCAGCCATCCTGGGAAGATGCAGAGAGGAGGGATTATAGGAAGGGATCAGGATGGAAGAGCTGGGCAGGCAGGTGACAAGGGAATAAGAGTTCCTCTGTCAAGTGCCAGTGTAAGCCACACAGGGCTTAGGGACTCTGTTTCCATAGCTTAGTGACACTCCTGTCTGTCCAAAGACCTCCCTCTCATGAGTGGGACAAGTTTCTGTAGAGCAGAGGAGACAGGAGGAAGGCTGCCCTTGGCTTCTGGCTCCCACCTTCTGGGCTTACTGCCCTGGTAAAAACTCCTAAGGATGGACATTTTTCAAATGTGCCCATGCTACCCAGGGGCCGGGTGGACAGCTGGGACTGGCAGAACCACACAGGGGCCATAAGGCTACCCCAAAAGGCAGGAGTGCTGATACAGAAAGGCAAAGAGTTGCTGAGCTGACCAAAGTGCCTGTGCCCCACTTGGCCTATGACTTAATGACTTTCAGGAAGGTGGCCGTGGCACATGGTCCTGACACACCAGACCACCAGGCACAGTCCCCTGTCCACTCCCCGGTGTCAAGAATAGCACAGTCACTAAGAAATGCTGATGGACCCCTGGACTGGAGGGAGAATGTTGATTAGCAGAGGTCAGGAGGGGGTCACTGAGGGATCTTCCAGCACCTTTGTTCCCAGGGATAGGGAGTCCCTGAGACATATGCAAATTGCCTCAGTGGCTTGTCACACCACAGCTGAACACTGGAAAGGGTTTGCCAGGTCCTCTGACATGCAGTGCAGAGGGAGTGTGGGCAGGGAAGTCCCTCAATGGATAGAATCAGGTCCTCCATGTGGGAGGGGCAACTGTCTTGAGTGGGCTCAAAAACAGCTGTGTCCTTTTTGGTCCCAGAGCAGGCTCCTTGGAAGCACTGGATCTGGCCATGGAACATGAAGGGCAGATTGGGTTTGGGGGATGGATATAGTAGAGGAATCCCAGGTAAGAGTGCAAATAGGAGCTTCCTGGGGTGCAGGCAACTGAAGCCCCTTCAGCCCATAGTGACTCCTTTTTCCTTTGAAGCACCAATCATGGGTGACATTGAATGTGCTTTTGCTCCCTGTGTTGTGGACTCTGAGCCCTAGCAGGGTAGTGTCAGTGTTTCTCAGGGCTCCATTTCTAGGACACAGTGCAGTACCTATAATGACTGGCAATAGACAGAGGCAGCTGTGCAGAAAGAGAGAAGAGGCTGAAAGGGGGATTGGGCTGACAACACACTGGGCCTCAGGTGGCCCAGAGGCACATCTGTACCTGATGCTCTCTGCAGATCAGAGCGCCAAGCCCCACTTATCCTCTAACCTCTGAGTCTTTGGGTGAGTTAAGAATCCTGATTCCCAGCTTCTTCACCTGTTATTTAGTACTATAAAAATGATGGAGCTTTGAGAATCTACCCCAGGAGACAAGATCCTCACTAAATATGAGGTTTCCTTATCTGAGGCCGTGAAGTAGGAGTGTGAACTTACCTTTTCTTACCTGCTCACTTTGGGCATCCCATTGACCTACTAATCTGTAAAATGAGAGAGTGTCCTGGGCTAAGAAATGCTCCTTCTCTCTTTTTTAAAGTAGCCACAACTCCTTCCTCAAGTGACATTTTATTCAGAATTCCAATATAAAACAGACAGCCATGGAGCCGCCTGGCTGGAGTAGGGGAGATTGGTCAAGGGACCAGAAGCTCACAGGTTGGTCTCATCTTATCCTGGTGGCTGGTGGCCTCCATTTCCCTCCATGGAGCTCCTGGGTGCCAGGGGATCCCAGTTTGAACATCACTTTGAAGGCCTAGAACTTTATGGAACCAATTCAGATGCAGCCAACACCCTCTCTCCCTGCCAGGAGCTCCAAGATACCCTCCAGCTGCCAAGATACTTCGTTCTGTCTCCCAATACCCTTGTGCAGTTATCCTTTGGATGTCCTCCACTGAGGGAGGGGACAGTGAGGAGAGCCAGGCCATTCTGAGACCTAGGAAGGTTAGGTCAGGCCCTAGGAGCTGCAGACTGTTGAGCTCAGACTTCTTTTGGCATCTGTGTCACCCCATTCCTCCTCGACCCTCCCCTGTGGGCCCCACCCTGACAGCTGCTCACACATAGGTGGTTGCCTCTTATTGCCACCTCCCTCTGCATGTCACCACTGCCGGCACACCCTGCAATTACAGCTGCTGTTCCCTGCCTTTCTATTGTGCCTGCTTCGCCTCCCCACTCCCTGTTGCTAATTGCTGGGTTGGCCCTTCACCGTTTCCTTAATGCTAGGGCCCATTTCCCTCAGCTGCCAGCACTGACTGTTTCTGTAGCTACAGGGGAAAAATCAGCATGGCTTCAGCAAGCGTTCCGCTTAGCCTGGGAGAAAGGGAGCATTGTGGGCAGACCAGAGCTTCCCGAGCTGGAACATGTACGTCTGGCCCAGGGATTTAGTTGAAATGCACACTCTGGCCCCCAGGTGCCCCGGCCATGCCTGGAGATTTTGTATCTAACCAGCTCCTGGGTGGGGGCAGTGGGGTGCAGAGGTGGGCACAGAGGCGACTAAGACGCGTGGGCAGGTGGGGTCAACCTGGTCAGGACGTTCTGAGCAGCTTGGAGCAGGTCCTGCCATCCATTCAGGAAGCCAGGCTCAGGCTGTCCTGAACTGCAGTGTTGACCAGAAGGTGCATGTAATTCTAGCCCAGGGAAGGTCCAACTCCAGGGTTCTTTCTCCCTTCCCTCCTGAGAAAGTATCAATCTCTTCTGGAGAAAGGATCCTTTTTACTCATTTCAGAAATATTTATTGTGCATCTATGGCATGGTGGGCACATTGTAGGTCCTGCAGAGATGAAGTAATCAAGACAGACAACATCACTCCTTCCTGAAGCTTCCATTCTACTGGGACTGGGGGTGGGAACACACTGAGCAAGGTTAATAAATGGAACATGGAGTTATTATTGGCAATGCACACTATGGAAGAAAAATGAAGATATATAAGTAGGAGCAGGTGGTGGGAGGTTGCCAATCAGGGTGGTCAGGAGCTCTCCAGGGATCCCAGGTGGATTTTAGAAGGCGCTTATTTATAAGAGCCTTTTTTTTTTTAAAGAAATGATTTCTGGAGCTACAGTGGTAGCTGAGCCATAGAGCGCTTGCCAGGCATGCACAAGGACCCAGGTTCAAATCCCAGCACAACATACACAACTAAAGGAAAAATAAAAACCAGATGAAAAAGTAAATAAAATTGACTCTCTCGCAACTCTATCTTTCTCTTTAAAAAAAGAAAAGCAATTTCTGTGTAACGTGAACATGAATTTCTGTATGACAGCTAAGGGTCTCATTGATCTGCATCATGGTCACTGCAGGGTGCAGGCAGTGGTCAGGCAGTCCCAAGGCCAGCAGGCTGTCCGCAGGATAGAAGGTGAGGTCTGGTGTATGCTTTGAATCTATGGTATCATGGGTGGGGCCTGTCTCCTTGGCAATGGGCCCCTTCCTGGTCTTTAGCCCTGCTCTAGGGGAAGGAAGATGATATTGCCCCCTCAGAGCAGCCATTTATGGCCTCTGCCCCCACAACTTGGGAGTGTCTGCCATGGAAAAAGTTACCAAGAACCCCCTTCCAAGCCCAGTGAGGCAGGAGGAAGGCTTGAGCCCAGCCCCAGCAGGTCTGCCTGGTGGGGAGGGCAGATCTAATCGTAACTGCTCTGAGTTTCCAAATTCTCCATTTGAATTAGAATCCTAGGGGTTAAATCTGGCTCTCATTTGGCAACCACATAGGTATTGTGGGGTAGGGGATCACCTCCTCCCCAAGACCTGCAATGATGTGGCTGTGAGGCCTCTGTTCCCTTCAGGTCTAAGCCAGGACAGAGGTGGGGCAGAGTGAGAGGAACCTAGTCAGGAAGCTACAGAAATAGCTTTCAGGGGGTGGGAGGGCGTGGTACTCACTGAAGGCCGGACACCCCCGTGGGGCGTTGTTCCTCCAAGGCTCTGGGGATTTCTCAGATACGAGAGGAGTCAGGACCCAGTTCAGTGAGATACCCACCCCAGCCCAGCCTCAGCGTCCTCTCGAGTTCACCATTTCACAGCAGGAGCATCAAGAGCTGGGCTCACCTGCGGTATCAGCAAGGTCCTGCTGGCTGTGGCCCCTTGAGACAAAGGGGTAGACTAGCCAGCATGACCCTGTGCCCAGTACCTGTCCACCTGGCCCCCCAGCCAGCGTCAGGGCTCCATCTGACCCCATCCCACCCCACCATGGTGCACAAGCCAACTCAAAGCATGTGTGGCCATGGTGAGGTCTGTTTTAGTGTCTTCTACTTGTCTTAATGACCCTTTCATGTCCCAGGCTCACTCACAGGGGCCATTCCTGCCCCGTGCAGGATTCCAGATGAACTGAGGCTGTACCAGTGCAGGGCACCCACGTCTGGGCAGCTGGAGCAGGAAGAGCATCCAGCAGATGGACAGCAATCCACAAATAGTCCATGGAGGGCCAGAGGGACTTAGGGAACTTGGGGAAGCAGGGGCCCCCAGAAACTGATGGAGAGTTGTCAACTATAGGATGTTCTTTATGAGAGAACTTGCCAGAGCAATTGCCTGTGGCCACCTTGAAGGAAATCTCTACTCACCAAGGCCACACCTTCCCAGGATGCTCCAGCCAGGAGCCAGACCAAAGAGGAGGCACTGGAGCCAGACTGCGCTGGCCACACTCCCTCCACTCTGTGAAGGCCTTGCTCTGGGCTTCCACCAGCCTGGCCATGGGAAGCTTTCCCAGGGCTGAACTGAGGACGAGGCTCTTCCTACCAGGCACCCCTTTCTTCCCTTCCCTCTGCCCACTTCCCAGCACCAGACCCACATCCTGGCCTGAGGCTCTGTCCACTGCCCCAGCTCCCATCTCCCCATCTGCCACAGCTAGCATTCCCAAGGAATCTCTTATACTTCTCATTCTGGCTTAGCATCTGCTCTCTGGAGAACATGGGTGGACCACTGGGACTCAGGACCTGGGAGGAACTATGAGTTCTCAACCAGGGTCCATTGTGAAGAGGGAGAGCTGTGGCAGCCAGCCTAGGGGCATGGGGTTGTGGAGTTCCTCTTAGCATCCCTTCTGGCCATGAGGGTCCACCCTCTACTTCTTCACCCCTTTCAGGTAGCCTCCACTGACTGATCATCTTCCCAACTATAGCCTCCAGTTCAATTCCAAAAGAAGAGACCCTGGAGTGTCTAATCTTGACTGAAGGCCCACCCTAACTGAACTGATGTTTCTGGAATCCTTGGTTGGGACTTTTCAAGAGAGAAGGACCCCCGAGAGCTGGGCAGGTCCACCTTCCCACACACGCTGTTCTGGGCAAAGCACTGTCATCTACCTAGATCCGCAAGACCAGCCCAGGGCCTCCTATGACTGCTTTTCCTCCTTGTATCCACCAGGTCACAAGGCCATCTCCTACTTCTTCATGACCCACTCCACCAGTTTGTTATTCTTGTTTGACCCAGACCCTAGGAGGACTGGCACCCTGTCTCTCCAGCACTAGCAGGGGTACTGGCACCAGTAAATGCTTCCCGCATTCCTGGGAGCTGCTGGGCTGGGTTGTGCCAGTACAAGTGTTCTATGTGGAGTGCAGGGTGGTCTTTGGAGAAAGATCCCACCTTACTTTCAGATGCTGTATCAGTCTGGACAATAGTTCATCTCACACTTCCTGGTTACCCTCCAGGCTATGGCATCCCAGGTGACTGCTGGAAGACTGGCCTGGTGAGTTTCCACATGACTATGGGCACTACCAGCCACCAGTGTCTCTTGTACTGTTGCTATTGAGGAACAAATGAAGGCGATATGATAATAAAGGACAAACTGGCACAGGTCAGGACCAGCAGCAAAAAGCGGGGCTGGGTCTTGGCAATGCACATCCAAGCTGTCAGTTCTGAGGCAGGCAATGTGCTAAACATTTTCTCCTCTGATTCCACCAGCCATGTGACCTCCATTACATTACTTAACCTTTTTGTGCCTCAAAAATGGGGCTGGAGAAGAGTCACAGCTACTCAAGGCAGCTACTTCATGTGAGCTACCAAGACAATGTCTGGCCCTTAGCAGGCTTCTGTCAATGTTGGTGATGACAGGGACGAGGGAGCGGGATGGGGTGACATGCCCAAGGTCACACAGCCAGCAGGCAACTGGTCACACTGCCAAAGATTAAGCAGGAAATAGCTGTGGACAAAGTAGCATTGGTTTTCAGCTTCTCTCCACCAAGAAGCAGGCTGCAGTTTCCCTCACCACACAGAAATCAATACGCAGGAGGTTGTTAAAAACCACCTCCCATCAAGTCTGCCGCTGGCCGGGAGCTGAGGCCTGCTTGGTTCATGGCCTGCGTCACCTCAGGGGCACTTAGGATCCGCCCACACAGGGTGTGGGGACATGCACGCAGCCCTCAGGTGAGCCTCAGAGGCACAAGGAGGCAGGGCCAGGCCTGCAAGGTTTAGTGCACACCTCTCAGCTCCCAGCTTTCCAGTGAATTCCCTGGGAGAGAGATTTCTCCCCAGCTGCTTCACATCACAGGAGACCATCAGCGCTCAGCGAAAAATAAGGCAAGTGTGAAAACAGCTTTGGATGCCAACTGGGGCCTCACTTCCAGCGGAGGCCTTCCCTGGAGGCCATTCGTTTGCTACAATTCCCTCAACCTGGCTTGGATTCACACCCTCTCATTAAGAAATAGTACAACTGGAGCTGTACCCAGAGTGAATGGTTGGGGGGCTTTCCAGGGGGAGGGAAGACCAAGTGAAGACACAGGAGTGGTGGAGGTATTGAAACAATTCAGTGTTGTTGAAAGGATTGGCCAGGAATTCTAGGTCTGCCCACCAAGAATCCAAGAACTAAGATGTCTTGGCCATGACTACATGAAAAACAAGGTGATTTTCTGAGATAATTGAGACTATGTGTGTCTTGAACCAGCCACTATAGTCTAGGTGGTGCTGCAAAATCAAATAGCCCCAAATCTATGTGTGTAATAGCCACAAAGGTATTCTTGCTCATGGCATATATCCTAGGGACTGATCTTTGCTTTCTATTCAGGGCCAAGTTGATGGGGGTTGATGATATGATTTGAATATTTGTGTCTCCACCAAAATTCAAGGGATTAAGTTAGGAGATGATTAGGTCATAAGGGTTCTGCCCTTAGAGATGGGATCAGTGCCTTATAAAAGGACTGGAAGAAAATGAGCTGGGCCTTTTTGCCATTTTACCCTCCATCACATGGGGTCACAACATCAAGACATCATCTTGGAAGCAGAGCATAGCCTCACCAGACACAGAATCTACTGGCACCTTGATCTAGGACTTCTGGCCTCTAGAACTGTGAGAATTAAAGTTCCACTATTTATAAATTACCCAGTCTCAGGTAATAGAGCAGCACAAACAGACTAAGATGCCCACCATCTCAACCTTTGCTTCTGTCTCAGATGGAAAGAGACTTCTGGAAGTGTCTCATGTTTGTTCCAATCATTGACTGGAACTAGTACCTTGGCCCAGCCCCAGGATGTGGGGTCCAGGAAGGCAGTCTCACTGGGTGACCACCATCAGCCTGTCCCTGGCCTCAGGCTCACACTCAAGCAGGAAGTCCCTCCTTACCTGCCTGCCACTCCTGCCACACCATGATATGCTTGCAGAACTCAGGGCCAGGCCTGGTCAGTCTCCAAGGCTGGGCCACTACTATGAGCTTCATGTTCCAGTTTTGATCTTCTAAGCATGGACTCAGATCTCCAGCACTTGATACTAATTTTTCATCTTCTTAAGGCATTGTTAAAGTTCTGCTGTCCTATCACACAGCGGGGTTACTATAGACAACAATAATGCACGGTGTATGTCAAACAGCTAGAAGAAAGGACGCTATTTGCATATGTGTGTGATGCTGGGGATGGAACCCAGGGGCGTGCTACCACTGAGCTGCATCCCCAGCCTTTTTATTTTATTTTGAGAGAGGGTCTAAGTTGCCCAGGCTAGCCTTGAACTTGCAGTCCACCTGCTACCACCTCCCAAGTAGCTTGGATTATTACAGGTGTGCACCATTGTGCACAACAGAAAAGAAATGCTAAATGTTTGAAGAGATAGATATATTTACCCTGATTTAAACATTATGTAATGTATATGTACGTGTGTTGATACCTCACATGTAACGGGACTCTTTCAATAGGTACAATTTTATGCTTTTTATATATAAAAAACAAATTTAATTTAAAAGTTAAGAATGTATATCTATGGGGCTGGAGCGGTGGCTCAGTGGTTATGGCGCTTGCCTGACATGCGCAAGTACGTGAGTCCGAACCCCAGCACCAGCACACAACAAAATGTCCAAAGAATGAAGGTCACATGCAAAACTAAATAAAAATTACTTCTCTGTTTCTCTCTCTCTCACTGTCCCCTCTTTCTTAAAAAAAGAATGTATATATACTCATATATACATATATATTATACATGTGTATGCATGTATATACACATGTGTACATATAGCAAAGGTCTACAAAGACCTCAAACCATATACATTATGTGTGTGCACACATGCACACAGAGTTTTCTTTTGGGGGTGGCTTGCAGCTGTTAGGAGAACCTGAGGTCCACGCACCTTTGCCATTTTAACTCAAAAGCTTTCCAGGTCAGTACTGAACAGGCAGAGACCCTAATGCAGTCTAGCTCCTCACTGGGCAGATGATCTGAGGATAAAAGTGGGTGACAGGACCTAAATGACATCCATCTCACAGGAAGAAGAGATTGGTGCTGATGCTCTTTTGTCCTCGGGGAATTTATTTGGACCCTGAAAATGATGCCTGAAGCTTTGTTCTGCAGCAGCAGTTTGCTCAGGTCCCGCTGAGATGCCGCAGCCTGATCAAGACACTATTGCCCTGTAAGTGCTCCAGCCAGGATGAGGTCAGCTTACTTTCCTGCCCCTTGCAGCTCAGAGAGCCCAAAGAGTGACATCCAGGCAATAAGAGAGGCGAAGCAGCTCATAGGACCCTCTCCCTACCAGTTTCCAACCCCGGGGGACTTTCAGTTGATTTTCCCACTAGGACAGCACCTGCACAGTTACCCATCCGTCATCTATTTATGTGTGCACCATCCATCCACCCAGTTACTCAAAACACATGTTCCCTTTCTTCTAGTTTGCTGAGCATCTACTACATGCCAGGTGCTCTGTTTAGCATTTAGGGGACAATGATGACCAAGTTGCGATGACAGCCTTAAAAGAGAACATGGCTGCTCTCTTATCTTTCCAAGGAGTAGATTTTGATTAGAAATAGGAGTCCAAGTAGTCTGAATTGGGCAGGAGGGCAGGAGCACAAAATGGCGAAGCCAAGGCTGCAGAGCGAAAGGTGGTTGTTAAAGAGAATTTTTAATCACAAGTCACAGAGCAAAACTGACGTCCAGCCAACCCTCTTCGGGAATGAGTCTGGCAGCAGAGACCCCAAATAACCTACGAGGGCAGGTGTGGGCTGCATGCCCAGCTCCATTCAGGGCGATGGTCTGCAGAATCCTGCCAAAGGCTCTGACAGAGGGCACAAGAGGTGAGGAGCTGCCCTTTATGAGGTCAGTCCCTGTAGGTCCACGGAGACCTTTGCTGTGCAGAATGTGTTGTAATTTTCACAAGGCAGACATGTTACACCTGTTACTGAATAATCTGGTTGACTCCCACGTTTTAAAATGCAAATTCCATGCCCCATGTCCCCTCCCAGATGAACAACAGCAGTGGCTATAACAGGAGACCCTTCCCCTTCCCCATCTCCTGAGGCTACTGGAGCCCTTAGGGGGCCATGGTATCATTACTCCTTGGTTCAGACCACTCTCCTAGGCCTCCATCTCACCCTCTATGCCTAGGTCGGCCCTGCTCTACTGCAGAATGCAACCCTCTGGCACATCAGTGCTCTGTCCACATCGGCCTATTCTTCCTCCTGAGCTGTCCACTTGGAGCAGCCCCTCCTCTTGCTGCCCCTACTCCTCACCTGCGGTGCGTCAGTCCCGCCCTCCAAGGGAAGCTCAGCTCTGAGGCCCTCCGAAAAGCCTGCATGCCATTATGCTTGAGTGCTTATATAGCTCAGGATGGGACTCCTTGTCTCTAAAACTGAGCAGTAAATTGAATTAAAGAAGGGGGCCACAAAGAATGATGGCTTCAAAACTGCTGGATAATAATCTAACCTCCACTACACTTATGTGACCTCACAAAATTTCCTTATCGGGAAAGCAGGATATTACCTGAGGTCTGCACCCAGAGGTGACCATGAGGATCAAATACATATGGTCTCAAACTGCAGATGCTTCTCAGATACCGGTGCTGTGGCTGTTATAATTTGGATGAAAGGTGTCCCCCAAAAGCTTGTGTGTGACAATGAGAAGGCTGAGGTGACATGATTGGATTTATAAGAGCCTTAACCCAATCAGTGAGTTAATTCCCTGACAGGGATCACCTGGTAACTGAAGGCCGCCGGGCATGGCTGGAGAAGGTGGGTTTTGGGGACGTGCCTTTGGGTATGTATTTTGTATCTGGTATGATGTCTCTCTCTCTCTGCTCCCTGGAGCCAAGCCTTCCCCATGATATTCAGCCTCACCTCAAGCCCCATGGAATGGAGTCGGCCTTGTGTGGATTAAGACCTCTGACACCTTGAGCCCCTAAATTGTTCTTGTCAGGTTCTTTGGTCTCAGGAATGGAAAGATGATTAAACATTGGCCAAAGGCCTGATTCACACATCTGCTCCATTCTCACAGCACATAACTGTGGGTATAGAGTAGGTGCTTAATCAAAGCAGGTGACCATGAAGCAGGACTGTGACTAGTGGAGAACAGGCAGGTCAGATTCTGCTGATGTGCTCCAAGACTGCACTATAGGAAAGACCAAGAAGGTGACAGGAGCAGGGCAGGAACCTGCAGCTGGGTACCAGAACCCCTCCTTTGGTGGCTGCTATGTAGAGAACTGGGAACACCTCAGAGGAATGACCCAGTTTCCCCT
This sequence comes from Aplodontia rufa, assembly GCA_004027875.1. Classification (NCBI taxonomy): domain Eukaryota; kingdom Metazoa; phylum Chordata; class Mammalia; order Rodentia; family Aplodontiidae; genus Aplodontia; species Aplodontia rufa. Next base: position 80,616 of record PVKS010000455.1, read on the forward strand.
CCCAAGGACACTTGGAGGGGATGGGAGACCTAAAGGGCAGTGGCAAAGCCTGAAAGTGGCACTGTAGCCTCCTGCCAACCAGAGATGTGGCTGGGAAGTGTCAGCATGAAGTATCCAGAGGGCCAGCCTGGATACAGACAGGGGTGGGACCTCTGACAGCACAAATGCAGAACCCAAAGTGTTTGCAGTTTCCTGAAGGACAGTGGCACTTTGAGTGGCAGAACTTTTGTCTATTGACTGGTGACCCATGACTGGTGCTAGAGCTAACTTCTTCCAGGGCTGCTGAGAACCCCCAGTGTGTGGCTGCTCCCATGCTCCAAGTCCATGTGGGACACACATGTGAAGAAGACCATCAAGAGAGGGCACAGTGCAGAGCTGTCCAGAGGCCCACACCCTGGCTGGTCTTGGATGTGGAGATGGAGACTGGGAAGTGTGCCCTGGAGTCTTAGTCTTCCCTCCTCTGCCTTCATGCTCCAGCCCAGAGGATATGAAAGAGCATCCGTGGGCCTTTCAGCATTAACCCCAGGCCCGGAAACCTCCTTCCTCTTGGCTCTGAGATGGGGCAGGTTGTGTTCTCTCTTCCCAAGAGGGGCCATCACCTTCCCCTCTAAATTGGCTGAGGCAGAGCAAGGCCCAGGCTGGGGTCCAAACCCTTGTGCCAAATTGGCTCTTGGCCTGAGCTACAAAATCCAAGCTCATCTTCAGGGTGGGGGCACTGAAAAAGCATTCTGGGCCCACATGGGCCCAGGGAGCCTCTGCCCTCCACCCCAGCACCTGCCGTCCACCCAAGGTTCCCATTGTAAGAACTGGTGACTCATTGGAGGGTCCTGTTTCTACCAGATTCTTGAGGCTTAGGCAACCTGGACTTGAAACAATGACAAGTCTCAGGAAAATCCTTCCCGGCTCCCCCAGAGCCACTTTTCGGGCCTGGCCAAAAATGCAGCAGAACGGAAAATGAAGTTGGGATGGAAAGGTCAGGCGGCTGGGCCTCCTGCAGCTGGGAGCAGGTGGCGGCTTGGGCCAGAGGGCCAAGTGGCACAGCCTGTGGGCACAAGTGGGTGGCAGTGACCCTGCAGGTCATCTTGGGTCTCGGCTGCTGATGGCATCCCTGCTCGGCCCGGCTGTCTAGAGTGGCCCCCTACTTGGTTGTGACACTTTGCAGCACCCTGGTGTCTAGGCCAGCAGGGCAACTAGGTATGTTTAAGTCAAATTTACCTCAAGCTCCAGGCTGCCTGTGGTACTGTAGGAGGACATGGGGCAGAGGTGGCTGAGGAAAAGCAGAATCCTGCCACATACAGCACAGGGGCACAATAATTAAGGCAGCCACCATTAGCTCTGGCCCCTTATAAAGCTTATAGAACCAACACTTAAAGAGCCCTATCATGTGCCAGGAAGTATTGTCATTGCTCCCTTTCACATCACCCTGCCATGTAGGTACCACTAACACCGGCCCCGTTTCACAGACAAGGAAATTGAAGATTTAATGGCTATGATGTCCCACACAGAGCCCCTGGCCTCCTGGCTCTTCCACAGGACAGGAGACACCTATAAATGTCCTCCTTTATGATTTTCTTCTCTGTCACCTCGGGAATGCACTTCCTCCCTTGCAGGCACACCTCTGACATCACAGAGCAGTCTGTGCCCCCAGGTCCATCATCCATGGGGATGAGAGTCTACACAAATGTCTTTATGTCCCACCTTTTCCATAGGGACATCAGAAGCCTGTGCCCCAGCATCTCTCTGAGTGCCCAGTGGTTTGAGCCCATTGTCCACAGAGGAAATTCCTTACTCATGGACTTTAGGGGCCTCCTCCTTCCTTATCCCCTTTCTCCACCTCTGCTCTGAGCTCCTAGGAATCACCTCCCAAATAAATCACCCACATCCAAGTCCTTGTTATGATTTGCTTTGGGGGAATCCAAATGTAGCCTTGTCCCTTCCAGGCAGACAGAAGAAGTATGGCGCCCCCTGGCCAGTGCCACAGGGAAAGGGAGCGGAAGACACCAGTGTTCGACTCAGAAGCAAAGCAGAAGAAAGGGTCCAGCTACAAAGACACACAGGGCAGGCTTTCACCACTGCAAGGGGCAGGGCAAATTATAGAAATCAGGACACTTTGACAGCAGGTCACAGGAAATCTAGCTTGAACTGGTTTAAGTGGTGAAGAAATTCCTTGGTTGGTGGGGCTGGAGTCCCGAGGTAAGGGGCTGAAGGCTGGGCTTCACTCCAAGGCTTCCACTCATCTCTGGTTCCCTTAGTTGTGCCCACTCATCCCCAAGGAAGGAAACTATAAGGACACAGCTGTTCTGGGCTGACACCCAACACAATGGCTTCACTTCTGGGAGGCCTTCCTGGGGCCCCCTCCAGAGAGAGGAGAGCTGGGGTGTGTTAGTCAGTTTTCCATCACTATCGCAAGCTGCCTGAGACAATTAACTTGTAAATGAAAGATTAGTTTGTGAGGCTCCAGTCCATGACTGGATAGTCCCATGGGCTTTGGGCCTGTAATGAAGCAGCACATCATGGTGGGAGTGCATGGCAGAGCAAAACCACTCACCTCATGGCCAGGAAGTAATAGAGGAAAAGGAAGGGATTGAGGTCCCACTGTCACAGGCACACCCCCAAAGACCTAAAAGCCTCCCACTAGGCCCCACCTGCTAATTGTTCTAGCCCCCACCCAGTAGCACCACCCTAGGGACCAAGTCTCTGGGAGACATTTCAGATTCAAATGATAGCATGGAGTGACCTTAACAAAAAACAAATCTATGTTCTCGAGATGCCAGAGAAGTGCGGGAAGCTGAATGAATAACCTAACAGTGCCCACTAGAATTTTTTTCTCTCAAATATAAGCTTCTCTCTGGTAAGTTGTCCTGAAACCTCCAATGATCACAAGCAGAAAATTTGCCTGCTGACAGATGTGAGCAAATGACAAAGGGAACCAATAAGTGACAAATCAATCTTCACGGAAAATCTTGGCAACAGTCAATCCTTTGACGACATCTCTGTGTATACAGTGCATCCATGGGCTGTGGTTTAACTGTGTAAACATAATAAAGTTGTATTATGTAAGTAAACATGTTCCTAATTTGGACGGTAGATTTAAATGTGAGAGTGTTCCATAGCCTCCTCCAAGGAGCTGGCTGTTTACCAGCATCCTGCCCATGACCCTGTGGGCTTCACCATAGACCTGGCCACTTGCCTGTGTCTGTGGTTGGCTATGCTGGAGGCGAGCATGGAAGCAGCCACCCCAGGCATGTCCTGGAGGTGCCCTGATGTGTAGCAAAGAGGGGCTGGAGCCGCACTGGCCCAGGAGCATCAAGACCCAGTCCCATCCCTTCCCCAACAATCCCAGCCAAATTTTCCAGGCTTCAGCAACCTCCTTTAAAGAATCCCCAGCCCCAGTCTTCACAGATTGAAGGTCATGCTCCAGAGCATGGGAACAACTCTATCTTGCGGTCTCCAGTTCTCCCCTCCAAGACACACACATGAGCAGACTTCTCTTAGCAGGGCAGTGTGGTGCCACGGAGAGGCGCAGGGTGGTGGGCTCCTGTTGCAGCTGTGTGTCCTTCAGCAAGGAGCCCTGCAAGACTGTGAGAGGAAGATAATCCTGCCCACCTCCTGGGGCTCTCAGGGGTGAGATTAGAGTGTGCCTGGGGCACCAGTAATGAAGAGGACTGGGCAGCAAAGAGGTAAGACTGGGACGATTAAATCCCAGTATGGAAGGACCCCATGAAGCAGGACCCAGATCTGCAAGGAGGCACACACCAGCTACTGCTGGGGTGCCCCAATCAGGTGGCAGGACCAGAAGCAGGCTCTCTAATGTCCCCTTGCATTTAGTCCCAAAAGGGCTCTCTCTCTCCTAACTCTTTGGCCTTTGCTGTGACTTGAACCGTCCTGGGATGTCTGTGTGGCAGACAGCCCCTTCAGGTGGCTCCCAGTGGTCCCCACCACCCAGTGCCTCACTTCTACTAAGTGGAATAGGATGTCACCTCCAAGATTACGTGGCTACAAAGTGACCACCACTTCCATTTTGCCCACCTTCTTTGGCTCTCTCTCTTCAGAGCCCTCCCTCTGGGAACAGTCAACAGCCATGTTCTGAGTAGCTGGTCCTGGGAACAGGCCCACATGCAAAAGGCTGATTGATGTCTGCAGTCAACAGCCACCTGAGCCCAGCCGGCAGCCACCAGAAAAAGCTAGTAGGCAGATCCTCCAACCTCAGTTGAAACTTGAAATCTTGCCTGGGGCCTTTGTGGAGGCCTCAGGATTTTTCCAGGATTCCCTTCCGACCCTCCATTCCAGGCCTACTTCCTCTGCCATGGAAAACCTCACAGCATCACATTAGGGTGTCCAGGCAATTGGCATGAATGGCCCTCTGTCTGCGGGTTCCACATCCACAGACAGAATCAACTGGATCAAAATTATTCAGAAAAAATTGCATCTATATTGCACATGTGCAAATTTTCACCTAGCCATTACTCCCTAAACAATGTTGTATAACATCTATTTTCAAGGCATTATACTACGCTAGCTATTATAAGTCATCTGGAGGTAATTTAAAATACACCGGATAATGTGCACAGGGTCCATGCAAATGCAATTCCATTTTAGACAAGGGAGTTGAGCATCATATGAGGACTGGGGCGTTTGTGAGAAGTCCTGGAAGTAATCCCTTGTGGATACCAAAGGACAACGGTACTCCCCTCAGTGGGTGGGTGAAGATTATATCAATTATTTATTTCCTTCAGCTGGCGGCAAAGATGTCTGATTCTGGTGCAGACAACACTGAGTCATGGTGCGTCTGTCTTAACTTGGGATTCTGCAGCATCTTCTGCAAAGTGCCAGCAGCCTTGGAGTCGCCTCTGCTTTGTCTCTGCCAGTACCACTTTCCACCCTGCTGGAGCAGTCCCAGCACTCTTCTTACAGGTGCTATGATACCGAGGCCTGCAGGCCCCTTCAACCCTTGCCTGGGCAGTCTGGCCTGCAGCCCTTGGGGCAGGGACACCCTCACAATGACCTTTTCTGCCAGCCACCCAGCCAGATTATCAAGGGATCCCTGAGACTTCCTGTAGAAGCACACACGATCTGCTGGGCTTCTTCCAATCCTGCAGGGCTGAGGGGCTGGGAACAATGGTACTTTGTCCCTCTCTTCCTCTGAAAACCTACCACATTAGGGGTCCCAGGCAGCAGCCTCTGAGCCCGAGGCTGGTCTGCAGGGTGTGATAGGCAGTTGCTATGATTTGGATGTGATTTATTCCCTCCAAAACTCATGCTGAAATTTGATTCACAATCTAATGTTGAGAGACGGATGGACCTTTAAGAGATGTTTGGGGGGCTGGAGTGGTGACTTAGTGGTTACGGTGCTTACCTGACATGCGCAAGGACGCAGGTTTGAACCCCAGCACCATATACACAACGATGTGTTGGAGCAATGAAAGCCACAAGAAAAAAATTGAATAAAGAGTTGATTCTCTCTTTCTCTCTGTCTCTCACTGTCCCTCTTTCTTAAAAAGAGAGAGAGAGAGAGAGAGAAACAAAAGAAAAAAAGAGAAGTGTTTGGGTCATGAGGGCTCCTGCTGCTCTCCTAGGACTAGATTAGTTACCACAGGACCTATTAAAAAGTGAGGCTGGGGGCTGGAGCGGTGGCTCGGCAGTTATAGCGCTTGCCTGGCATACGCAAGTACACCAGTTCAAACCCCAGCACCCACATACACAACGAAGTCTCAGAGCAGTGAAAGCCACATGAAAAACTAAATAAAAATTCATTCTGTCCTCTCTCTCTCTGTCTAAAAAAAAAAAAAAGTAAGGCTGTCCCTCATGTGACATCTCTCCCATACGTGCCGCTTACCCTTCCATTTTCCACCGCGAGCTGAAGCAGCCCAAGGGCTCAGATGCTGGCCCTATGCTCTTGGGTTTCTTAGTCTCCAGAACCATGAGCTGTTCTTTATAAACTACCCTATCTCAGGTATTCTGTGATGGCAATAGAAAATGGACTAGAACAGGTTTCCTGGGGATGGGGATTCATCCGGGCAGATGGGAAAAGAACAAGCAAGATCAGCGCAGAGAAAACTGGCTGGAACAGACTCAACCGAGGCTCTGGTGCTCCCCACTCCAGAGCTGGGGTGGCCCTTCAAGGTGTCCCAAGTTGGGGAAAGGGAGTTGAGGCTTAAGCCCCCAAGTCAATTAGTCATTGGATGTGGGCTGCCCTGGGAAAAAGGCACACCCTTTAGCCAAGGCAGCTCCCCAGAGGGCTAACAGCTCTGGGATACAGGCCTAGAGGATCTAGGACTTTCCAGCCTCTTCTCCCTGGGGCCAAAGCCTCATGACTCAACCCTGGAGTTGGAGAGCAAGGAAGTGTGGAGGAGGAGGGAATGAAGAGATCATACACCATCCAGCCATGGACTCCCACAGCCAGCCCCAGGCCTGTGGAGACAAGTTGCAGCAGCAAGGACTCGATCTGACTCACCCCTGGGGGCCCTAGACAGAGCAGTGCGCATCGTAGGTGCTCAATAAAGCTGCCGAAGCATCTCAGGCCTTTGCCTCCTCCTTTTCCACCACCTCCTGTGTGCTCAGGAGGATCTGCTCTAAGTGATACCCAGACATCCTTATTTTAAGGACCACCCACTTCCTCCACCTCTGCATGGACTGCCACCAGCTCCTCTCTAACAAGAGGCAACAGCTCATGGCTCCAACAGGAGCTGTATCAGTGACTATTGCCACAATGATGCTCTGTAGCAGATCACCCCGAACTTGGGGGTCTAGAGCAAAAAGCTACTATTCAGACCCAGAGTCTGCAGGTGGGTTACTTAGGCTGGGCTCACCTGGGCAGTGGCTCTGGTTGTGGCTGGTCTAGGGTAGCCTCAGCTCAGGAAACTAGGGACTCAAGTTCCATCCCAGGTATCCTGATGTCCAGCAGGCTAGTCAGGGCCTGTCCCCACAGCTGTGACAGAGCAGTGGAACAAACAAGCTCTATTTGCCAGCACTTTCAAGGGCTTTGCTTGCTCCCCTTTTGCTGACATCTTTTTGACCAAAGCAAGTCATGTGATTGATGTGGGCCTGCAAGGAAACCCTGCAAGAGGACCGAGGATGGGTGTGGATCCAGGGCAGATGGAACTGATAGCCCCTGCTGTATATGCTGCCAGACAGGAAAGGGAAGGCCAGCAGGGAACAGAGCAGTCACAATCATCAACCTAGAGCTGACATCAGAGCAAATGGTCAGGCCCCAGAGGGGACTTTCATGGACTGGACTGAGTGGCTTATGACAGCATTACCATGTGGCCCTTGGAGTCCAGAGCAAGCAAAATGTTGAAGGATACTCCTTAGTCATACAAAGAGGTCACTTAGGGGAGCTTAGTATATGTACTGGCCAAGGCTTGGGGAATGCCCTGAGCTGGCATTGTGGTGCAGCCTGTCCCTGATCACAACCACACAGGCTGACCTGGACCCTATGATTGGGGAAGGGAGAAGGACAGCCAGCCTTCCCTGCGGTCTCAGTGGCTTTCCTCTTCCTGGAGTATTTCCCCTCACCTTCTCTTTGCTGGAATTAAATGAGACTCCACTTAAATAATCTCGAAAGGGGACTCAGGACATGGAACAAAGGTCTTTGGGGCATGAAAGCCCACCATGATAAACAATGGTGTGATTCACACATTCGAGCTGGACATGAAAGCAAGGATGGGAAGAAGATTCATTTCTTTATTTCTATTGATTCACTCACCTTCAGCTCCAGGCCTTAAGGTGCTGGGCTGGAGGGAATTTGATCTCAGTCATCAACAGACTTCTTCCACAGGAAAAGCAAAGGCCCCAGGCTTTCTGGGGTCCAACATGTGAAAGGCCCTGGTCACTGGTCTTGCCCCAGGTGTGGCCAGACGGGCCCTCAGCCAGCCCCACCCTTCACAGCTGCCCCATGTGGGAAACGCTTGGCAAATCTGAGAGTTCTGGAACCTCCTACCTGTCAGTGCTTCTGAGAAACACTGCTTAAGACTTTCAGGCCCTACTCCTCAAGGGAGGCAGGATGCTGAAGGTGGAGAAGAATGAAACTTAAAAAAGGAAAAGAAAAGTAAACAGCCAGAAACTAACTCAATCGATTCTCCATCGCTACGTATTTGCAATTCATGCTTACGATGTATTCATGCTTACATGTGTCTAGCACCATTCCAGGTTTCTTATTAATAAGGAGCTCTTTGATCCTCACTAACCATGTTCCTTTGGAGGGCACTATGAATTCCATTTTACAGTTGAGGAAACTGAGGCACAGAGGTATTCAGTGATTTTCCCAGCATCCAATAGCTAACAAGCAACAGAGGATTTGCACACAGGTGCTGCTTGCCGTCTGGACCTGTGTGCCCTTCTGCTTCTCTCTAGAAGACCTTCAAGTGGAGATCTGGGTTCCCTCTCACCAGGAAGTGGAGCACTGGCCTTGGAGGTGTGCACCTCCTTCACTCTCTTTTCTTCTAGCCTCAAAGGACTGCCCCCAGTCCTTCCCTTTGAGGGACTTCATCGGGCCACAGAGGAGCAATTTGAAAGGGATCCAGAATGAAAAGAGCCACGGCTGCAGGTACCTTTGACACACCTCTTAGTCTAGACAAATTGTCTTGTGGCATCAGTATGCAATACCGATCTTTGAGTCACACTGCCTAGTTTCAGAGAAAGTGTATTTGCTGGAAAAAGAGTTTGTAGGGGTGGGGGATTCCCTGAGGAGGCTTCCCTGCCCTTACTCACCTAGGTTCAAATGAAACCTTCTCCACAAAGATGCCAGACCACAATGAGGTTTATTCTCGCATAAAGAGACACCCATTGTTGGACTGGGCTTCAGGACTGGCTTAATCCAATGGCTCTGACTCCATCTTTCAGTAATTCTCTTTGCTTTCCCAGACCTAATGTATCAGCTTCATCCTCAGTCTCTTCATTTGTGGTGGCAAAATGGTGGCAGTTGTTCCAAACCCCACATCCACATGCCCAGCCGTTCAGAGAAAGGGAAAGTGTCTCTTTCCCTGGCTCACTCTTGCTTTTTTTTTTCTAGCTCATTCTTAAGAGCAAGAAACCAAACCATCTTCACATCTATTTCACAATGGATCATACACCACCAACAAGCCAACTCTTGGGGAGAACCAACTCTGGAGCCCAGATTAATGCTGTGCTGATTGGCTTAGACCTGAATTCCTCAATCAAACATGGGGTCCAAGATGGGGGGTATGCCACTTAGACCGATCAGGCTAAGGCATGAGGCAGGGCAGTTTGGAGTAAGATTGGAGAAGGGAAGGAAGGGATGCATGCAGGTGGAAAACAATCATATGTACTTGAGATTTAACAGAAGAGGAAATTTGCCAAAAGAGGAGGCAAAACCCAGAAAATCAAACTCTCCAGGTCAGAGGGTCCTTTCTTCAGGGACTGGGTAACTAGACTGGCTTATGGCTGTGTCTTGACATGGATTTTTCTTTATGATGTGTCTTAGGTATCCTAGAAGTTAAAACGAGAGAGAAAGAGAGAGAGAGAGAGAGAGGGAGAGAAAGAGAGAGAGAGGCAGCGGGAGAGGCTCTCTGGACTTCACTTGGCACCTTACCTGCTATGTAGTGACAAAGGTTGAAACCCTCTGTCATGATCCATGTGTGCAAAGTTTCTCAGGTCACCAAAGCTCTTGGGAACTCATGGCTTTGGTCTCCTCTTACTTTTATATCCTGTGAAGCATGAAGCCATCCAAGGAGGAGCTGACTCACATCTCAGGGTAACAACCCTAAGTGAAAAGGTTCTGTCATGGGAGGTGGGGGCTGGCACCTGTCCCTGATGGCCATGGGAGCCTGTCTGACATGGCATCAGGGAAGGTGCTGAGGGCCTCCTGCCAATAACTGTCTTCATGTATGTGGGGGTGTGGGAACTTACAGTGGAATAGCCATTCTGTTAGGTGGGGCCTGACTTATCAGATGCCCAATGGTATGGAATCCATGCTGCCCTTCAGACCCATTTCTCAATGAAGCTTTCAATAAGCATAGATTAAAGATGTGTTTAAACAATAAGGCAGCAGCGACCCTCATGCAGCTGGGAAGATGGGAGAAGCAGACGAAATAGCAATTTCCAGCCCAGCTCCGGCTCCCCGGCTCCGGTGGTCCCTCTCCTCCCTTCCAGGATTAGGTGCTGGGCACTCTGCAAGGTGCCACGGCCATCACCAGATTGGGATATAGTATTGTTTATGCATCAGCTGGCACCAACAATCTTTCTGCAGCCCTAGCCAGTAGGACCTACATTCAACTGAAAATTAAACAAATGCACCGTGTTTTCTTTCTGTAACTGACATTATCATCAAAGTGATCACACTGTGGTGTGGAAAGGAAAGCACTCCTTAGCTAGCTCCAGCCTCAGAGTCAGCAAATGCTGGCTGTCTGTGGGGGATGCAAGTGACAGCCAGTAGCCCAGGAGAGCCCCAGGGCTCCATTGCTGCAAAGCCAAGTTAGTGACAAAACAGCTGGAGAATGATCTTATCCATGCAATGCCCACAAAACCATAACATGAGGGATGTGTAAAAAATTATATATATATATATATAATTTATATATATATATATATAAATTTTTTCCACTGCTGAGGGTAGAACCCAGGTCCTCACACATGCCAAGCAAGAGTTCTATCACAGGGATACACCCCCAGCCTCATGTGCAATTTTTATGGATGCAAGCGTATAAAAATAAACAGACTCCAGCTCACAATCAACATCTGATGGAGGGGCTGGAGTGGGCATGACATTAACTTCACTATTCATATTTTTATTCTTTTCAAGTTCTTCCTGGGGTTGCTGGGGGTATAGGCCTGGCAGTGCAAGGAAATATGGTTTGATGTCTGACCTTGTTTTGGGTTTAAAGGCATCCAAGTAACTTGTCTCCGCACTCTGAAGTGCATCAGAGCCAAATGTCTCCAAAACTGGGCCTGGAGCCACAAGGAGAAGAAAGGAGGCCATGGATTTGGCAGGAGCGTGTGAGCTGAGTGGAGGCTGGACTCAGGCCCTGGGGAGTGAAATCTGTCCCGGGACAGGAGAAGGGCTTTCCTGCGTCACCTCTCACCCCCCAACCTAGTTCTGCTCCAGGAACACAAAAGTAAATACTGAACTGAGCCCAAGAGAGGGAAGGGATACTGGAAGGGGAGATCAATTGAGGGGTGGTGAGTGGGGAGAAAATTTCCTTTTGAGCCCTTATATGGTTGGCAAGTTCGACTACTCCTCAAAGAAACCCTAGGAGCACCTCTTTGCCTCCTCCCTTTATAACCAAGGCAATGGGGCTTAGAGAGACAGAGGGGCTGCGCGTGAATGCACACCTCTGATTGCAGAGTGGTGACCCTCCCAAAGCAAAGGGTGCCTCTGGACTCTGGGAACAGCAGAACATGGTGGTGTGGGTGGATGGGGCATCACCTCCAAGGCAAGCCCTCCCAGTCTGCAGACAGTGCAGCCCTCCCTTCTGCAGCTTGCTATGCACTGAGGCCCAGAGGAGCCCTTCCAAACCAGGCTCCAGGGTAAAGAGGTCAGCAAAGGGGAGGCAGGGCTTGGGAAGCATTGCCACAGGGCAGGCACATCTATAGGTTGGATTTGCAGCGACTCAGAGAGCACCAGCCTGTCCCGAGGGTTTGTTGAAAGATATGTATGCTTTGATTATCAAGGGAAATGGGACAATAATTAATAGTTAATTAATGCAGGTTTCCAAGGCAGATAAAACCTTTTAGGCAGGTGGGGGCTGGGCTGGGTGGCTCAGCTCCACCTCCTCTGTCTGAGCCTTCAATGGACTCTCCAGCTCCTCATGCCACCTGAAGTCCCAGCACAGCCAAGGGCTGACCAACTCAGGTAGATGTCGGCGTCAGATGGACTTCCATATACATCTGCAGGCTTGCCAGCCCTCATGGGACACCCAGGCAAGGATCAGACAGCATGCCTAATGGGGAGAGAAGGGAAGAGCCAGGCCAGGTCTGTGCCCATCAACACATTCCTGGTGCCTCCAGCTGAGCAGGGTTATTTGCCTCTCTGGCCCTGATGGTCCCTAAAAGAACTCAACACATGAGGTGGGGATGCACTCAGTTGAGGTTACTGGGTGGATACTGAGAGGTTGAAAAGGGCAACTTGAGTTCGTGGAAACATCTAGGTGGCTTGTGTTTGGGTAAGGATCAGAACACACTTTTTAAAGAATTTGCTCTTTCTCATCTGAAGAACTCTTACCAAGTCTGTCTCTGACCTTCAGCAAGAAGCCCTTATTGTTAAAGTATTACCCTTGGCACATGCAAGCCACAGAGGGTAGCTGGCAGGGAGCCCAGGAAGCCTCATAGAGCTGTACAGGTGCCCCTGGAAGACTGGCCTTTGCTTTCATGAAAAGGATGAAAAATTCTTACTATAAACCTCTGACCCCGGAAGGCCAATAGAATGACTGGTTTTGTTTATATTAATTTTGGGGTTGATGTTTCAATATTTTTAAGTGTGAGAACTATTTTTGTGAACAAGAAGATATGTGACTGGGGTGTGGGCGATGAGGGGGTAATTCTGGTTTAGGGACAAATGCATATCATATTGTTACTTTACATGCATTTATGATTATACAATAACTCAACCCCTTAAAAGAAATTTAAATAAAGAAGATATGTGGATGACTTTATTTTATATCTGCAAGGTGCAAGCTTATCATTCTGACAACATCACATCTCTACTTCTCACTTCCCAATAATGAAGGCGGAGGCTCAGGCAGAATCTCTGCGCCTCTGACCACATGGTCTTCAATTACTTCAGCCACACCATGGTCCAGGGGTCTTGGCTAAGCATGGCAGTGTTTATTGGAGAAGAGTGGAGAATAATGCTCTGGGGGACTCTTTCCAGAAGGAACATTGCCCCTCTCTCCCTGTAAAGAAGGGACATTGTGGAATTGGGGGAGGGCAGTGAGCCAGAAGCCCCCGTCCCCAGGTTTCCTTCTATGGGACTCAGGTTCTCAGTCCCTCCCTCCCGTTCATTTATTCATTCATTCTAGAGGAGCCTGGTCTGATGTTCGAAGTCATCCCAGATTGCGGTCTCTTTGGTGAGTTGTCCCCTCTTCCAAGGCTGTGTCTTAGACGAGCCTCTTTCTTCTCCCCATTATGGTGGGACTGTCAGGGTCTGCAGAGCAGAAGTAGTTTGTGCTTCCCTCTGCCACACAGAGCAGATGCTGCCTGTCCTCCCACTAAGAAAGTGGAGACCGGGGACCCCAAAGCCACAGATCCCACCTCTTCCTCCGCAGGTTAGCTACTTTTTCTAATCCAATGCGTCTATAAAGGGGGAGTTCCTGGGAAGGACTGCTTGACCAGTGCCCAGGCTCCTGGTCTCCAGTTGCCATGTCACAGTGTCCCTAACTGGAGCAAATAGTGAATTCAAACAGGGTAGCATTTGTCCTTGTTTGATTACCAGTATGGCGTCTTCCTTTCCTCTGTTCCCCCTCTGCCACTGTCTCTGAGGGTCACAAATGAATACACCGGGAACGTCTCCAAGCCGTGGAACATGTTCCTTAAGTACGAATGGATAAAGATGTTTTTTCCTGGACTGTAGTTTAGTGTGGCTCCTGAACTTTCTTCTAGGTCCATTGTGCATTTACTTGTAAAATCAGTTTTAGCAAAGGACCCTGCTGAGTCAGTTTTTCTAATCATTGTCCCTGTCTGATCAATTTCCTTCTCCTCCACTGTCCCCCAGCAAGGATCTCATTGGGTTGGTTTAGCCCATATTCCCCTTAGCCCTGAGGTTTCCTCTTCATAATATGATAGTCAATCTGCTCCTTGGTAAATTCACAATTACCATGTGGTATTCAGAATTGTCCCAATCTCTCTGTCCCATTGCAAGAGCCCATTGCCGTGGTCCCTGTACCTCTGGTAATGTTCCACAATAAAATGTGCCGTACACTGATTTAACAAGTGTTACTGAATAATTTTTCTTTAAAAGAAAGAAATGCTTTTTAGGATACTGTGTATACTATTTAGGATATTATTTTGTGGGGCTAGAATAGGATCCTAAAGATCATAGGTATTCTATAGATATTCCTAGAATGATTGGACCTCAACTTCACTCCTGCACTCGCTCATCATAGATTGCATGGGAAGTACTGGCTGGAGGAGAAATGGGACAATCCTATGTAAAGAAGGAAGTGATCTGTATCTTCAGAGAGCTGCAAACCAAATGTTGCAAGAGTGAAAGAGAGCAAACTTGCTGCTGACCAGAGGACAGGAAGACGGCCAAAGGCATCTGCCACAGAGAGCCAAGAATAAGCCGTGTGGCTGCATGTTCACCGAGCTGAGGCTAGATCCCGCACTGTCACTGGTACAGAAAAGGAACAGGGCTTACTGGGGACATGAACCCTTACAAAGCCAAAGTCAGCAAGAGAGGGGGAGGCAAGTCCTCCATACTCCTGCACCCCACCTACAGCAGGGCAGGCCAGCAAGCTGATGTTCCAGGGGAGGCCCCCCACTGCTGTTGCTCTCCCCTTCTGTAGGGCCCGCCTGAGAAAGCAGCCCTGCCACAGGGGGAATGCCCAGGCTGCTTGGTGCCAGGAAGTCTAGATTGTGGTGCCAACTGTTTGCAGGAGTTGTCTGGGAATGCCAGCTGTCTGGCAGCTGGAGACCCTGGCCCAGGACAGTCACAGAGAAACCACTTGTTGCAGGGAAGGCCAAGGTCAGAGTCAGCCCCTCTTGCTGAAGGAAGGTGGCACAGGTCCCAGGAAGCTCCTGACCTGGAGCAGCACAGCAGTGATCCTCTGTGTTTGTAGATTCTCCTGCTTTGTCATGAAGACATACTAAAGAAATCAGTCTCTGACATCTAGACAGGAGTAAATCTGAATACAAGAAAGAGAATCAGAAGTCACTCTATAAGAAACAGGAAAACAAGGAGTTGAGGAACAGGCTGATACAAGAATGAAGTAGCATCAGGATAAGAAATTGCAGGACAGATGTCTAGCACACGAGAGGGGACATTCTGAAGTCCTATAGGTCTAGGGATGCTTTGGGGCATGAGGGTGTCCTTCATTCCTTCCAACCCCGGAATCCAATGGCAGCCCAAAGCATTCCCCCAGAGGCTGCATTGCTTTCGCAGTGGAGGAGCAGCTGCTGTGACCACTGACTAGAGAGCCCTAGAAGGGTTTTGTGTGTTGATTGGTGGGGTTAAAGTGGGTGGTTCAAGAAGCACCGGTGAGCAAAAGTTGGCCAACTTTGGAAACTTTCTGGGCCTAGGAAATTAGTCAGAGGGAAGAGTCAAGTGTGACTCACGTTGGAGCAGGTGGTGGCTCCCCAGAGATGACAGCATGGATGTGCAGGTTAGAACTGGGGGAGGAGAGAGACCTGATGGGCTTTTCTTTCATTTGCTTGCTTCTCAAGGCAGAATTTTCCTACAATGCTTCAAGTATAGAATCCATGTTTACTGAATTGTGGGATTAGTATCACAATCTCATCTGAAATGATGGGTTGAGCTTTTGTGGGGTTGAAGGCTCAGATCAGGACTTGGGAGTGTGGTCAAAACTGGATGTGGAGCTGTGAAAGTCCCCCTTCAAGGCCGTCATGGGAGCAGTGACAGTCATGTAGACCCTTGGTGCACCATCCCAGGAATTGTGTTGGCTGATAGGGTAGTATCCAGGAGCCAGACACAGAGAAAGGCAGAAGGAGCATGAGAGCCTGTGGGCCAGAGTTCAAGGAGCAGAGGTCATCAGGGTGAATTCCATCCGTGGTGCAGACGGAAGACGGAGGTTGGGGTGCTGTGGGGGAGGGGTCACGGTGTGGGAGGATGGTGGGGCAGCTGGAGAAGGGACAGGGAGGAGGTAGATGCAGGGAGGGAACCCACTGTTTTGGTAAAGAGAACAGGGACAGATCAAAACTGAATGGCATGGGGCTGGAGCAGTGGCTCGGTGGTTAGGACATTTGCCTGGCATGCACAAGGACGCGGGTTCAAACCCCAGCACCATACACACAACGAAGTGTCAGAGCAAAGAAAGCCATGTGAAAAACTAAATAAAATTGATTCTCTCTCTCTCACTGTCCCTCTCTCTATAAATAAATAAATAAATAAATAAATAATCCCTGAAGGGCATGGATGGATGAGATGAAGAGGAGTAGGAAGCAGAAGATTTGGGTGAACCCGGGGCACCTCAGTGCTCTTCAGCCCTCCCTCATCACCAGTTTCTCCCCTCCTCTGTCCTCTGTTCACTTTCCCGTCCATGTTCAGGCCTTGTCCAAGTCACCGCCATTTCCCTGCTGGATTCCTGGGGCCCCTGTTTCCATTGGCCACGGCATTCCAACGCCAAAATCTCAACTTGCTTAAAAGGCTTCACGGCTCCTGGTTCAGTGTCCACGAGGAAGATCACACAATGGCTCTCACAGAGGTTGCCACTCCCCGGCTTCACTTGTCCTGCTGTCCCCCTCCCACCATGCTCCATTCCCACCGGTGCTCGCAGTCCTGGAACCAGTCGGGGGGCTTCCTCGCCTCACTGCGCCTGGAACCTTCCTCCCAGCTGCTCTCAGACTCCTTAGCTGAGCCTGCCCCTCCCAGCCCTCTTCCTGGGCCTTCCAGATGTGTGAGTCTATTTTTATTTACCAGTCGTTCTCTTTTCCCAGAAGCAGGCTGGCCCTTGTGGAGCCCAGCATAGAACTTGCCACTTTGAAGGTGGCTCGCCTGCACAAAACAAGGAAAGGATGGATTTTGCTTGACTCTGGTGTACTCAGGTGGCGAAACCTTAGCTACACCTTCTAAACGTCCCTTTGGCAGCACTTTCACCTTGTAACACATGTGGGCAAAAATACCCGCCCTCCTGATACTCTCTCAGGACTACTAAGTGGGGCCCATGTCACCATGGGGTTTGCACAGCCCACTGGAAAACCTTGGTTTTCTTCTGACATGGAGAATATTTGTCACTGTGGTCGGGTCCTGTGCTGGCTGGCACACCCAGCTGTGCCCTGCACACAAAGGGGCTGGCAGAAGATGAGTTGACTCCCGGTGAAGGTTATTTGTACCCCAGCTTTGTGACCTGGGCACAGGGTGCCATTCCTGGCCACACTTTCTGGGGGCGCTGCCTTCCAACGACTCACAGGCCAGTTCTGGCCTGCACGTGGGTCTCTGCACAGAGCCCACCAACGTGCTCCCTTCTGTCTCCTGTGGCTGTTTGGCAGGTTGCATGTGCTCATTTAGGGTGTCTGGGAAAGGGAGTGAAATCTCTCTCCTCCCCTTGCTACTTTCTGCTCCCTCTGACACGTTGCCAACCTGTAAATGATGTCTTCGTTTTTTCGTTGTTGTTTTGATGCTGTGAAGTCTGCCTTGTTAACACCAGGTGCTGAAAAATTAAAACTTATCTCATCAATCATCATCATCAAAGCAAGGCGGGGTAGGACGGTTTCAACTAGTCCCAACTTTCCGGAGGGAGTTTGGCCTCCTGTCAATTCCCCTCTCCTCAAGGCTGACGTTACTAGAACAACAAAGTCCTCTTCAGCTGCCCAGTCTTGGGTTTGCTCAGTTAAAACATCTCATATAATGGGCTCAGTGCGAAGCACAAGAAAGGGCCCAGCAGTTCTTGACTGATAATGTTATCGGTTGTTTCCTGCCATTGGACTGTGGGACTCTAAGAATAGTACATTTTTCTGGTAGCAGAGTTTTAGCAACCTAGAAAGCTTAATTAAGCTTTCCTGCTGCATTTTTTTAATTGAATTAGTAGCAGGAGAGTATTTTTAGAACCGAAGTGATTGTTTCGTGTAACAGATACATGTCTGAATATTTCTAAGGCTCTATATAGGCCAACACGGCTGAAGAACAACTGCAGGAGTCTGCAAGCATGGCTGTTGCCTTTAGAGACTCACCACTATCACATCTATTTATTTTATTCATTCATTATTTATGCCTTGAATCCTTCCTTTTTTCCCTAAGAACAAAGATGGAGTTGGGAGGAGAATTTTTTTTAAACAATTTTATTTAGTTTTTCATGTGGCTTTCATTGCTCTGAGACTTTGTTGTGTATGTGGGTGCTGGGGTTTGAACCCGCGTACTTGAACATGCCAGGCAAGCGCCATAAGCGCCGAGCCACGCTCCAGCCCTGGGAGGAGAATTTTTAAAGATGCTTTACAAGTGTGGCAGACCTCCAGTGGCCTTTTCAGCCCTCTGCTTTGCTGGTCTGGGTGGGCCTCCTTCCCATATTTGTCTCATTTGGATTTTTTCTTTTATACAGAGGAACCAGGACAGAGCTTCATGGTAAATGTTTTTGTATATTGCTTTGGAGAGTCAAAGTAACACTAAAAAGTTTTGTTAGGAGGAAGTTTCAAGTGAAGAAAGCAAGCAGTCATTTTTTTTTATTACATAGATATAGAGTTACAAATGAGGGGAAAACATTACCAAACATTCAAGAATCTATGTATATATACTTAGTTATCCAGGGCTAATGCCATATCATGGATGTCCAGCTTGGGTTCCCCATGTTGCTGTTTCTCCCAGAAGAACCCCTGAATTAAATAGATATCTCATGGAGGCTAGAGGTCTCCTTCTGAGATGATTCCCCCCTATTCCCACCCTCCAGTCTCCTAGGTGTTCTTCCTACATCCTCCTGCCCTCCATCCCTGACCCTATGCCTCCAAGTATCCTAGGGAGTCCTCTCCCTGTTGCGATAAGAATCATACAATTTGCAGATATTATTAACTTAGCCGTCTAACATACTAGCAAGCAGTCATTTAACTAAATCTTTGAAGTGTGCATTATCTCAGCAACTATGGTGACAATTTAAAGTGAGGTAGCAGATGGCATGTTTTTATATGAATGCTCTGGCTAGCAAAGATCTTTAAGGCTCTAGTGAAAAACATGACATAGAAGAGATCCAAATGAAACGCTCAAGTTTTTCTGGAAGGGTCTTTCTATACAAGTAGATTAAAGACTATTTTAATATTGGTAATATGGGAAATGCAGTGTAAAAATTATGGCCACTATAACTCTTGGTTAAGATCACTAAATTAGGGGCTGGAGCAGTGGCTCAGCGGTTATGGTGACTGCCTGGCATGCACGAGGATGCAGGTTCAAACCCCAGCACCACGTACACAAGGAAGTGTTAGAGCAACGAAGGCCACATGAAAAACTAAATAAAATTGATTCTTTCTCTCTCTCTCTCTCTCTCTCTGTCCCTATCTCTTAAGAAAAAAAATCACTAAATTACTGATATTTAAATAATGGGAATCCTATAACAGAAGTGGAGGATGTGATCTGAAGTAGAAATGCTGTACGTGCATGCTACAAGTTTGGCAAAGGAGCTAAGAGGGATCCTGCGAGAAACCCGAGGGTGAGGTGGGGTGAGCGTGATGAATTCTATTTGAGGAATTTTCCACCTCCTCTGAGACAGCTTTGCCAATTCAGATACATCAGTGAGATCCATGCAAAGATACGCGACTGGGCAAGAGTGTCCCAAAGGAAGGTGGCATGTGAAGACAACTCCGGGAGGTGGCCACAGGCACAGGAGAAAATCAAGTTATTTCTTGCTTCCTTTTGATATTTGTGGTATCAGATGATTCTGCTCTTTAATCTCACATTTCCATGTTTACCTTTAGAATGACTTTCAGTATTTCTCCATGTCTCTTCCTCTGCCAAAAACTGCAAATCCAGGGACTTTTTGTAAAGAAACACGCACCATTATTTTCTGAACTTGTATAGTATCCTCTTTGATTAGGGTTTGTTTCAATGATCTGAAAGATCACAGGGTTTTCCTTTGTCTCCAAATATTCAGCTTAGCCTCCTATGGGGTAAACAGAGGCAGGCTTACCTGCAGGCTTGGTTTTCTAAATACTGAATCTAAGTCCTTCTTCAAAGCACCATTACTGCCAAGCCCGTGGAGACATGGTCCAGGCTAATCTTGGCTGCTGGCAGGTGAGCACCCAGAGCCAGCAAAAACTGGGCACTGTGAATTGTAGGATTATGGTTTGACAGAGTTGGAGACTACCAGGGGTGTCGATTTATAGCATTTCTCTCCTTAAATTTGGTTTTTCTTTCACTGAGTAGCATGTATATTGTTAAAACAAAAGAGGAAGGAAAGAAAAATAGGCATTAATAAATTATGCTCATTTGGGTTTTTTAAAAATTTCTTTGACACAGTCTTACATATTGAAGGGAATCATTACATATCCATGCATACATGGATATTGACAAAGAAAGTTAAGCTCAATCCTAGTCCAGGATCTTCCCCCTTTATCCATTCCCTGATCTCATGTCTCCTCTCTAATACCCCCATGTTATAGGTAGAAATGAGCATATACATAATATTAATTATTGAAATTTCTGAGTTTCTCTGCCTGCCGGGGTGTAGTTTGGCTTCTCACAGCCGTATTGATAACCCCCCTTTTCTCTCCCTCTTCTCCCTCCTTCCCTCCCTTCTACCCCTGCCTTCATAGTTACGGTTCCCCGAGCTTATGTGAAATTTTATCTTTGGTGACTTTACTAATTAAACGTAGCTAACTTCCATCCTATCTTAGGTTTCAGTTTAGTTTCTACGTATGAGAGAAAACATTTGGCCTTTTAGTCTCTTGAGTTTGGGATGTTTCACTCAGCATGACTTTTTCCATTCCCATCCATTTAGCTGCAAAAGCCATGATATTGCACTTTCTAAAAGCAGCGTAAAACTTAAGAAATACCTTCTACGTAGAGCAGTGGTATGCCCACTGCCAATCCCCCTCTCCCTCTTTCTTGCTCTTATTTCCATACTCTTCACACTTCCTAAATTTGTACAGTTCCTCAGCCAGGAAAGCTCCCTCAGGGTGTGGTCTATTCTGCAGCTGAGGCCAGGCCCTCCTGCGGCTCCCTTAGCTTTTGGGCCATTTTCTCCTTGGCATCCATGGAATTCCTGCCCTCCACAATTTTTCCTTTAAACTAAAGCTGGATCTAATGTCTCATTTTCACGGTGATCCCAGATTAACATGCAAGCTATTTGATATTTTGGCCATGATTCTGATGTAAATCAATGCATTGACTTTCAAATTCAACAAAACCGTAATTGATCAATCCTTAGCACATTTTTTTGGTTGTCCTTCAATAATATACTGAATGGGGGGCTGGAGCAGCAGCAGTTATGGGGCATTTGACTGGCATGCATGAGGATGCAGGTTTGAACCCCAGCACCACGTTCACAATGAAGTGTCAGAGCAACGAAAGCCACATGAAAAACTAAATAAAATTGATTCTCTCTCTTTCTCACTGGCCCTCTCTCTTAAAAAAATTATATATATATAGTGAATATATTACTGAAAACTGTACATAACCATGTTATGCAACTAAAAGTACATTTTAAGGAAGCGGTGAAGTGCTTGCCTGCCATGCACGAGGACCCAGGTTTGATCCCCAGCACCACACACACAACTAAGTGGAAGAAAAACAAAAACCAGATGAAAAAATAAAATTGACTCTTTCTCAGGCTCTACTAAGCAAAACAGGACATCTTGAGTTAAATTGTATTTCAAGGCTCAAGTCACGAATGAATTTAACATTAAATAAAATGATAGTTTTCCAAGATTGCTCTAGTTGAGAAGAGCAATGGGAGTTTACTACAGTAAACTTATAGAAGAATTATTCTTGTTTATAGAAGAATTATTCTCTTTTGCTTTCTCAAATAAATTGGTACTACATAGAAGAAGAAAGTGGAAGAAATTGATATTTTCAAATACAAAGAAATAAAAAATGTTTTAGGTTAAAAATACATTTAAATAGGGGCTGGAGCAGTGGCTCAGCGGTTACGGCGCTTGCCTGGCATGAGCGAGCACACAAGTTTGAACCCCAGCACCACATACACAACTAAGTGTTGGAGCAACGAAGGCCACATGAAAAACTAGATAAAGATTGTTTCTCTTTTTTTCTCTCTCACTGTCCCTCTCTCCTTAAAAAATACATTAAATATACATGTAAATATAAAATTTATTAAATAATGTTGCTAGAAATGTAATACCATGCATTATGTGCATGATTACTTGCATCTATAT
This sequence comes from Aplodontia rufa, assembly GCA_004027875.1. Classification (NCBI taxonomy): domain Eukaryota; kingdom Metazoa; phylum Chordata; class Mammalia; order Rodentia; family Aplodontiidae; genus Aplodontia; species Aplodontia rufa. The sequence goes on from PVKS010000455.1 coordinate 102,555, forward strand.
ATTTTTTCTATATGCATATGGATAGGGATTTTCACAATACTTTAGGTAAAGACACTAGTTATAAAACTGTGCATAAGTAAGATGTCATTTAAGTAAATCCAAGGTGTAGATTTATGAAAGAGTGAAAAGATAGACAAATCAAAAGATGGGAGGATTACTGGGATCTTAAGCTATTTTTCTTTTCTCTAGAAAGCAGAATTGCTTTTATAATCAGAAAAAGGCTCTTCAATTTGAATTAGAAACTATACTAAAAATATTACATACAAAATTCCCACAAGCAGACTAGGATTAAAGTTCACTCCTATACTAAGCAAGAGAGCAGGTCTTCGCTCTTAGGGTAGTCTACTAAGAGCTGTTTTAAATGATTTAATTATACAATCAAGGGACAGGGTTCAACAGCAATGGCACAAAACACCTTACCTAGATTGTAAGATCATACTAATAATAGAACTGGATTGTGTCTTTGCTTAAAATTTTTTACCAGCTCAGTCAACTAAAAATAGAGAACATATATCTGAAGACAGCAAGCTATAACTACTGATGTTTATGTATAATGTAAATAACACTATCATTTAGAATCTAGACAAAACTTTCATCTACTGAATTAGATTGCATACCATCAAAGAGGGGAAAATTCTCTGACCAGTAAATCTAACAGTAACCTTTATCAAGTTCAGAGAATTATGAACAGCCTTTGGTTAAGGTATTTTGGGAATACCTAATAAAATAAATGCAAATATTTAATAATTTTGTTGAAAAGATAGGCTCTGTAGTAAACAATTCCTCCCTGTACATTTCTGTTCTAGATAAAGAATGATACGAAAACAGTATTGGAAACCTAGGAAAAAGGCAATTATGGCTTCCAGTTACTATGCAGAAGAGCATCTTCTTCATAGAATCTCTCATATTAATTGCATGGGGGTCTTTTGTTCATCAAGTTTTGATCCTTGAAGGGTCCTTCACTGGAAAGATAACTGCTTGATTAAAGGATTGAGTTGGAAAGTTCACCAACTGGTATTTAAAAATCACTGCAGTATTGGTTTGATGTTGGTGCTAACCAGTGAGAACAGAATCTGAAACCAGATGATCTGCTAGCACCAAGTATCCACTCATTTTACAAACAGCCAGTGATGTAGTTGCATTCATGGCTTCTGGAAGGATTTGGTTCATCCCAAAAGTTTATCAGCAGATCTGTCAAGTAAGTTGCACCACTAACTGAGTTTTAGAGTTCAGATATAATTCATATGCAGTGAAATACATCTCCAGTCAGTGGGTTTCAGTATATTTACAAGGTTGTGTAACCATCGGCATGCATTCCAGATCACTTTGATCACCCTCAAAGAAACTCCACAGCCATCAGTAGTCATTTTCCTCTCTTCTCAGCTCCTGGAAACCATTTTGCTATTCTTATGGATTTCCTTATTCTGGACATTTCATATAAATGGAAACATCTAACGTGTTATTTTGCATCTGACCCGTTAACATTGCTTTTTAATGTCAAAATGTTTTTGAGGCTCAACCAAATTGTAGCATGTATCAGTAATTCTTTCTTATGGCCAGATAACAGTCCATCATGCAGTTATAACACATTTATTTAGCCATGCATCCATTGAGTTATTTCCACTTTTGGTTATTAGGAAAACTCTTATAAAGGTTTTTGTGTGGACATGTTTTCGATTCTCTTAGAAGTGGAATTGCTGGTCATATGGTCTCAGCTTAAATATTTGAGAAATTGTTAGACTGTTTTCTATAGCACCTGACCCAGCATTGTAGATTTTATGTATTCCTACCAGCAATATGAGGGTTTCAATTTTTTGACATTTTTTTGTCAGCACATGTTTGTCTACCTTTAAAAAAAAAGCAGGCATCCTAGTGGATGTTAAGTGGTATCTTGTAGCTTTGATTTGCATTTCCCTAATTGCCAATAATGCTTTTTTTTTTTTTTAAAGAGAGAGAGACAGCGAGAGAGAGAAAGAAACAATTTTTATTTAGCTTTTCATGTGGTCTTCATTGCTCCGAGACTTCACTGTGTACGTGGTGCTGGGGTTCGAACCAGCGTCGTTGCCTATGCCAGGCAAGCACCAGATTGGCTCAGCCCCCAATGATGTTTTTTTCAAAAAATATTTAAATCCTTGATCTATTTTTTATTTGGATTTTTTTTGTTAGTGGGTTGTAAGAATTCCTTTAAATTCTGGATATTAGACCATACCAGATATGTGATTTGCAATAATTTTTCGCATTCTATGAGTTATCTTTTTACTTTCTTGACAGTGTCCTTTGAGACCTATTTTAAAATTTTTGAAAAAGTAAAATTTATCTAATTTTCCTTTTATTATGTGTACTTTTGGTGTTATATTTAAGAAACTACTGCTTAGTCCAGCATCATCAAGGTTTATTCCTACATTTTCTTCTAAGACTTTTATTATTTTAATTCTTACATTTCAGTCTATGATCCATTGGAGACAATTTTTGCAATGATGTGAAGTAAGGGTCCAGTTTCATTTTATTGCATTTGACAATCAATCATATTGCATTGTTTAAAAAACTATACATTCACACATTGAATTGTCTTCGAATCTTTGGTAAAGATGAATTGATCATGGGAGTGGGAGGAGATGAAGGAGGGGGAAAGTTCTGGGGAGTGACTTTAAATTATATTGTCATATTGTGTGCATGTATGATTATATAACAACAAATTCCATCACTATGTACAACTATAATGTACCCATAAAACATAGAAAAAAATAAATTGATCATAAATGTAGTGATTGACTTTTGGAATCTCTATTCCATTTATCTATATATCTACCTTTATTCCTCTACCAAATAGCCCTTATTACTATAGCTTTGTAGTAAGGTTTGAAATTGGGACATATGAATCCTATAACTTTTTCCTCTTTTCAAGATTTGTGTTTTAGTTTTTGCAACACTGTGACCAGAAAATACCTAAAAAGTACAACTTAAAGGACAAGAGGTTTATTTGGGGCTCAGAGTTTCAGAGGTCTCAGTCCGTAGACAGCCAAATCCATTGCTCTGGGCCCAAAATGAGGTAACATATCATGGGGGAAATGCCCAACAGAGGAAAGCTGCTCAGCTCATGGCTGGGTCAGAAAGCAGAGAGGGGTAGGGGTTGGGGTAAGGGTCCACAGGGAAGACTCACTTCTCCAGGGCATGTCTCTGGTAACCTACCTCCTCCAGCCATATCCTATCTGCCTACAGTTACCAACCAGTCAGTCGATTCTAACTAGGATGGACTGATTAGGTTATAGCTCTCACAATCCAATCACTTCACTTCTGGATATTCCTGCATTAACTGAAACTTTGGGAGGGACACCTCATTTCCAAATCATAACATGTTGCTATTCAGGGTAACTTACATTTCCATATAATTTTTAGGATAAACTTATTCATTCCTGCAAAAAGTGCACCTGGCATTTTGATAAGTAAGGACTGCACTGAATTTTTTGATCAATTTGGAGAGTATTGGTATCACAACAATATTGTCCCCAATATGTGAAGATTGGATTTCTTTACATCTATTCAAGTTGTCTTTAATTTTTTCAATGATGCTTTGTATTTCTTAGTGTATAAGTCTTGACTTCTTTTGTTAAATCTATGCTCAGTATTTTATTCTTTTATGATACTATTGTAGATGGAGTTATTTTATTAATTTTTTTTTTGTTCATTGCCTTCCAAACTTATTAGCTCTAATAAAAGATTTTGTGGATCCCTTATTGTTTTCTACATACAAGGTCATCTCATCTGAATATAAATTTTGTTTCTTCTTCTCCAATCTGAATGCCTTTTAATTCTTCACCTTGCCTCTTGCCCCAGGTAGAACCGCCACATCTTTGTCCTATTCCTGATCTCAGAAGGAACGTTTACTATATTTTACCACCAATATATTACTATGGGTTTTTCAAAGGTGCCCTTTATTGGATTGAGGAAGTTATTCCATATTTAGTTTTTTGAATGTTTTCAGCAGTGGGTGTTGGATTTTGTCAAATGTCAAATGCTTTTCTACATTTATTGGGATGATCATGGTGTTTTTGTGCTATTTTTAATAGCATGGTATAGTACATTGATTGATTTTAGAATGTTGAACTGACTAAATAAATCCCATTTGGTTATATATAATCCTTTATGTACATTGCACAATTCAGTTTTGTACTTTGTTGAAGATTTTTATATCTATATTAATTGATATTGACCCATAGATATCTATCTTTCCCTGATTTTGGCATGTGGATAATATTGTCTTGATAGAGTGAGCTGGGAAGTGTATCCTCCTTTATTGGGGAAGAGCCTGAATAAATGGTGTTAAATATTTAAATGTGTGGTAGAATTCACTAATGAAGACATCTTTTCCTTGACTTTTTGGGAAGTTTTTCTTTGTTGTTGTTGTTAATTACAAATTCAATCTCTTGTTTAAATTTTTTTCTTTCTTTTTGAGTCATTTTTGGTAATAAATATCAATGAATTTTTCAATTTCATCTAGATTCTCTAACTTGTGATCATACAAATTCCCTTATAATTCTTTTATTTCCAAAAGGTCAGCAGTAAACTTTCAGTGCTGCTTTTAATAATTCAAGTCTCTTGTTTGTTTTTTTCCTAGACTAGCTAAGTGTGTGTTAATTTTGTTGATTTTATCCTAAGAACCGACTAACTCTTGGTTTCATTTATTTTATTATTCTTGGCTTATTTTTACTCTGTATTGTACTTTATTTGCTTGCTTTAGGCTTCATTTGTTACTCTTCTCTAATTTAAGTTTGAAGGCTGGGTTATTGATTTGAGACCTTTCTTTTTTTAATACAGATATTTCCAACCATACATTACCCTGTAAGTGCTGCTTTAGCTTCGTCTCTTGAGTTCTGGTGTATTGTGTTTTCATTTTCATTAATCTCAAGGAATTTTCTAATTTTCCTTGTGAATTCTATGACTCATTGGTTACATAGAAGTGAATTATTTTCCATATACTTGTGAATCCCCAGATTTCCTTGTTGATTTCCAATTTCATTGTATTGTGACAAAAGAACATACTTTGTCAGATCCTCCATGTCCAGAGCAGCGCCAACCCCCTCCAGCATCCCGTGGGCCTCTGGGCCTCTTTTCCTTATGGCAGGCATGCAATCATACTCCACTAGGAGGACCCCCTCGCAGCAGCCCCCACCTGGGACCTACCAAGGAAGATCCTCCACCTCCAGAGCAGCCCCTGCCTCCTCAGCACCCATGTGCTTCCGGGCCTCTTCCCAGCAGAAACGTGATCAGACTCCACTAGGAGGACCCCATTGGAGCAGCCACGCCCAGGGCCTCCTGAGAAAGATCCTCCACCTCCAGAGCAGCCCCCACCTACCCAAACCCCTGTGTACAGTCTGGGCATCTTTAGATCCTGGCATACAGGAGACAAATGCTCAGGAAACCACTGGTGAGACCCCTGTCCAGAACAGAAAAGCAGCGCTCCCCCACCCCACACAGCCTAATTGAATCCCCATATGAAGGTCCAGGCCTCTTTTGGTCCCAGCTGGCAGGGAAACCACCAGTAGGAACCCGGTCCAGAAATGCCCCCTGATGCCTGGCATGCCAGCCTAGGCTTCCTTTGGTCCCTGTTGGTAGCCGTTCAGAACACCCCCAGATAGGTCTGTCATCTGAAGCCACCCCTGCCCAGCTGAAGGTCAGGCCCATGTCTATTCTGCTGTGGGCAGTAGCACATGCCCAGGACCAAATGGAGGAGCATCTCCATCTGCACCAGCCCTTGACCCAGGCCTCTCCAGGTCCTGGCCTGGCAGGCACTCAGGACAAACCTACCTTCCATGCAGGAAATCCAGAAGAAGCTCTTCAAAAATGAAGAATCAAAATAGGAATGGGTAACCTCAAACCCAAAGCTCCCCTAAAAAGGATGCCACAGATAGGGACTGAGATGAAAACCTTGAAAAACTCATCAATGATCTGATTACTAGAAGATATAATGAAGGGACTAAGTGAGAAAACCCAAGAGATGAAAAACTATTATCAAAGAGATACACATACTGAAAAAGGAAGTAATAGAGCTAAAATCTGCAGTTAATGACATGAGAGGAACCATGGAAGAATTTAATAATAGACTAACTTCTATAGAAAACAGAACCTCAGCTCTTTTTTTTTATTAGATGGATATAGAGAACAATTGAGGGGGAAACATTATCAAACATTCAAGCTTGATAATGTTAGTTATCAGGGCTAATGCCATATCATGGATGCCCAGCTTGGGTTCCCCCTGTTGCTGTTTCCCCCAGAAGAACTCCCGAGTTAAATGGATATCTCGTGGAGGGCAGAGATCTCCTTCTGAGATGATTCCCCCATATTCCCACCCTCAAGTCTCCTAGGAGTTCTTCCTATACCCTTCCCTCTCCTCCCTATGCCTCCAAGCATCCTAGGGAGTCATTTCCCTGTTGCGTTGAGAATCATACAATTTGAAGTTATTGATAGCTTAGCCGTCTAACATACTGCTTCCCCATGTATTCTAGCTTCCACAGATGAAAGATACCATTCGGCCCTTGAGTCTCTCTGAGATTGGGATACTTCACTTAGCATAATTCTTTCCATCTCCATCCATTTGATATCAAAAGCCATAATATCGTCTTTTCTAATGGCCGAGTTGTATTGCATTGTATATATGTACCAAAGTTTTTGTATCCACTCGTTGAGTGAGGGGCATCTTGGTTGGTTCCTTAATCTAGCTATAGTAAATTAAGCTGCTATAAACATTGATGAAGCCACATCACTATAATATGCTGATTCTAACTCTTTTGGGAAAATACCCAGGAGTGGGATAGCTGGGTCATGAGGTGGTTCCATCCTTAATTTTTTGAGGATTCTCCATACTGCTTTAAAGAGTGGCTGAACCAGTTTGCAGTCCCACCAGCAGTGTAACAGTGTTCCTCTTTTCCCACAGCCCCTCCAGCATTTGTTGTTGTTAGAATTTTTCCTTTTTGCCACTCTAACAGGAGTGAGGTGGTATCTCAATGAAGTTTTGATTGGCATTTCCCTTATAGCTAATGATTTAGAGCAATTTCTCATATATTATGGGCTTTCTGGACTTCCTCTGGTGAGAAGTTTCTTTTAAGATCTGTAGCCCATTTATTGATTGGATCGTTTGTGATTTTGGTGTTTAGTTTCTTTAGTTCTTTATATATTCTGGATATTAGCCCTCTGTCTGAGGTGTAGCAGGCAAAGGTTTTCTCCCATTCTGTAGGTTCTCTCTTGATGTTCTTGATTACATCTTTATCTGTGCAAAAACTTTTTAGTTTAATTGCATCCCATTCATTTATTCTTGACTTTACTGCTTAAGCCATGGGAGTTTTGTTAAGGAAGTAGCTGCTGACTCCTACGTCCTGTAGTGTTGACCCTACTTCTTTTTCTAGTAAGTTTAAAGTTGTTGGTTTAATATGCAGGTCTTTGACCCATTTTGATTTAATTTTTGTGCAGGGCGAAAGATAAGGATCCAGCTTCAGTTGTCTACACACAGCTGTCCAATTTGAGCAACACCATTTGTTGAACAGACTATCTTTCTTCTACATTATGGTTTTGCCCCCTTTATCAAATATTAAATAGTTAAATATATGGGGGTTTGTCTCAGGATCTTCTATTCTGTTCCACTGATCTTCAGTTGTTTTGATACCAGTACCATGCTGTTTTTGCTACTAGAGCTCTGTAGTATAATTTCAGGTCAGGGATTGAGATACCCCCTACCTTTTCCTTCCTGTAGAGTAATGTTTTGGCTAGTCTGGGTCTCCTGGTATTCCATGTGAACCTGAGAATTGCATTTTCTATATCTGTGAAGAATGCCATAGGTATCTTGATGGGGATTGCATTAAATCTGTATAGGGCTTTGGGTAGAATAGCCATTTTTACTGTATTGATTCTGCCTAATCATGAGCATGGAATGTTTTTCCATCTACTCAGGTCTTCTGTAATTTATTTTTTTAGTCAGAACCTCAGCTCTTGAAGAAAGAATTTCTGACAATGAGGACAGGCTGAGGGAGCTTGAGTGCATGGATGAGAAAAAAGAAAAAAATTCAGAACACAGAAATTTTAAAATGTCTGGGATGAAATGAGAAGAAACAACATAAGAGTAATTGGGATACATGAAGAAATCAAAACAAACAAATGGATATGGAACATTCTGCATGAAATAGTAAAAGAAAAATTTTCTAATATAAAAATAGAGTCAGATATGCTCTTCCAGGAAGCCTAAAGGACACCCAATAGGCCTAATTAAAGGAGAAGCTCACCAAGACACAACATATTCAAAATTTATAAAAGGGAAATCAAGGAAAGAACATTAAAAGCTGCAAGGGAGAAACGCCAAGTCACATTCGGAGGTAAACCAAGAATCACATCTGATTTTTCAGCTCAGACTATGGAAGCAAGAAGATATTTTTAAACATCTGAATGAACACAACATGCAGCCAATATTACTATAACTGGCAAAACTCAGCTTCAAATTTGAGGGAAAAATAAGAACTTTTCATGATAAGATCAAACTTGCAGCATTTGTAAAAAGAAAACCAGCATTACAAAGTATCCTTAAAGATAAATTCCAGATAGAATAGGCAAACATTCCTTAATACCTACAGACAGAGGAAATTCAATAAAGGTGTATATTATAAATAGACAACCAAGCACAGAACTTACTAATAAAACATAATTACAGTAAACCACAACCATATAACTATTCTAACGCTGAATGCGAATGGTCTCATTGCACCAATCAGAAGACGTATAATAGCACATAGGATCAAAAGAAAACCCAATAATATGTTGCTTATAGGAAACCCACATTACAGCCAATGATATCCACAGATTGAGGGTAAAAGGATGGGAAAAAAAGCTACCAGGCATATGGCCCAAGAAAGCAAGCTGGAGTTGCAATTCTTATATCTGACAAAATGGACTTCAAACATAAATTAATCTGAAGAGATAAAGAAGGCCACTACATCCTAGTAAAGGGAACAATACAACAGGAAGAAATAACCATAGCAAATATATATTCTCCAAACACCAATTATTTCAACTATTTGGAAAAATTACTCCAAGACATAAAACCATTTGAGGATGTCAACACGATAGTACTGGGATATTTTAATATACCTCTATCACCGATAGATAGATCATCAAAGCAAAAAAACAGCAAAGAGATCTCCAGTCTAAACAACACAATTAATCAAATAGACTTAACAGATATCTACAGAATATTCCACCCCAAATTGGTAGAGAATACCTTCTTCTCAGCAGCACATGATTCCTTCTCCAAAATAGATTATATTCTAGTTCATAAAGGAAATCTCAGAAAATATAAAAAAGTAGAAATTATTCCATGTATCCTATCAGAACATGATGCCATGACTCTAGCAATTAATAGCAAAAATCATCACAGAAAACACACATATACATGGAGATTGAATAACACCCTATTAAATGAAGAATGAATCCAAGAAAACATGAGAATAGAAATTAAGGAATTCTTGGACGAGAATGAGAATGAAGACACAACATGTTGAAACCTCTGGGACACCATGTAAACATTCTTAAGGGGAAATTTATAGCACTGAATGTATACATTAAAAAGCAAGAGAACTCCCAAACAAATAAGCTTATGCTCCAACTCAAATCTCTACAAAGGGAAGAACAGTCTAATCCCAAAGCCAGCAGATCACAGGAAATAATCAAAATCATAGCTGAAATCAATGAAATTGAGAACAACAACAACAACAAAAAAACAATAAAAAGAAATGACGAAGCAAAGAGCTAGTTCTTTGAAAAAATAAATAAAATTGACAGACCTCTAGCTAATCTAACTAAAAGGAGAAGAGAATCAAAGCAAATCAACAAAATCTTCATTGAAAAGGGAGTGATCACCACTGACCACAATAAAATCAAACAGATTATCAGAACATATTTTGAAAAATTATACTCCTCTAAATCTGATAATCTGGAGGACATGAACAAATTTCTAAACACTTACAACATTCCCAAATTGACACAGGATGAAATTGGAATCCTAAGCAGCCCAATAACAGGCACTGAAATCCATACAGCAATTAAAAGTCTTCCATAGAAAAAAAGCCCAGGACCTAATGGAAGAAGACCTAATATCTCTTCTTATCAAGCTATTCCAAGAAATTGAAAAAGAGGGAACTTTCTCAAACACTTTTTATGAAGCAACCATAACTCTGATACCAAAACCCAACAAATACACATGAAAATAAAAAAACTACAGACCAATATCCCTCATGAACATCGACACAGAAATCCTAAATAAAATTCTCGCAAACCACATTCAAAAACACATCAAGAAGATAATTAATGGGGCTGGAGTGGTGGCTTAGTGGTTATGGTGTTTGCAGCGCTTGCCCAGCATGCGTGAGTACGCGAGTTCAAGTCCCAGCAACACATACACAATGAAGTCTCAGAGCAACGAAAGCCACATGAAAAACTACATAAAATTATTTCTCTCTTTCTCTTTCACTGTCCCTCTCTCTTTAAAAAAAAGAAAAAGAAAAATAAGATAATTTACCATGATCTAGTGGGATTCATTGCAGGTATGCAAGGCTGGTTCAACATATGCAAATAAATGTGATTTGTCACTTAAACAGAATTAAGAACAAAAACCATATGATCAACTCAATAGATGCAGAAAAGGCTTTTGATAAAATCCAACACTATTTTATGATCAAAGCTCTAGAGAAAATAGGGATCAAAGGAACTTATCTTAACTTTGTGAAGGCCATATATGCCAAACCCTCAACTAGTATAATACTAAATGGAGAAAAGTTGAAAGCATTTCCACTAAACTCAGGAACAAGACAAGGCTGCCTGCTCTCGCCATTTTTATTCAATATAGTCCTTGAGACTCTGGCTGGAAGGTAAGAGAAGGAAATCAAAGTATAAGAATAGGAAAAGAGGAAGTCAAACTATCCTATTTTGCTGATGACATGATCCTATATCTGGAAGATACAAAAAAACTCCACCAGAAAATTGCTAGAGCTAATAAACAGATTTAGCAAAGTAGCAGGCTGCAAGATCAACACCCATAAATCAATAGCTTTCCTACAAGCTAAGAATATTAGGGAAGAACAAGAAATCAGGAAATCAGTCTCATTCACAATATCCTCTAAAAGAAAAAAATACTTGGGAGTTAATCTAACAAGAGAAGTAAAATACCTCTACAAGGAAAATTATTGAACACTGAAAACAGAAATTGCAGAAGACTTGAGTAGGTGTAAACATGTTCCATGGTCTTGGTTAGGCAGAATTAATATAATTAAAATGGCCATTCTACTAAAAGCACTATTCAGATTCAGGGCAATCCTCACCAAGATTCCAAAGTCATTCTTTATAGATATAGAAAAAGCAATTCTCAAATTCATTTGGAACAACAAGAAACCCAGAATAGCCAAAAGACTACTAAGCAAGAAAGATGAAACAGGTGTTTTTGCAATAACAGATCTAAAATTATACTATAGATCTGTAGTATTAAAAAACAGCATGGTACTGATATCAAAATAGGAGTGAAGACTAATGGAATAGAATAGAAGACTCTGATACAAACCCACAAATCTTTAAACATCTGATTTTTGACAAGAGGGGTAAAAATATAACATGGAGGAGAGACAACCTATTCAACAAACAAAAATGGTGCTGGACAAACTGGATAGCCATTTGCAAAAAATTGAAATTAGATCCTTATTTCTCACCTTGCACAAAATCAAATCTAAATGGATCAAGGAATTAGAAATTAATACAGTTACCATACAAATGCTAGAAGAAAAATTAGGACCAACACTCCATCCAGCATGTCGGAGTTCGCAATGACTTCTTCAATGAGACTCCTAAAGTAAAAGAATTACTATCAAAAATCAATGGGTGGGATGCTATTACACTAAAAAGTTTCTGTACAGCCAAGGAAATAGTTAAAACAGTCAAGAGACATCCTACTAAATGTGAGAATATCATGGCCTGTGATCCCTCTGACAGGGGACTAATATCCAAAATATACATAGAACTCAAAAAATTCAACAACAAAACCACAAACAATCCAATCAATAAATGGGCCAGAGAGCTAAACAGAAACTTCTCAACAGAGGAAATCAAGCAAGCCAATGAATACATGAGAAAGTGGTCAAAATCACTGGCAATCAGAGAAATGCAAAGCAAAACTACATTAAGATTTCACCTCACTTCAGTCAGACTGGCAAAGATGAAGAATATAAACAATAACAAATGCTGGAGGGGTTGTGGGGAGATAGGAACACTAGTACACTGTTGGTGGAATTACAAACTGGTACAGCAGCTCTGGAAAGCAGTGTGGAGGCTCCTTAAAAAAATTAGATTTGGATCCACCATATATCCAGCTATCCCTCTTCTGGGTATTTTCCCAGAGGAGTTAGAATCAGCATATTATAGCAACATAGCAAAATCCATGTTCATAGCAGCTCAATTTACAATAGCTAAATTATGGAATCAACCCAGATGCCCCTCTCTGGATGAATGGATCCAAAAGGTCTGGAGTATATATACAATGGAGTTTTACTCAGTTATTGAAACAGTGATATTGTATCCATGGAAGGTAAACAGATGGCAATGGAAGAAACCACGCTGAGCGAAGTTAGCAAAACCCAGAGAGTCAAGGGCTGAATGTTTTCCCTCATTTGTGGTGGCTGGAGCTAAATCCAGGTTTTGGGAAAGGCAGATAAATTCATGGACTGGAAACATAGACCAAATATGCAGTTTGTTAATGAGACACAGTTGCAAGATACTGCATCAGATATTTGAACAAGCTGTACTGCATGCTTTTACAAAAATGTAAATGCTTGATCCTATTGTCAATATATACCAAAGAACAACAAGGGATGATAGGAAGGGAGAAGGGGAAAGGTTGGACCTGAGATAATGCAAGATGCATTCTAAGCAGTTATAAATGTCACTGTATATATTATAGTCATGTATATAAAAAATGTTCTTCATAGGTATAAGAATTATGACACTGTACTTGGGGTTTGTTTTTGTTTTTATTTTTGGATAAATATAGGACCCAGAAGAGAGGCAAGGAATCAGGGAATGGATGGAGGGAGGCAGAGGGGTACAGAAGGGTGCGAATATTGATCAAATTATGTTGCTGTATTGTGTGCATCTAGGAATATGTGACAACAGATCCCATCATTATGTACAACTATAACACTAATAAAAATTTAAAAAGAACATACTTTATATGATTTTTATCCCTTTAAAAATTAGGATTTGATGACCTAAAATATGTTTTTTCCCCAGGGAATGTTCTGTGTACACTTTAGAATAATGTGTGTTACGCTGCTGTTGAAGTGTGTTAAAGGTGTTTGCTAGGTCTTTTTGTCTTGAAGCATTCTTCATGTCATCTGTTTGTTGACCATCTGTCTCGCTCTTCTGTTAATGGAAGGATTGAAGTTACCAACTATTATTGCTGAATTTATTTGTTTTTCAATTCTGTCAGTTTTTACTTCATGCATTTAGGGGTGTGTTATTCTGTTATGCATGTCTTCCTTGTGTACCAACCCTTTTATTGTTATGTAATACCTTTGTCTTTAGTAATAATGTTTATCTTAAAGTCTTCCTGGTATTAGCATATTGACTCCAGATCTTTTATTTTTTGGGGGGGACCAGGGATTGAACCCAGGGACTAAACCACTGAACCACATCCCCAGTAACACTCTCACCACCACCCCCCTTTTTTTAAAAAAGACAGACAGAGAGGGGCTGGAGCAGTGGCTCTGCCATTTCAGCACTTGCCTGGCATGTATGCGTATACGGGTTTGAACCCCAGCACCATGTACACAACAAAGGAACAGAGCAATGAAAGCCACATGAAAAACTAAACAAAAACTGATTCTCTCTCTCTCCCTCTCATTGTCCCTCTTTAAAAAAAATATAAGAGAGACAGAGAGAGCTAATTTTTATTATATTTTCATCTTTTTTTTTCTTCTGACATATAGTTGTGTATGTGGTGCTGGGGTTTGAACCTCAGTCCTTGTGCATGCCAGGCAAGCGCTCTACTGCTGAATCATCTCTCCAGCTCCAGCCCTTTCTGAGACAGGGTCTTGTTAAGTTGCTTAGGGCCTCACTATGTTGCTGAGGCTGGCTTTGAACCTGCGATCCTCCTGTCTCAGCCTACTGAGCTGTTGGGATTACAGGGGTGCACCACCATGCCCAATCAGATCTCTTGTTGTGACTGCTTGTGTGGTGTATATATATATTTCATCTTTTTACTTTCACCCTATTTGTGTCATTGAATCTAAAGTATGTCTCCTACAAGAAGCATATAATAGGGACTATGATTTTTATCCATTCTTCTGTTTCTTTTGTTTAATCCATTTCCATCTAGTGAAATTATTGATAGAGTGGGATTTACTCTGCCATTTTGTTTTCTATATCCTTTGTATCTTTGTCTCTCTATTCCTCCTTTAATTTCATGCCTTCTTTTGTGTTAGTAGATATTTTCTACTATACCATTTTATGAGTTCCTTTGTAGCTTTTACTATATATTCTTTAAATATTGTCTAAGTGGTTTCCCTGGTGATTGACATTTTTAATCGTTTGGATTTAAACCAAATTAATTTCAATAGTCCACAAAAATTTGTCCCTATATAGGTTTCTTCCTGCCCCTTTCTTTGTACTATTGGTCATATAAAATGTTATTTTTATTTTGTGCTTATCACCACAGATTCATAAATACTGTTTTATGCAGTTGCTTTTAAATCAAATAAGAGAATTCTGAACAGAAAACTAATTCAGGCTATCTTATATTTACCTACCTAGTTATTCTCACCAGCGTTCTTTATTTCTTCATAGAGATTTATTATCTATTTTAATATCATTTCAGTCTAATAAACTATTATTTCTTGTAGGGCAGACTTGCTACTGATGGATTCTGTTTTTGTTTATCTGGGACTGTCCTAATTTCATTCATTTTGAAGAACAGTTTTCCTGGATATAGAATTCTTATTTGATAGTCATTTATGCACTTTGAATGTGACATTTAACTGCCTTTTAGTTTCCACCACTTCTGAAGAGGATCCTTGTACATGAGTCACTTCCTTGCTTTCAACATTATATGTCCAGCCATGGATCTCTTTTAAGTTTTTCCTAGTAAGGACTGATTGAGATTCTTGTGTGTGTAAATCAACGTGGTTATTTTTTTAAAACAAATTTCAAAGTCTTTGACCATTGTTTCCAAATATTATTACTGCTTCTTTCTTTTGTCCCTAAGGCTCAAATATGCATATATTAGTATGCTTGATGGTGCCCTACAGGTCTCTGTAACTGTATTCATTTTTCTTTTTTTTTCTTTCTGTGCCATAGAATGCATATCTCAATGGACCTATATTCAAGCTTGCTAAATTTTCTGTCTGCTCAAATCTGCTGTTGAGTACTTCTCATGAAATTTTCATTTCAGCTGTTTTCAACTTCAGACTTTACATTTGGTTCTTTTAACATAATTTCTATTGTTTAATAAATATTTTCTTTTTTGGTGAGAAATCATTTTCATTCATTCCTTCAGCTCTTTAGAAATGGTTTTTCTTTATTTCATTAAGTATACTTAAAGTAGCTGACTTAAAATCTTTGTCTAAAAGTCCAATGTCTGGACTTCCCTGGGTGCAGTTAATATTTTTTTCCTGTGTACTGATTCTTTGCATGCTACGTAATGTGTGTGTGTGTGTGTGTGTGTGTGTGTGTGTGTAAAACTAGATGATTTAAAGAATTATGTGGGTAACTCTGAAAATTATATTTACTTACTTCCCTGCTAAGGGTTTCTTGTACTTGCTTTTTTTTATTTTAGTGACTCTTCTGAACTAATTCTGTTGTCTATATTCTTTGTAATGCATGGACACTGAAGTCTCTCCTTTGGTAGTTTAGAGATCCACAAACGACTGAAAAGAGATTTCCCTACTTGAAACCAGTTTCCCAGTCTACGCTGAGGGCTGTATGCACATTGCAAACGCTCACCCAGAAAGGCAGCTCTGTCTTTGGCTTCACCTTCTGCTGTGCAGTCTTAAGGTCAACATAAGTTGAGAGTTTAGGATGTTATCAGGTGTTTCCTGAGCAAGAGCACGCACCTTGGCAAGCGCAAAGCTCTACACATGTGCATGACCATAATCTAAGCCCCAGAATGCCTGAGGTTTTCAAAACTCCTGTGGGCATCTCACTCCCCAGCCTTTCTTTTCAAGGTCTTGGTCAGCCTATGTTTGCTGCAAGGATTATGTGCTGCTCTAGGCAGTCACATAGTAATCAATTATCTCCGAGTATTTTTCAGCAAATAGGCTTTTCACAGCTGACAAACGCAAATCCAGGAATATAAAGACAGCCTGGCAAGTAAGATCTTCAGAGAACTGCCCAACAGGTCAAATGACAGTTCTCTGGAAATGAGGCTTTGAAGGAGCTCCATCCTCCTTGGCCCCCTCTGGAGGCTTCCATGTGGCTGTTGTCCACTTTCATCCTGTACTGATGGTTTTCAAGGATCCCGTGGAGATGGACGAGGGATGGAAATAGGGCAAGTTAAAACACCATGATGCTCACGGTTCATGCTGTGATCCAGTTGCTTTTCTTGAATAGATAAATACTCCTCGGACTGCTGAAGACCATAGTAATTTCCAGAATTCTAAAAAAAAAAGTGAATTCTGACATTTTGGGCCAATTTCTTCTTGCTTTCACAGTGTTTATTCTATAAACATGCAAGTAGACTGGATATAGTATGAATTTTAGAAAATGGCCATATTCCAAGTGGACATTGCCATAACTTTTTGGAAGGCGAAATCAATTTTAGACAATCTTTTCATTACAGACACATATATCTTGAATAACCAGAAGAAACAAAACACGATGTTCTCTAACATAGGCAGCAGGGATAACTCATACTGTACGGTAAGGTGAATGGTAAAGGAAGCACAGTAACTCCTGTACGTCTCTTAATTGCATTTAAAAATGTCTCCAAATCATGTGCCTTCTGCCTAGCCACCACACTGGGCTGCCAGGACTTTTTTGTCTCTGAAGTAAAGGGGACCAAATAGTCATGCTTCAAAGAGCACATCTTAGGCTATGAAACATTCCTTTCCTAACTGAGGACAACAGTCTCTCCGCAATGATCAATCCCTTTCCTTGAGACACCTGCATCGCTTTCAGATCTATTAGCTGATGACATAGGGAGGTACTTCCTTAGTAGGGAGAGTGAGACTTGAGTGATTTTTTTAGACAGACTTGGAGCTATTTTCAAGAATATAGACTTCATAAAAATCCTTTCTGAAGAAAGCCAAGATATTCTCTGAGCTCTTGGAGAAATGTAGCAGAACCTCAGGAGCAAGCAGAAGTGAATGGAATCCACAAAAATAAAAGCATAATAAAATGATCAGGATTATGTAAGGAGGCATTTAAATAAGATTCTTAAAGTGTGTTTATGAGTCTATGAAATGAATTTACATCTCAATATTTAATTATATCTGGTTGTATTAGTGTATTAGGCATCCATGTTCATAAATCATCTAAATAAAAATGCTTTGATCTCTGCTGAAGTAATGTACTGTTTAAGTTTTTTATAGTAAAAATAAGAATGTCTAATTTTTTTCAATTGAGGAAAGAAAACTGAATGTTACTATTAATAATTTTAAAAACTGGCTTTAAAAGTCCCCAGAGAGGGGCTCAGTGCTTATGGTACTTGCCTGGCATGTGCAGGTACTTGGGTTCAAACCCCAGCACCACGTATACAACTAAGTGTTGGAGCTACGAAGGCCATGTGAAAAACTCAATAAATAAAAATTGATTCTCTGTCTCTCTCACTGTCCTTCTCTCCTTAAAAAAATAAAAGTCCCCAGAGATTATGAAGTAGGTATACATTTTAGGAAAAACTGTATGTGGCCAATTTGTGTTGAAGTTTTTTTTTTCCTCTTAACCAAAAATATTTTAATATATAATTCTCAACGTGAAACAAATATGAGATGGACATTAAACTAGTCAGACAAGTTGAATGTGGAATATTTCAGTGAGAGCTGAGTACACCTACCAAAGAATGTTTAATATGCACCTGACTTTTCTAGAAGAGGAGGGTTAGATAACAAAATAGATCACTGTTCTTTATTAGCACGAGAGGATCCTCCACCAGTCACGGCTCTTTTGTGTACTTTAAAATTTTTTAAAGTGCATTCAAAATACACATTAGTTGAAGATACAGCATTTCATCTATTAATGTTACATAATCAAGAATATTGATAGAGTAACACACTAAAGTGGACTCTTGGTACTGCCTCACCAGATGACCTGTCTTCATGAGGCTGTTCTGGATTTTAAAACTTACCACTAGCCAACCACACATGAGGTCACTGCTGTAAACTTCCCTGAACAAACTCTACTTTCCAATGGCTCACTTTTTAAAATTATTATTATTGCACGAAGTATTTTTCTACTTAGAATAACTACTACTCAAGGCAATAACATATGGTAAGGGTGTTTGACTAGCAGGCACACGGCCCTAGGCTCAAACCCCATAACTGTTAAAAAAGAAAACAACATATATAATAATTTTAGATTTGCCTTTCTGCAAAGGTTGGACATAATTCAAATACACAGCACATAGGCAAGCTTTCTCCATTGACAACACTTCTTTATAGTATCAAAAGATTAGGAATGACATTATTGAAGCCAGCACAAAATTTCCATAATGAACAGCACCAGGGAAACCATGTTATAAGTTTAATTTCTCATCAGTTAAGCCCAGATGCTGCACCCAATGGTTAAGTTTGAGACTGCCCAAAGGCTGTCTGCCCCGCCAATGCTGGTGTTCAACACATTGCAGTTTATAACAGAGAAAGAAAGGATGCCTTGAGTCTAAGCATCTTTGTAAAATTTCAAACATGTTAAAACAAAATTATTATATACTTTATCTCAGTAAGAATTTCTGAATATCAGGTTAGCACATTTCATGGCTCCATTTTAAGACATACGATAGTAGAGGGTGAAACAAAGATGTAATAATATATTTACTGACATTCGAACGATAGGTAGCAGTCATTTAGGGCTGAAGCACATTTGTGAAATTTCAAGCCACATTTCTCACCTGCCAACTTACATACAGGTAGGGGTTTTGCTAAAACTTCAATTATTCCAAAAGATAAAAGAAGTGGTACATTTTGATACAGACCTTCAGTTCCTATTATACTCTAAGTCTTTGAAATGTTAAGGCTGAACAGACCAAGTTATGAAAGGGACAAGAGGAAGTGAGAACAGTGCAAATACAGTTGGAACACATGGTAACTTTCTGCCTTCACCATTCTCCCTGGATAGTCTGCTTTCTGAGCAGCAGGTGGTGTGACTGTAAAGAGATCACACATTTGTCAGTAACTATGTAGGATTTTTGGCACGGTTAGAGCCTGGCATTACAGAGTTAGAGCAGCTAATAAAATGCCATCGACCAGATTTTTGACAAGTCTGAAAGTTTTTGAAAATAACTTTTCTACCAAGCAACCCTTCCTGGTTCTCTTTTCAGTCCTGTCTTAGGGGAAATTTTTTTTTCTTTTAAAAAGAATCACTTACTTCACAGCAACCAGACGAACATCTGGCAGCAAAGTAACATTAAAATGCCATCCTTTTAAAGGAAGGGCAAATACGTGACTCTTCCTTGAAGGGTGTGCTCTCTCTGGCAGCGGAAGGCTCACAGGCTTTCTGTTTATGGACATTTTTGCAAAAGTCCATGGCTGAGTTTGGACCTGCTCTCCTGTATTTTCTCAGTGGTATCTAGACAATAATGTTACATAAATAAGAAATTCAGAATCAAAATGAAGACAAGCTCATGCACCAGGTAGATAAGTAAATGCACACAAGCTGTACTTTGGATTTCCCTGCTAAAAACTAGTAGCAGAAGAAGCTGAAGCCAGTTTTTCACATGTAATGATGATAGTTCAAAATCAGTATGAATTTAATCATAAACACATCTAACAAGAACAGGGGAGGTCTCATTTTGGTGTTTTCTCCCCTTTCCTTATTCCTCAAAAAAATGTTTAAATCAAGAAAGGATCAGATCTTTTAAAGCCTCAAATTTTTTTTTTTCTTAAAGAGAGAGGGACAGTGAGAGAGAGAGAGAATATTAAAAAAAAGAGAATTAATTTTATTTTAGCTTTTCATGTGGCCTTCATTGCTCTGACACTTCGTTGTATATGTGGTGCTGGGGTTAGAACCCATGTCCTCACAAGCATGCCAGACAAGTGCTGTAACCGCTGAGCCACGGCTCCACCCCCTCAAATATTTCTTGAGCTTCTCATTTATTAAAAAAATTTCATCAGGAAATGAAAATATTTTAAAAATTATGTTTCTGCAAATAGTCTTTTAAAATAAGAGTATATTTCATTATCACCTACATTTTTGTTTTTACATCCCTCTACAGTCTCTTGATACATCACAAAACTTACAAATAAGGTTGTAATTTTCCAGAGGGTGTGTGCTCTGGGATCTTGCTGTGCCTCCACCAGTCTAACTTTGCCGCCAACTCAGGCGCCCCACCCTGCTATGCGAGACTATTAGGCCATGGAGTGTGCTGAAATGCTAAAAACGGACAAGTTTCCACTGGAGAAACCATGGAGAATAATCTCTTGGGGAAATGATCCTCTGGGGAAAGAGAAAAGGAGAAGTATCACTGATGGTAAGTTGTTCAAAACTTAATTTGCCTGCATTATCAAATTATAGTTCTTCAGGGAACCGCAACTTGCTTTACGATAGACATGGGGAGGCTCTTCAAACCAAGTAAGTTTACGTATGAGACATACTCACATAAAAAAGAAAAAACACAGAAGACAGAATGGCCTTAATTTGGGGGAGGATATATTCCAACTTGGGGAAAGGGTGAAGGCATTTTAGCTGTGAAGCTCAATATGACATATCCAGAAGAGTTCTGCATGTCCCCACACTGGATAGGACAGGATGGAAGGTCCTGTTCTGGTTTGGCTAGACTCTCCTAGCTGTGCCACACACAGTGTGCCACTCGACTCGTGGCAGCCTCGGTGTCAAGCTGGCAGTGCTCCTGAGGTTCTTGAGTGTTCATCAACTCAGCAGGTCAAAAGTCTGCAGACACTGGGTGGAGCAGCAGTAAGCCACAAAACTAACAGTTGTCCTCCTGGAGGGGGAGCACAGGGAGAGAAAACTGTTAGTTCAAGATTAAAGTCTCTGAATTCTTTCCATGGGAGACAGTCTTTCTTTGTTACAAATAAATGATTAGACATGGTTAACAGACTGCATTACAGAAATGTAAATTTCGTTTTAAAATCAAGCACCGTCATCAGGTAAGGCATGCATGTGCACGTGTGTACTTGCCTTATTAGTGGTGTTCCAATAACATACTATCCCTACCCTCACTGCTGGGGAAAAATACACACACATTTCCTTACCCTGTTCTGAACTGTGCTTATTAGAATCAGCAGTGCATTCACAGAATTTGATGTACATTGTTAAAATTATACAGTAGACAATAAGCTAGAATGCATATAGACTGCAGGGCTTAACATGATTTTAAAGAATTTGCACAAAGGTATTCCTATAGACTGCTCATGGAGATAATCTGAGCATCTCTTAATACAGTTCAAGGATATTCCCACATAACAGAAGAATTCCTCTTTGGATACCTTCGAACAGCAAGTCATGAGCTCTCTGGGGGCCTCTGACACACTCTGGAGAGCACCAGATGTTAGATGCTTCGTCTTTCCACCAGAAGTCCCATGCTCTGGTGAGGGCAGAAGAGGCTGCTGTTGGTCTTCACTGGGCCTCCCTGGGCTAAGTAGTATTTCCATACCCCTTAATCTAGTCTCTGCCTATCTCTGTGGTCCAGGAAGGTGATCTCTACAGGCTCTACCTCTGAAGCTACTTGCTGCTAACTGGTAGAGCATGCTGTGCATCAGTTACTCAAAGTATCAAACAGAATGGCGGTGGACAGTAAAGAGACGGAGAGCAAGTGGCTGGGGCACCTGATGACTATGGCACATGGGAAATTCAGTCTTTGTGAGATGGCTTCTGGCTATGTTGAAGACACTTTGGGGAGAGGGGGTGAGGAGGGAGGGAGGGAAGAAGAGAGGGAGAGAGAGAGAAGCTTCATGCCTTGAAATCTCAACTCAAAGAATGGGTAGGAAATCAGAAAGTTTCTATGGTAGCTTTCAAGGACCCTTATTTTATGATGCAATGAGGGACATAGATGAGGCCTAAAAGTAGAGGCTGCAGAATCATAAGCCAGGTAAAGGGGCATTTGTCCTAAATCTCTATGCTAAGGTAAAGGTGCTGGTTAGGAGACAGTAGGAACTTTAGACTTGAGAGAGGATCCTTTGGACAGACACCCATCTCTGAACATTTTCTTTTCATATCAGAAGCTATATTTTCTACATAGTGTGATAACTAGCTTTCCTTTGCACAAAAATATTTCAGTGGGGGCTGGAGTGGTGGCTCAGTGGTTTTGGTGCTTGCCTGGCATGCCCAAGGACCAGAGTTCAAACCCCAGCACCACGTGCACAGCCAAGTCTTGAAGTAATGAAAGCCACATGAAACAATAAATAAAAAAATTGATTCTCTCTTTCTGTCTCTCTCTCTTAAAATAATATTTCAATGGCTTCATGCTTCAAGTGGGGTGGCTACCTAAAAATGAAGTATCTATTCTTTTCAAGACCCACCATCACCAGTACTCATTGCCTCTATGGCCACAGAGAGTAAAATTACAGCATGACCCAGAGAGCTTGTAAGGTTTGCTCCTGGAGCACACGGTACACAGTGAAGTACAGGATCTTGCCACAGTGTATTAGAAGGAACCTGGAGGGCAAATGTGGAAACGGATTCTAAGTACAATAGACAATGAGAAGAAACAGAAGTTTGGATTAGGCCAATAAGGGTACTTCACTGAGGCCTCCAGATTTAATGTGTTACTCAAGCACCTGGAAATGGATAACAGCAGCGTTGGCTCAGTGGAGGCCTACAGTCAATGAGACCGGATGCTGGAACTCCTCCTGAAGACTTTAGAGGGAAGGGAGCAAAGACTAGAGAAATGGGAACACTGGAGCGGACCCTCCTTAGTTACCTCCTGAAAAATCTCCAGAAGGGTCAAGAAGACACTGCTTTCATTAAAGTATTAAGATATATACTGGTGAAGAGTATACCAACAAGAAGGAGCAAGCACCCTTGAAGCTTCAAGACACATGCCTACCAGAGGTGAGAGAAAAACCCTGAAAAACTTTGAAATTTGCTATATTAGTGAGGTTACATAAATGGGAAAGAAGAATTCAATCCAGAACTGTCCATTATGAAGAAATAGACATATTTAGTTGGTCCCCTTGGGTTCTGCAAGTAAGATATATTTTAGTGGAGACTTTTGATTCTGTCAAGATTGAATAGCCCCATTCCCTCCAGTCCTCCTACTTACAACTTAAACATCCTGGTCACAGCACAACGAACAAGTTAACTTGAAATATGGAGTGAAGGCAGACAGCCTCAGGACCTTGGGTCTTAAGGAACAACACAGCAGAGGTAAGTTCTCTGGGTTACCTAAGTGCCTCTTATATCTTAGATATTATTACCTCACATTTCTTAGGATGTGCAGAAGCCTCCAGCACAGAATTATCCACAGGGACAGACAAAAATTCTCCAATAAAAGTTTGTTCCCTCAAGTCAAAAGACTGGGACAGAGATATCTATAATGATAGAACGTGGGTAAGAAGTTGCTCAAGGATGGGAATACGGTAGGGAGGGGCAGAGGGCTAACAGCTAAAGGTATCAGGTTTCTTTTAGGGATGAGAGAATGTTCTAAAACTGACTGTGGTGATGGTTGCACATACCTGTGGATATACTAAAAAACACTGAACTGTATAATTTAAATATGTGAAACTGTATGATATGTGAATAATCTCAATAAAGCTGTTAAAAAAAGAGTCCAAAGGAGAAACACATAAACCCACAATTAGAACTTATAGAACTACTGGGGCTGGAGCGGTGGCTCAGTGGTTACGGTGCTTGCCTGGCATGCGCAAGTACACGAGTTCAAACCCCAGCACCACGTACACAACAAAGTGTCCGAGGAATGAAAGTCACATGAAAAACTAAATAAAAATTGCTTCTCTCTTTCTCTCTCACTGTCCCCTCTTTCTTAAAAAAAAAAAAAAAGAACTTATAGAACTATCACATAAAAAATCAGTACAGGTACAGAAGAACTGAGTAACATAATATACTAAAAGATGTAACTGACATATTCAGCACACACCACCTAACAGCAGCAAAATACATTATTGTTTTTCAAATGCCCATGAAACAGTCACCAAGATTTACCATATATAGGGTCATTAAACAAACATTAACAAATTTGAAAGAAATGGTCTATAGAGGAGATGTCTGGTTTCATCTCGGACATGTAAAGAGCCAGGGTTCCTTTCTTTACAAGAAATATAAGCTGAAGAAACTGAAAATCAACAACTTTTCTTCATCCCTTAAGAAAACTGAAATTGCACAGTAAACTGTCACCTTAAAATCTAGAGAGCATAGAAAGTCAAATAAGATCTGCTTACCTGGACTGAAGCTGCTGAGACAAAAACTTGTATGAACACTTCAACGACATGAAACACTTAAGATAGAAAGGATAGAAACAGAGTACAAAACAATGAAATTAAAAATATCACTAGGATTAAGATCAATAAAACTGATATCCGCAACAACTAAAAAAGATGAGAAGAAGAAACAAAGTACTATTATAAATGAAACACAAGATAGCACTACAGGTCCTGCAAACTCTTGTAGAGATATAAGGGAATACTGTCAACTTTTTACTTATAAGTTTTTCATCTTAGAAAAAACAGATCAATTCTTTAAATACCACAAACTACCAAAACTCAACTGAGACGAAGTAGTAATCTAAATAGTCCTATAAGCATTAAAAAATTAAATCTGTACTTTTAAAAATTTACTTTCCCAGATGGTATCACTAAAAGGCTCTTAACAAACATTTAAAATGAAATTAATGGGAAATTTTACAACAGTCTCCTTCGTAAAAACAGAAGAGGAACACTTCCCAACTAATTTTATGAGGCCAGTATTATCCTAACCCCCAAATCAGACAAGGACAACAGAAAAACAGAAATCTATAAACCAATATCTTTTATGAACACAGACTTAAAAATCTTCACTAGGGATTTTCAGCAGTAGAGTGCTTCAGTGGTAGAGTGTTTGCTTAGCATGTTCAAGCTCTAGATGTGATTCAGCACTAGGCTCCCGCAAAAAAACCTTAAAAAGTATTAATAATTTATTACAGAAAAGTACAGAATGAATTATATATCATGACCAAGTGAAGTCTTTCCAGGTATGTAAGGCAGGTTTAATATTTTTTTTTTTTTTTTTTTTAACAACTTTATTTAGTTTTTCACATGGCTTTTGTTGCTCTGACACTTAGTTGTGTACGTGGTGCTGGGGTTTGAACCCGGGTCTTCGCGCTTGCCAGGCAAGCGCCGAAACCGCTGAGCCACCGCTCCAGCCCCCAGGTTTAATATTTTTAACAACTACATTAAGATTTCACCTTACTCCAGTCAGATTAGCAAAAATGAAGAATATTAACAACAGATGCTGGAGGGGTTGTGGGGAGATAGGAACACGAGCACACTGTTGGTGGAACTGCAGAGTGGTACAGCCGCTCTGGAAAGCAATGTGGAGACTCCTCAAAAAATTAGGGATGGACCCACCATACGATTCAGCAATCCCTGTTCTGGGTATTTTCCCAGAGGAGTTAGAATCAGCACATTACAGCGACACAGCAAAATGCATGTTCATAGCAGCTCCATTTACAATAGCTAAATTATGGAACCAACCCAGATCCCCTTCACTGGATGTATGGATCCAAAAACTGTGGCATATATATATACCATAAAGTTCTACTCAGCAGTTAGAAACAATGAAATTGCAGCCTTTGAAGGTAAATGGATGGCGATGGAATAAATCATGCTGAGCAAAGTTAGCCAAACCTAGAGAGTCATGGGTCGAATGTTTTCACTCATTTGTGGAGGCTGGAACTAAACCCAGGCCTGTGTGAGAGGTAGGTAATCTCATGTATTAGACCCAACAAAGGCATAGTAACACATAATCTAGGGCAATCATTGATATGTAGTGGGAGGGGGGAATGGTGTAGGTGGGAGAGGGGATAGGGAGGGAGAATAGGGAGGGATCTAGGGGTAATTCTGGTTTAAGAGTATATGCATATTATATTGTTACTATATGCATTTATGATTGTACAATAACTAGATTCCTTAATAAAATATTAAAAAATAATTGATAATATCAACAGAACTAAAGAAGAAAAATATATGATCATATCCATGGATTCAGAAAAACATTTAATAAAATGGTACATTAATTCAAAATAAAAACTCTCAACAAGCTAAAAAAGAGAACTTCCCCAATTTGTTAAAGAAAACATACAACAACAACAAAAACCTGATTTTAACATTCTACTTAACAGTGAAAGACTGAATGTTTTCCCTCTAAGACTTGGAAAAAGTCAAGAATGTCCACTCTCTCCTAGTCAGCATAGAACTAGAAGTTCTAACCATTGTAATAAGGCAAGAAAAAGAAATAAAAGGCACATAGACCAGAAGGAAGAAATTAAACTATTTGTTTGCAGATTGAATGACAGGATTGTCTACACAGAAAATCCCAAGTAATCTACAGAAAATACTCTTAAAACTAATAAAATAAGCAAGTTACCGCATAGAAGATAAAAATACAAAAATCAATCACATTTCCATATATTAACAATTAACACATGGAAAATGAAAACAGGTACCATTTATGAGCACAAAAAGAAAGTGAAATATCTGATAAAAAGAAAACCCTTAAGAATCTATATGCTGACAGTTACAAGATGCTGATAAAAATTTAAACAAGAGCGTAAATAAGTGAGGAGATATATACATGCATTAGAAGACTCAACATAGTAAAATATTAATTCTCTCTAAATTGACCTGGCTAAAGGCAGTTTTTATCAAAATACCACAAGGTTTTTTAGAGACAAAAATAAACTTACTCCATAACTTAACGGTAGTACAAGCCCTAGAATAGCTAAAATGACTTTAAAAGGGAAGAATAAATAAGAATTTCACTTAGCCTGATATTAAGTCTGATTATATAGTAATTGAGACACATTGCTATTGGCTGAGAGATAGATACAGATCAACTAATGGAAAAGAAACCCAGAACAGCCTCATCATGACCTTAGAGCAGATTTCCTAGGACATAAAAATCATTGTGAAATTAAAATGGATAAATCTAACATGACTGAGATTAAAAATTGGTTTTAAAATGACAACTTTAAATAAGTAAAAAGGCAAGCATCACTTTTTAAATTTTTTGTAACTCTAGAAATTATGTAAATTTTCAGTTACCAGATGCTTTGCATTATTTCTAATTTTTGAAAATTAAAATTGGTTAGAATACTCACTCAGGTGATTTTAAAGCAACATCAGGATGTACATATTTGTATAAATCAAAATTGAACTTCAGACACAAAATGATCTTAAAAGTTCAATGCACTTTGGGAGATGAGCTGACAAAACTCTCCCCATATTTTGTTTTTTTTTTAAAGATAACTATATAAATAATTCATAGAAGGCATACATTTAATACTACAACTATAACCATTGAGTTTGTTAATGTAGAGATTCCAAGCAAAAGAAAGCAAGCTCAAGTTTTATTCAGTCCTAAAGAAAAATGAAATGATGGCATTTGAAGGAAAATGGGTGAAATAAATAAAACTCAGAAGGTTAAGGGTCACATGTTTTCTCTCAGATGCAGAAGCAAGAGAGGAAAAAGGAAAACAAAGGTGGGGTGGAGCTCCTAAAAATCAAAGGGAAATCAGTAGAGGGAAGGGACCAAGAATCCATATGAGGAAGGCAGGCAGGGGGAAATGCTGGGGTGTGATACTATCTAAATTATATTGTTATATTGTGTGCACGTACGAATATGTACAACAGATCCCATCAATATGTACTACTATAATGCACCAA
The DNA here is from genome assembly GCA_004027875.1 of Aplodontia rufa. Taxonomy (NCBI): domain Eukaryota; kingdom Metazoa; phylum Chordata; class Mammalia; order Rodentia; family Aplodontiidae; genus Aplodontia; species Aplodontia rufa. The sequence continues at coordinate 130,613 of PVKS010000455.1, forward strand.
TAAAAATGTGGGAAAAGGAGAGAAAAAAAAAGAAATCAAGTCCATAAAGGTCTGAGCTTTATACTCAGTGAAGCATAATACCCATTGTATCATCATTAGCTCATGATGCTCGAAGGGGTAGTGTAACCTGGAGGTGTCAAATCTATGCTACAAAGAACACCCAAGGCTACAAGCTTCATTGCTTCTTGGAGATTTATCTAATAACAGGTTGCATCTGCTTCTTATATTAATGACTTGTATCAATGATTACTATAACTAGACCAACAAATCTGCTGCCTTAAGAATGCTTTGTGTTGGTTAGGTCCTTTAAAATTCCAAACTGAGACACCAGAGACTAATTAGAGTTTTAGGGGAGAATCTCTGAGCAAAACAATCAGCTCTCCTGTTAAGAAAAAGTTACCGACAAATTCTACAAACATCATATATTACATTTGTGGCTTTAGAATCTCTGAACATATTTACAGGCAAGGCAGAAGAAAGAGCATTTGAGCTTGGTTTTAAAATAGAGAAATACCACCATTCCTTAAAAGAACAAATCACAATGCTGTTGGCACATACTGGAGCCCATGAATATCATAAGAAATGTGGGGTTCTTTTTCCTCCTGCAAATGTGTTTCCTGATTAAATATAAAAATCATATCTTTGACTCATACAGAAATTCAAGCCAAAAGAAAAATAATATTTATAAGGCCAAGCTGATCAGAACTCCCAAGCTGTGTACATATTAACTTAAGAATCATCTAATAACATCCTGTATCTGCTTGCTATATTAGTAGTAACTATTTCTCATGGGAAGATTCTTTGTGTAGAATCAGAGGCTTAAATGTCATATACTTGCTTCTTTGTTGATTGGTCCATACACCAGACTTTGGAAGTGAAATATATATGTGAAAAGAATTAGGTGATTTAGTGATGGCAGTCTACCAAGTACAGAGCATGGCACATAGTAGATGGTCAACAGTGTTTGAAAGATATAATGAGGAAGAAACAGGAACAACTTACTTAAATTTGCTGAAGAATATTTTACTTGTGGGAAATTTCATAAGTGACCTTAAGAGGGTACTACTATAATAATAATGATGATGATGATAATAATAATAATATAATCAACCAAACGAGTAAGCAAATAATGCCAGTTATTATTTGGTTTCATAGGAGAAAGCAATGTGCACAAAACAAGGGTAGGGAGATGTGGTAAGAAATATATAGAGGGGGCTGGAGCGGTGGCTCAGTGGTTTCGGCGCTTGCCTGGCAAGCACGAGGACCCGGGTTCAAACCCCAGCACCACGTACACAACTGAGTGTTGGAGCAACTAAGGCCATGTGAAAAACTAAATAAAGTTGTTTCTCTCTTTCTCTGTCTCTCTCACTGTCCCTCTCTCTTTAAAAAAAAAAAGAAAAAAAGAGAAATATATAGAGGAGATCATTAAATAATAAATCATTAGTGAATTGGATAAGGAAGTGTTAACATTGTTTTGAAGGATGAAAGGGAACCATAAGACCAAGACAGTTCTGCACATCCTCTAACAAAGCAGGTCTTTTTATCCCTAGGCACAGAAACAACCCAAACATCTGGTGTTCTCATGTAATCACTCTGGCTGGGAGACCAAGAATTCCTGAAAGAACCAGGCTATGTAAATCCAAGCTTGAAAGTAGCCTGACTAGAGCCCATGGCACCATTCCCTACTACAAGGTCCTGATGGTAATGGATGCTTAAAGCATGTTTGCTGACTGAATAAATTAATATATGAGAGGATGAGTTCTTCTGACCTATATGGAAGTAGCTTAAAGATATTTCTTACAAAAAACCACTGGCCTACTGTTTTAATAATTAAAAATATTTTTTATTTCTAAATCAATACCAGTTTGTTGCAAAAATTCAACACCATCCAAAGGAAACCACTGTTACTTTGGTATGTGAGTTCTTCAAGACTTTTTCTACATATACACAATTGTTTATGTGTATACACCTTATAGGGGTATAATATAGAAGAATCACGAGACTGGGGAGTAGGCATTGTGGGGGAAACTGATTTAACACCAAATGCATATTATATTGTCACTTTATATGCATTTAAGATTCTTTGACACCTCCTTAATAAGAATTAAAAAAAATAGTGAAAAGTGAATTGCAAAAAAATGCAATGTATCAATATTTATGAGATACGGTTATAAGATACTGTATAAGATATTTGAATAAGCTATACTGCATGCCTTTACAAAAATGTAAATGTTTAATCCTATTGTCAATTATATCTAAAAATAACAATGGGTGATAGGAAGGGAGAAGGGGAAATGTTGGAACTGAGTTAAAGCAAGGTATACTCCAAACATTTGTAAGTATGTCACTGTATATACTATAGTCATGTATATAAGAATTATGTCACCATACTTGGATATTTTAGAAAAATATGGGACCAAGAAAGAGAGGCAAGGGATCTGGGAAACAGGAGGTTGCGGGGTGCAGGGGCAGTATTGACCAAACTGTATTATTGTATTATGTACGTCTATGAATATGTGACAACAAATCCCATCATTATGTACAACTATAATGTACCAATAAAAAATAAGAAAAAAATGTGTGTATGTGCAAGAATATATATGTGAATATATACAATATATATACATTTTCATGCCCACAACTGACAAAAATCAGACGTTATGCAACTTTTATGAAATCTGTTTAAAACATTTTTTCTGTTTATTAACATCTTTTAAAAAATATTCTTATCAGGGAGTTATTATAAATCATAATGCAGATAAAGTAACAATACAATATGCACTTGTTCTTAAACCTGAATTATCCCATCTCCCTCATCTCAGTCTCTTGATTCTTCTATATTTTGCCCCTACAAACAATATAAATGTTTAGATTGTGAATTTTCCAGAATTAAATGATTGCATAAGTATTATTTGGATTTTCAGGGAAGTAAAGAGTATGCTACATGGTTGATTGTCTCCCTAGATCCCTCCCTCACTCTCCCTTGTGTCTCCCCTCCCCCTCCTCCCACCCACATTTTAAAACATTTTTACTCAAAAATATTTTGCTATAGCTGTTGTGGTGGTGCACATCTATAATCCCAATGGCTTGGGAGGCTGAGACAGGAGGATTGCTAGTTCAAATCTAGCCTCCGCAATTAAGCAAGGCCATAAACAACTGAGTGAGACCCTGTCTCAAAATACAAAATAAATAAACAAACAGGCTGGGGATGTGGCTCAGTGGATGAGCACTCCTGGGTTCAGTCCCTGGTATACTCCCCAATATTTTTTGCTATAACAATTATTCCTTTATTTAAAAACCTACATAAAAATTTGTGCAAAGGACTTTTTTCTAGATGTATAAAAATATATCCTGAGTATAAAGAGTTATAAAATATCTTTATGCCATGGTTTGAATGTGGTTTATCTCCCAGAGGTTCCTGTGCTGGAAGCTTGTCCCCAGTGTGGTAGTGTTGAGGTGGTGGAATCTTTATGAGGTGGGGTCTGGTGGAATGTGAGTAGGTCATGAAGGCCTCAGCCTCATGAGTGGATTAGTGCTACCACATGGGAGTGGGTCAGATCTGGTAGGAGTGGATTAGTTCCTGTAAGAAAGGGTTTCTATAAAAGAGTGAACCTGACTCCAGTCTCCTGCTTCCTGTCTTATCATTTGATTTCTTTCACATGCCCTTCCATCACTGGGATGTCATCTGCCATGAATCCTTCACCAGAGCCAAACAGATGATGAAGACATGCTCTGGGATCTCTAGAACTATGAGCCGAATAAACCTCTTTTTTTTTTTAAAAAAACTCATCCTCGAGTATTTTGTTGTAGCAACAAAACAAGACATTTCTGGCACCTGACTATCACATAACTCCCAATTCTTTCCTCTTAAGCTGAACCACAGTAAAGAGCTGGATCTATATCCTTTGGCACATACACTGAAATCATACAAGTGTGTATGTGTACATACATATATACATTTTAAAAGTATCTTAAAATATTTGAGGATATTTAATTTTGTATTTGAGTTCTATTACAAATTTTTTCACAATATATAATGATGCACTTAGTACTTAATTGTATAGCACAGTGGCTAAAACACAGATTTGAGGCCAGATTGCTAGAGTTCACATTCTAGCTCTGCTATGAGAACTTGGCCCAGTTTCTAATCTTCCTGTACTTTAGTTTTGGCTATAAAATAGGAATTACAGTTAGGCTGGACCATATGGAAGTGCTGAGGCACATGATTCAATCCAGCAATAATATCTAATCTAGCTAATCAAGCTCAACTTCTAAGTTAGAACTCCTGACTTCTAGGACCAATGAGTTTTTTTTTTTTTTTCATTCCATCTCAGGGCTTGATTGTACAACAGCAGAGATGGGATCACACCAAACCCCAAGTGCATACTCTAGTATCTGTTATGGCTGAATTTAACTCAGCATTAGAAGAAAAACTATTGGGACACTGGATCTTTAACAGTTCTTGTCTCAAAATACCCAGGTAATTTAAGTAAGACCTTTTGATATAACTAAGGCCTGTGATTGTTCATTCAACTTGGTTAGGTCATGGTGCCTACTTGTTTAGTCAAATACTCGTCTAGATAATGCTGTGAAAGTTTTGTTTTTTTAGAAATGATTAATATTTAATGAGTTGACTTTAACATTTAAAGCAGATTGTCCTCCATAAGGTGGGCAGCCCTTAGCCAATTAGTGGTGGGTCTTAAGAGCAAAGGCATAGAAGGTGGAAGGCATTCTCCTCAAGAAGACAATACAGATTTAGTTTTTCATGTAGCTTCATTGCTCTGACACTTCGTTATGTACGTGGTACTGGGGTTTGAACCAGCGTCCTCACCCTTGCCAGGCAAGCACCATAGCCACTGAGCCACTGCTCCAGCCCCAACTCTTACCTGATTTCCACCCTGCCAGTCTGCCCTACAGTTCTGAACTTACCAGTTCTCACAATTATGTGTCACTTCCTTAAAAAATCAATTAATCACATTCTCACCCTCTCAGAGAGGAAAAATCTGAGATTCTGCTACTGGGAAGTGGTGTGCTGCCATAACAAACACCTGAAACTGTGAAATTTGCTTTGGAATTGGGTAATGGGTAGAGGCTGAAAGAATTTTGATAGAAAAAGTCTATGTTGCTGAAATAAGTTAATAGAAATAAAAAAAAGAAACTGGTGAGAGCTAGAAAGAAAGGAAGCTGTAGAGAAAGTTCCTAATGTCTTGTAGAAAATATATATATTGTCATGAATAGAATGTGCTAAAATTGTTAAGGGTGCTTCTGATGAGATCTCAGATGGAAATGAGAAACACACTGCTGGAAACTGGAAGGAGGTGAGCCCTGTTAGACAGTAGCAGAGGACTTAACTGAGCTGAGGGCTCTGCTGTAGGGAAAGCAGAACTTACCAGTGATAATGTGGAGATTTCTGAGGCAATTTCTAAGTCAAGTGTTGAAGGCATAGCTTAGTTTCTTTTGGTTGCTTATAGGAAAATATGAGAGGAGAGAGATAAACTGAGGGGATTATTAAGGAAAAAGGAACTAGAACCTGAAGATCTGGAAAATCCTCATCTTTTCCTGTTGTAAAAAATAAGAAAGCATGATTTGGAGAGAATACCAAGGATACGACAGGACAACTGAGAGTAGACAGGAGACTGGGGGATCAAGTTGATCCTTTTAGTAGAAATGCTGCTAGCTTGGAGTGAATGGGACTGAGATGGAATGAGATGGAGAAAGGCTGTCAGACTTTTGGGATCCCATAGGTAGGAATGGGCCAAACAATCCAGCTATAAAACATATTATTCTCAAAGAAAATGGAAGAATGAGCCTGAGGTTGAAGCCACCTTCTCAATACCAGAGGGCAAGGCAATTTCTATGGCTCATTCAGACTAAGTAGGCAGAACCATCACCCCAATGGGCCAGGGGTTTGAGCAAGAAGCCAAAGAACATTATTCTCAAGGCTTAAAACTTTGAATGGAGTTTACCTTTCTAGGGTTTGAACTTGTTAGGGACCTATAATCTCTTCCTTCCAAGGTACTCCCTTTAGGAATGGGGCAGTCTATCCTCTGTCTTCCCACCATTATATAATGTAAAAACACAAAATGTTATCAGTTTCCCAGGTTCACAGACGGAGAGGAGTTTTGCCCCAACATGAATTAAACTCCAAGTTTTATCCATACCTAATGTGAATGGTTTTTAAGATGAATTTTGTACTTAAGAGTTGGTACTGAAACAGATTAGGACTTTGAGGAATGTTGGGATGGGGTGAGTTTATTTTGCATACAAGAATTTGGGGGGCATGTAATATTCTGAAATACATGTTTGATTTTCAACCCCTTTTTTCTTGATGTGTAGCTCCTAAAACCCTATGAATTTTCTGAGTGGTAAGAGTGTCTTTTGTATGCCAGTGAGATGGCTGGTGGCTAGCCATTCTACCTCCTACCTCCCACAGATTACTGGAGAGACCAAGGTATGATTAAAGAGTTGGGATTTTCAGTCCCACACCTAACCTCTGGAGTGGGTAGAGGTGCTTGAAGTTGAGCTGATCACTAATGGCCAATGATTTGATCATCATTAAGCTCCCTTAAAGCCCAAAGAATAGGATTTGGAGAACTTCCAGGAGATGGACATATGCAGGTTCCTTGATGGTGGTGTGCCCAGAGAGCACGGCAGCTCTGTGCCCTTTCCCACATGCCCTGGCCTGTGCATCTCTTCCATTTGGCTGTTCATCTGTATTCTCTGTGATGTCCTTTGTAACACATGGGTAAACATAAAGAAAGTATTTCTCTGAGTTCTGTGAGCCATTCTAGCAAATTAATTGACCCCCATGAGTGAGTAGCAGCAACCATGATTTACAGTCAGTTGGTCACAAGCATAACTGACTACTACTTACAATGCACATCTGAAGTGAGACAGTCCTGAGAGACTGAGCTGTTAGCCTGTGGTATCTGACACCTCTTTCAAGTAGATACTGTCAGATGTGAATTAAATCATAGGATGCCTAGTTGGTGTACACTGGAAAATTGATTGGTTGCTGGTAGGAAGAAGCTCTCATAAATTTTGGTGACCAAAAGTATTTACTATTTTATTGAGATACTGCATAAAAGAAAGGAGAAAAGACACAATCTTTTCCTTGTCTCAAATGGAGCCAAAGGCAGATTGTTATGGGTTGAAATTTATTTCCCCAAAATGCACATGTGTGGTCCTAACTCCTAGTATCTCAGAATATGACTACTACTGGGATTGAACTGTTTCCTTTCCATATTCATATGTAAATGCCCTCACCTCCAATGTGGTATTTGGAGATGGTGCCTCTGGGAGGAAATTAGGTTTAAATGAAGTCAAGAGGGTGGGACTCTCACAGGATTAGGTACCCTTATAAGAGATACCAGATAGCTTGTTCTCTCCCTTCCCTTTTTCTTCTCTTTCTGCAACCTAAGGACACAGCAAGTTGGCTGTCTGCATGCCAGGGAGAAAGTACTCCTCAGAACCTAAACATACTGGCACCCTGATTTCTACTTCCATCCTTCAGAACTGTAAGAAAATAATTTCTGTGGTTTAAGCCACCCAGTCTATAACATTTTGCTATAGCAACTGAACAAATATAGCAACATTTTTGGAAACTGTCCTCACATATGTAATAATCAAGATGATGTCTTTAGGGTAGGCCCCGATCCAATATGACTGGGGTCCTTATAAAACTGGGAAATTTGGACACAGAGACAGATATGCACAGAGGGAAGATGATGTGAAGAGGCACAGGGACAAGATGGTCATCTACAAGACAAGGAAAGGGGCCTGAACAGATTCTCCCATCACAGATCAACTATGCCAATATCTTGATTTCAGACTCCAAGCCTCCAGTACTGTGAAACAATAAATTTCTGTTATTTAAGCCACTACCTAATTTGTGGTATTTTATTGTGGCATCCCTAGCAAACTAACACAATGCAAAGATTTGGGTAGCCTGATTTCTTGTGGGGAAATACAGGGCTTGTGAGACCCATAGCCGCTTGGGACAAGCCAGACACAGGATTTTATACAAGTAAATAATATTTAAAGTCAAAGTTCTCCACTTTTTTTTTTTTATAAAGAGAGAGGGACAGTGAGAGAGACAGAGAAAGAGAGAAACAGCTTTATTTAGTTTTTCACATGGCCTTAGTTGCTCCAACACTCAGTTGTGTACGTGGTGCTGGGGTTTGAACCCCTGTCATCGTGCTTGCCAGGCAAGCGCAGGACCGCTGAGCCACCGCTCCAGCCCCAAAAAGTTCTCCACTTTGACAAATAATTTTCAGAATGAAAATTTTCTATGCCTATAGGATCAAAAGCATAAATTTACTGGCCATTCTTTCCTGCTATATAACTTGAAGACTTGCATATTTATTATTTATTTGAAATACTATAATTTATTTTTATTTCACTCTGTATTAAATTTAGGACAAAACTAACACTTCCGCGGAACTTGGAATTTTAGAAGATTGTTCAATATGTTCCCTTTTAAAATAATGCCAGATGTCCATATGAATTTAGATATTGGCTGATACAATGTATTATTTTATAACAAGCACTGCAAACTGAACTGAACATATTATAAAATTTCAAAATAACATTATCAAGATTTGATAAAGTTTATGATATTCAAGAATACTGGCTTAATTTTCAGCAATAAGCTACTGGAGATTCAACCATTTGGGTTTTTAAAACCCAGTTACAAAAGAAACTAAAGTCTATGGTTCAAAAAAAAAAAAAAACTGAAGTCAATGCTTTTAATACAATCTCCATAGCAACATGGGAAGGAGCACAGTCTGGTGGATGAAATGAAAGCCATAAACTCTCAATTTCAGACCCTAACATTAACTCACCACAGAAAGCCACATTTATATATTGGCATTTCATCTCTGCCTTAAAACACAGACACTCTGGCTTTGCTCAACAAAAGGACATTGCCTAAGTCCCTTGTACTTAATCCTAATTTTACTAAATTAATACAATCATATTGATGTTATGAAGAAGTATAAGCTATGCACACTGAATTTCTAGGTTGTAGCAGTAATGGAAAATGAAAGATCTGATTAAATTGCCCAAATTTTATGTAAAGATAACCCCCAAATAACTTCATTTTAAGGATCTATTGTATTTCTCTAAACTAATTACTGTGGTAAAAGAAAAGTTCATTTTTAAAAATAGGTATTTAGAATTTGGCTACTAACTGAACATTCTGACTATATTTTTTGATTTTTATTTCCATATTTGCAGTAAGGAAACATCTTCTATAGGAAACTGTACAATAACAATGCATCCGGTTTTAACTGAATTTTAAAGAATTAGTTAAGATTTTTCTATGATTACATTTGCTGATATGAAGGTCATCTGCTAAAAACACAAGGTTACATACAGCAGTTATGGAGCTTGCCTGGCATGTGCGAGTACGCAGGTTTAAACCCTAGCACCACATACACAGCTAAGTGTCAGAGCAATGAAAGCCACATGAAAAACTAAATAAAATTGATTCTTTCTCTCTTTCTCTATCTCTCTGTTCCTCTCTCTTAAAAAAACAGAAATAAAAGTCCCTAAGCTACAAAAATAGAGAATGATAGCTAATATTTACTTAGTACTTATTGTGCCATCTTGGGTCTTCACATGGATGCTCTCACTGAATCCTCACAATGACCTTGCTAAGTAAATATTACCCCAATTTTATTGCTGAAATGATGAAGCTTGGAGATGCTCAGTAATTTTCCCAGTGTCTCCCAGTAAAGAAGTGGGAATCAGGGCCTATGTACTTGATCGATAATATGGTACTGCTTCTCACAGATGTGTATATTTCATTTGCTAATTTTATTTACACACTAATACACCTGGAACCTGACTCAGTTCTTTATATTCTAATTTCAATGCAATTCCACCAAATTTGATTATCTGACCACCTAAGATAAGCAGTATGATATTATGATACGTATATTTCCCCTTGTGTAGGAGTAGGTTATAGAACCCTCCTCACTCCAGAGAACTCCTACCCCATATCATAGAGGGAGGAATGCGGCACAGAGAGGTTAAGCAGAGTGCTTAAGCCCAAAGGACTTGCAGAGGTTCCCATCTAGTCTAATTTTAAACATGCAATTTAATGAAGTCCCCATAAAAACCCAGGACAGCCTTTGGAGGGCTTCTGGATAGCTGGAGAGTGATGAACAAGATAGGGCATGGGAGCTCGACTCCCCTTCTCCCATCCCTTCATCTGGAACCTTTGTAAAGTCCTTTTTTTAAGAAACCAATTTCTGTGACCACTCAAGCAAATTTCTCATGGGGTTGGAGCAGTGGCTCAGCAGTTACAGTGCTTGCCGGGCATGCACTGGGATGTAGGTTCGAATCCCAGCACCACGTACACAACAAAGTGTCGGAGCAATGAATGCCACATGAAAAACTAAATAAAATTGATTCTCTCTTTCTCCCACTTAAAAAAAAAAACACGGTAAAAAATGCAAATCACTCAAACCTAAGGAGAAGGTTGTGGGAAAATCAGATTATGCCTGATTTACACCAATTAGTTAGAAGCACAGGTAAAGAAAGCTGGGGCTTGAAATGGGCATCTTTCGTGTGTGTGGAGGTGGGCATTGAGGACAGAGTCTTCAACCTGTGAGATCTGATACAGTCTCTGGGTAGACAATGTCAGAACTAGATTGCATTCAAGGACACGCAACTGGTGTTCACTGCTGCAGAACTGACTGCTCGCTTGGTGTGTGTGGGAACCCCCCCATATGACTGGTGTCATAAATGATCTATGTTGTTAGTGTATATAGTAGGACAATCTCAGTTTGAGTTTGGGTTGGTTTGTTTTCCTCAGCACGGGCAGATAAGAAAGGTTCGAAGTATGGCTCCCATAAGCAAGAAGCATTGAAACAAATAAGGAAAGCTGAAACAGGAACTGAAATCATACCAAATAGGATTATCCAGAGCAAGAAAAAGATAAACATCATTTTTGGAAGAAGATGGTAGACAGAAAAAGTAACCGCATTTGTTGAATATCTGTATGTGCCAGGTATGTGCCTTCATCTGCTAATTATCGCAGTGGCCTTGCCATGTGGGTTGTTCTGTCCCCATTCTGAGGCGCAGAGAAATACAGCAGAAGAGCCAGCTTTGTTGGGTGCAAAGTCCATGCTCTGAACACTGCACTGCAGAGCCTATCTTGCATGGATTAAGAAACAAAGGGGCTGAGGCTGTACCTCATAGTGAAGCATATGACAAGCATGCATGAGGACCTGAGTTCAATCCCCAGCACCACGGGAGGAAGAAATGAATGAAGGAAAGAAAACTAGGAAAGTTTTCTATGAAAATGATCACAATGGAAATGCTTCTTGGCATTGAAGAGGGATAACAAGCTTTAGTTATCTAGAAAATATACTCACCCAAAATATCAAATTTGAAGAATAAATGAAGTATTATACTATTGTTTCTTTAAATTTAAAAAATAAATCCAAACCTAGAAAATCCTATATTTAGAAAATCCATAAGCTACAGTTGTGCGTACAGGGGATTTTTCATTTGCTGTCCTATTTTTAATTGTCTGGTATTCTTTTTCAAAACTACTGTATTAGTAATGGGGTTTTATTTAGTGAATCTTAGCAAATTTTCAAGCCACTATGTCAAGAAATAAAGGGTGGAATGAGAATACCATTTGGAAGGGTTAGAAACTCAAAACAGAAACACATCCACAAGCACAGAGTTCAGTCATATACTTTCAGTTAACAACGCCAATTAAAAAGAAGGGCTGGGCTTGTCCCATTATACAACTTTTTTCTTGCATCCCTTATGGCCTAGTCTATTGTGAATAGGGGAAATAGCAGGAAAACATTCCCACAAAGAATGAGCTACTCTAAAGAATACATACAATACCACTTTTCTGTATGACCAAAAAATTAACTAATAAAGGGAAGTCCAGCTTCTTGTGATGCTGAAAACGCACGTATGTTTCATTTAGCTCTATCTCAGGAAGCATAACACATCCCTTCAAAGCTGCTGACTTAACAATGCTTTTGTGCATGACCTCCCCACTCCCCACACTGCACCCTTTGCTCAGGTGTAAACCCTGGCACCCTCTTAGATATGATTACCCCTGGTGCAGCCCTGCCATCGGCGTCTCTCTCAAGGGAAAGAGCTTGGGGTAGACGATGGTAAACATGGGCTCACTACACCGGTGACAGTGCCCCAGGGGGCAGTGCAGCAGATCCAGAAGACTTCTGGGTAATGAGATCGGAGACAAAACGTTCAAATCTGGAACACAAGAGAAAAATCATGAACATGAGTAAAAAAATCAATTTTCTTAAATCAGACTTCTTAAAATTCTTCTTTGTTATCAAATGAGTTCAGTTAGTTAAAAGTACTTGGTGTTGAAAATTCTGTTATTTTACAGGTATTGAATAAAAATCTAACATTAGGAAATGAAAGATGTTTTTACACTTTTGGTACCAAAAGAAAATGAAAATCCTCTCTTTTAAGAGCAAACAGAAGCTGTCCTGAGATAGAGGAAAGGAAAGAATGAGATCAAATAGTCTTTAAGAACAAGGATCAAAAAGGTATCAATTTACCCAGAGGGAGTTTTGCAAGCTTTTATAAGAGTCAGAGAATTAAAGGAGGGCTGGAACTGAAGGCTATCATTGATTTTCACTAAGTCCTTCCTAAATCTATGAGGCCTCTAGTCAATCAAGCATCAATCAAGGTCAAATTATGTTTATTGAAAAGAATAAATTAAAGAGAATGAAAAAAATAACAAAACCAAACTTTCCCTTGTCTCATTCACATGAGCTATTATTAATAAAACTATGGAACTGTCCTTTCCAGCTTAGTCTGAGCTATACAGAGATATTGAAAGCAAAACAGTGACCCAGGAAATACTGATATGAATTCACACCAGGTTTCGAAACTGATGATAAACATTGAAAGGAGGGAGAAATGTTTATAATAAAGTGAAATCTCAAAATTATCAGCTCATCTTGGAAAGAAAATACAAATGATCATCTTAACCTTTTATATCTTTCCAGACTCATTAATAAACACTTAAAAATATAATATTTAAGGTGAATAACAAGAATTTTCTGTTTAGTTTTTGAGAAAAACAACTTAACTTTGCACTAGACATTTCTGGAAGGTTAAGCTTACATTTTTGTGGACTTTTTAATGCAAAGATAAAACATTTAGCAGCTTTTAAAACACTTGAAATGCATCTTGAAATTCATTTTTCTTATTAACATTATATACTGCTTTTTTTTTTTGTGATGGGATTGAACCCAGGACCTTGCACATGCTTTATCACTGAGCTACACCCTCAACCCCACCTACTGCTTCTCAAGGCATTTCAGATATACACCCCATAATACCTATAAAACCTGCATAGTGCCAAATCCTTTCTAAAACAAGAGTTGGCATGCTGTGATAATACTGCCAAAGGCTCCTCATGTTTCTTCTCCTCACATTTCACAGATGTGAGCAGACAGCAAGGCAAAAGCCCACTCTTCTGGAGAGATATTCAACTCTGCTTTAAGGGGAGGATCTTTCCAAATTTTCCTCTACTGCCAGCCTCTCGCCTCAACCAAATACAGATTCCCAAACACCAAGTTCCTTCATTTGAACACAGTTTGACTTTGAACCACTGTTCTTTGTGTCTGTCATGGGTATTAAAAGGATCAGTGTTGATAAAATAGGAAAACTGTTTTTCTTATAAGAAAAGTCCTAGCTGGGTACGGTGGTGTGCACCTGTAATTCCAGCTAACTGGGAGGCTGAGATAGGACGATCTTTTTAGCCCAGGAGTTTGAGGGTAGGTTTGGGCAACACAGTAAGACCCTGTCTTTAAAAAAAAACAAAAAACAAGAAAGAAAAGTTCTATTGCACAATAGAGTGAACACAATTAACACCACTGAACTGAACACTTAAAGCAAGTTAAATGATCAATTTTGTGTTGTATATTTTATCATGACACAGAAATTTTTTTTAAAAGATGAAAGGTAAAACAGGTAGTGTAAAACACAACTGCTTGTTCATTGAATGAGAAGTAGAAAACAAAAAGGAAAGAGAAGCACACAAACCTTTTAGAAACCTGTGTTGGGCATGGTACAGACTTCTCATGGCCAGCTCTTGCAGCGGCAGCACATGATCATTCTCTGTCCCTATGGCCTTCACCTCAGCTGGGAGGAAGACAGTCAGCTGCCCCGATGAAAAGGAGAGCAGTTTTACTTCAGACACTTGGATGGGGACTCCGCAGCTGCAGACAGACATGCACCCACAGTGGCATTAGCAACAAGGCAGAGTATGGGGGACAGCACATGCGTATTCCTCACAACACACATCTGAAAACTGATGGCGCAGCCTAACTGCCCATTCTCTTCAGAGTGAGCAGATGCTATCCCACACTCCTTAACACAACCTGGCGCTGAAACCAAAACTCCCATTTGTAGCGCAGCAAAGGCATGGCTGAGGCCCAGCCACTTTCAGCAAGGGCAATGCTGAAGGACCTTTCCTTCACAGGATCTGCACAATTTGCTTTGTAAGCTCTACTTTTCCACCTTTTACTACCCTAAGTTTATGTTGATGGAAACTCTCAAAATTAAAAGAAAAAAAAGTACCTGTTGAGTACTTTCTTAGTCTAATATAGAGATTTTTGTGTACAAAGCCCTAAACCCACAAAGCAAACAGATTTTAAACGGCAGAATATAAAGTTAGTGGATCCTTCCATAAATGTGTGGGGGCAATATTTTTGGTGTAGAGAATGGGCCACGTCATGTCCTATTCGCTGCAGCCAATTGCAACCACAAGGCAGATATGCCCTTGTTCATTTAGCTGCAAGTCTCCTTCTGCTCCTGTCTCAGGCTATCACTAATGACAAATGGTGCCTTGACCAGAAACAGGCAAGGAAGCATAAGGACAGGGCTAGAAGGTAGAAGACCTGGACTCGTTTATTCATTAAAAATCTTTAATTTGTTCTTTCTTCCTTCTGTCAGAAAATGGTTCTAGAACACCTACTATATGCCAATTAATCAAGAAATTGAAATTAAAAATAAAAAGGAAAAAAACAAAGAAGATGATAGTTACAATGTATTTACTCTAATGTGGGGGCAGAGAAGAAGGGGTGACTTACTCTGTCCACCTTACAGAGTTGTCAATATCGGACTTGGACCTCAACCGATTCCACCAGGAATAAATGAAGGATATGTGCACTAATGTGCCAAGTGAAGAGAACACCATGCGCGGCAGCACCAAAGTCTGAAAGAACATGGCTGTGGAGCTGGATAAAGGAGCTCTGGGGTATGCAAGGGTGGGAAGAGATGGCCAGGAATATTAGCAGAAGTTAGATGGTTTTAATCCATGGGGAAGACCATCAGACCATTAGACGGTTCTTACGAAGCTATCTGGCCATAGTACAGAGGTCTGACAAGGGACTGGAGGTAAAAGAGGTAAAGAAAACCTTAAACAGAAGGAAACAGGAATGGAGAAGTTGTTAGGGTCTTGAGAGTGAGACAAGCAGAAGAGGCTTGGAGTAGACATTACGGGTGAGAAGCTGGTAGCTTTCTCACTAATATCCTCAAGCAAGTAATACATACTTTCCAACTATTGATAATTGAGGGTGTTTAATCTATTTGAAAGAGAAAGGTCATTAAATTTCAGAAGCAGGAAACACGAGGTGATCAAATTCTATGATTTTTTTTTCACATTTTTAAATTGATTTGAACTTAGGAACTCTTGTTTTAGCCAGAAGTGTGTATTTTAAAAGGTTATTCAAAACAATCTAGTATTATAAACTTCAATTATAAAAGGTAATGCATGAAATAAACTTAAATTATAAAAAATGAGTTAAGTTTCTTCATATGGAAAATGAAGAAAGTGAATAATTTCTCCTAAGGTTCCCTTCTTCAAAGCCTAAATCCATCCTTTGTAAAATCACCACAATTACCAGTGTGGTGTTTACCATTCTATTGTTTTCTCTATGCTCAGGAAAAAAACCTGAGAGTTGGATCTTTTCCTCCCATCCTTGTTCCCCCCTCATCAGATGGGATCACGAAACACTGTAATGTGTTTTTGTGTACATAATTGTTTAGGTTGATCAAGATACAGTTAGAGAAGTCTTTTTAACAGCCACATAATCTTCCACAGTATGGATGAACCATAATTTATTTCTTAACTTAGTTATTATGTTAATCTCTTCTTTTTTTAAAGGTTTTACTTCCTACTACACAAATAAGGTCATAATAAATGTTAACAAATATTTTTATGGATGTATGTTTACATTATTATAAAATTCCCAAAATGCAAGTTGCTGGCCATGAAAATGGAAATATTTTAAATGTCCAAGATCTTTCAAAAAAAGTTGTAGGAAAGTGTCAATTTCTGCAATCATCAAAACTGGATGTTATCAATTATTTTAGCCTCTTGCAAATCTGATTAATGTGAAAAGCATCATCTGTGTCACTAAATGTAATCATATTTGATTTGTTACTGGCCATTTGCATTTGCTCTTTTGCCTTATTTTCCACTGCATTAAAAAATTATTAGGAATTTCCATATATACAGAAACAATCCTTTGTCATATTATTTCCAAAAATATTTATTTTATTCAGAAATTTATTTGTTGAACAATCAAACAAGCTTCTAATGAAATCATATAATATATATAAATTCTGAAAATTAGATTTATCCCCAACAGCCCCCCCCATTATCCACCTTATCCCTCCCCTGCTCCAAAAATATTTTTGTCTTATAACTTTGCATATGGTAGTGCATTTTACCATTCAGCAGTCATTTTTTTCTGACATCAAATCTACCCACCTATCTTCATGGCATTGAACTTTACTGATTTTCTGAAGAGGGATGCCCTAATTTGAAGATTGTGCATATAAAATTTCTTCTAGTATATACACTATTATTTTTACATGTGCTGTTTTTATCTTTTTTTATATGACATGAGTTAGGACTTACTTTTTTCTTTCAAATGGACAAACAATATCCATTTACCTGTGAAATAAAATGCCTTTTTTTTTCTTAACCATGTTAAGATCTCAAACACCCTTGAATTAATTTTGGGGGTGCTTTGTCTGTTCCAGTGATGTATCTGTTTAATCCTATGTTAATTTCTACATTGTTTTGATTATAACAGTTATATAGAAGATTCTTTCATCTGATGTTTTCCTGAACTATTCTTGTTCAATTTTTTTCTTACAATTCTCAGTTATTTATTATTCTATATAAACTTTACAATCATTTTATCTAGATATTCCCGAAACCTTCTTAGGATTCAGAATAGAAATAATGGCAATTTATATGTTAATTTGGGTAAGGCATATTTTTCAACATTAATCATAATATTAACTGCTGGTTTTTTGTAGGTATCTTTTATCATAATGAAGAAATTGCTGAAAGTTTTTTTTTTGTTGTTTTGTTTTTTTTAGGAATGACTATAGCATTTTTTTCCCCTTGTAGTAAGTAGGAATAGAAAGTAGAGTCCATCTCAGGAACTTAAGCCTAATTTCACATCATCTCTACCAATGAAACTGGATTAATTGCCAGCAACTGCAAACTGTCATTTTATTAGCAGGGTTCATCCAGGAGACAGAAGCCACATCAGTAATTTGAATAGGGAAAATTATAAAATGTGTCAGCCAGGTTGTTAACTATTGAAAGGGGTACAGAAGTAATAAAAATAAGGGCTGAAGATGCATGTAGCTCAGTGGTAGATCACTTGCTTAGCATACCCCAGGCTCTGGGTTTAATCCCTAAAAACACACTCACAAGCAGAGTAATAAGAGCAGAGAGTAGCAATTCCCTTTAGAATTTAAGAAGTGTGGAAAAGAAGTTACTTAAAAAGTTACAAGTTCTCAGCCAGGTGCAGTGGCACAGGTCTATAATTCCATTGAGTTAGGACGTTGAGGTAGGAGCATCTTAAACCTGGGCGATTTAAAGTTGCAAACTTTTGGGAAACTCTTTGGGGTCTGAAAGTCTTGAGGCCAGGAGATATGTTGGAGAACTAAGCACTATAATGACCTGTATATGGTCACATCAGGATGGCCAAATTTAAAGAAACAGTTATTAAGGGAAATGATAATCATCTGTCAAATGGAATTTAAGCAAATGTCTTCCGTTTCGTATCAGCTTGGCAAGGGCATGGTGCCCAGCTATTCTGTCAAATAGCAGTTTAGATTTCTCTATGCAGGTATTTTTAGATGAGATTAACATTTAAATAGCAGACTTTGAGTACAGCAGATCACCCTCCATAATGTAAGTGGGTCTCATCCAATTGGTTTTAGGCCTTAAGAATAGAGAGTAAGATTCTCCACAGAACAGAGAATTCTGTCTCTGAATTGGCTTTGGACTTAAGCTGAGGCATTAACTCTTCCCTGGGTAGACAGCCTAATAATGGCCTTTCCTGCATATTTTAAATTTGCCAGCCTCCACCACTATGTGAGCTGAACCCTAATATACATGATAAAATAATGTATCCAAACTTTATAGCCATGCTGTAGTATGAGAACCCTGAAAACAAATGATAAAACAATGAAAATATAGTATAAAGTTAAGTCATTCATGAATATTTATTTCCCACTGTCAGTTCCTTACCAGCTGCTACTTCTGAACCCAGCTGTGAGTGACTCTGTGGATAATGCCCAGAGAATTGAACAGTACGGAAAAACAAACAAAGGTGTAGAAAACTGAAAGCCAGATTGCCAGATTCTTCCTTTTTCCCTTTTTTTTTTTCTTTTCCCAGTGCTGGGGACCGAATCCAGGGCCTCATGCATGCCAGACAAGTCTCTACCACTGAGCCATACACACCCTCCTGCACCCAGATTCTTTCATTGTCTCCAATAATTAAAAAGACAGATGTCTGATTAAACAACTGAAAAGGCTCACATTAACAAGTGTATCCTCATTTTATATAAAGTTTAATTTCCCTTCAGTAATTCTTTTAGCAGAAGTTCCTACTCCTCACCACTGGATAGAAGCAGCTAATTAATTTTAAGCTCCATTTATTAAATGCCTTCTGTGCTTCACACTGGAGCCTGAGCTGCAGCTAGGCAGAAAGCAGGCTGCAAGGGAAGTGTTCACAGGAGATGTCATTCACATGTCAGCTGTTCCATGTCAGCCTTTCTGGAGCTGCAGTTGGGGAGACTATGTGTCCATCCTATTTCTGCCTGTAGGAGTCAGCAGAAGAGCTCAAACATACAGTCATGATTCTAGACAAAGGAAAGGAGGTAAGGAAAGGAGGTAGGCAGTGCACCCAGGACAGAGGTTAAGAGTATGAACAAGGAAGCAAACAATAATGCTATTACCACCTAGCTTTCTGACTTCAGATAATTCAATCTTCCAAGCTTCAGTTTCTTCCTTTCTCAAATGAGGATAACGACACAAGGGCTGCTGGGAGGATTTTGTGAAATAATGCAGACAATAAGCACATTGCCTGGTACACAGTAAATGTTACTCAATGTATACAGCTGTGCTTTCTTTTCTTTTTATTATTTATGTTACAAACTAAAATTAAAGGATAATATTTGAGGGAAAGAGAATAACATGAACAGGGATTCAGGTTTGTGAATGCACAGGGCACATGGAGTTCCAATTAGCTGGTATATGGAAGATAACTGCAAAAGGAAAAAAGGATGGGAAGGGATCTACCTTGAAAAGTGATCATCTAAAAACAGAAGTAATAATGAAATGAATTGTCAATAAGAAGGAATGAAATCCCATGATATGCTTTGGTTCATGATGAAGTGAAATTATTATTACCTAGCAATTATTAAACCTTGGTATCTGGGGCTGGAATGGTGGTTCAGCAGTTATGGCGCTTGCCTGGCATGCACAAGAACGCAGGTTTGAATCCCAGCACCACATACGCAACTAAGTGTTGGAGCAATGAAAACCACATGAAAAACTAAAATAAAAATTGATTCCCTCTCTCACTGTTGCTCTCTTAAAAACAAAACAAAACAAAAAAATCACCTTGGTATCTTTACTAATTTAGATTAAATATCTAGGTGATTCCAAAAAAGAATTTCTATACTGAACCCTCAAGTGAGTTACTAACATTGTAAATGTTAGCACCTTTGGTTTAGTAACATAGATAACTGTACCCATATGAAACAATTTCCTTTTAAACTCAGTATTTTAGGGTTGGCTGCCCATCAACATTTAGCCCCAAACAAGCTAATGGAACAGTGATGTTATTTTGCCGCTGAGATTTTACCACACATTTTTCAAAACATGCATGATTTAGGGGCTGGCGTGGTGGCTCAGAGGTTACAGCACTTGCCCAGCAGGCGCGAGTACATGAGTTCAAACCCTAGCACCACATACACAACGAAGTCTCTGAGCAACAAAAGCCACATGAAAAACTAAATAAAAATTGATTCTCTCATTCTCTCTATCTCTTTTTCTTTTTTAAAGAAAGCATGATTTGATAAACTAATTTATATGTATTTGCATACTCAATTCTACCTAGCAATGCATTAAAAGTAAAAAGTTCCTGGGGGTAATTCTAATACCCAGAATCTATACACATTTTATATCATTTTTTTAAAAACCTGTATGGTTGTTCTATAATAAATCTCAATTAAAAAAAAAAGCAAAAAGTTTAAATTCTCTTTCCAAAAGCACTCAAATAACTATCTTTTATCCTTCATCAAGTACATATGTGACCCACAGGCTCATTATTAGTGTGTGAACTGCTATACATTTAATTTCTTCCTTTTCAGTAAATAGTTTTTTCCAGCTTAAAGTAGAAGAAAAGAGAAAGGTAGAGAGGGATATGGACAATTAAAAAAAAAACAAAACAAACAACAACAACAAAAAACCCCACATACCTAGAAAGAATAAAACTTGTCCTGAATGAAAAGTTTTACCAGGACAGAGTTTCTTCAGGCTAAATTTTGTCCTATCTGATCATGTATTTTTGCCTTTCTTTTTTTTTTTTTTGGTACTGGGGATCAAAATTTTATCACTGAGCTATATATCCCCAGCCCTTTTTGAGACAGGGTCGCACTAAGTTGCTTTAGGGTCGCACTAAGCTGCTGAGGGTGGCCTCAAACTTGTGATCCTCCTGCCTCAGACTCCCAAGTTGCTGGGACTACAGGCATGTGCCAAGCACTGGCTTGCCTTTATTCTTGAAGAATATTTTTCTAGATACGTAATTCCACTTTGAATATTTTTTTCCCATTAGTACTTAAGAGATGTTCTACTGTTTTCTAGACCCAAGGTTTTCTGATGAGAGGTTGAGAATCTTTTGATGTGGCCCTTTGTAAGTAATGTATCATTTTTTTTCTTAAGTCGTTGTCAAAATTTCCTTCTTTTTTTGGTTTTCAGCAGCTCGGCCTAGGCATGATTTTTATTTTTACTATTTAGGGTTTGCTGGGCTTCTTGAAAATATAAACTTACGTCTTTCATCAAACTTAGGACATTTTTAAACATTATTTTGTCAAACATTTTTGATATTGTGACTGTCTCCTTATTCTCCTTTTGGGATGTCAACTACACATGTATCATTCATTTTTATGCTGTCAGGCATGTCCCAGACCTGGTGTTCACTTGTTTTCACCCTTTTTTTCTCTGTGTTCCTGAGACTGGGTATTTCTGTTCGTCTATGTACAAGTTCATTGACTATGCCTGTTTGTTCATACTCCTTCTCCCTTTAAGCAGAGTTTTACTTCAGATATTATATTTTTCAATTCTAAAATTTCCTTTCTTTTTTATAGTTCCTATTTTTTGTGGTCTTTTCACTTATTACAAACCTAATTTTCTTTACTTCATTGAAAAGTTATAAAAGTTATTTTAAAATTTCTGTCATTCATTTCCAACATTTTGGGTCGTCTCAGGTTGGTCTCTGGTGATATTTTAACTCTTGATAGTGGGTCACATTTTCCTGGTTCTTCTTCTTCTTCTTTTTAAGAGAAAGAGGGTCAGTGTGTGTGAGAGAGAAAGACAGAATCAATTTTATCATGTGGCTTTGGTTGCTCTGACACTTCATGGTGTTCGTGGTGCTGGGGTTCGAACCTGTGTCATTGCACATGCCAGGAAAGCACTGTAACCACTGAGCTACCACTCCAGTGTGTCCTGGTTCTTTGTGTGCTCTGTAATTTTGGGTTATATCTTGAACACTGTGAAAATTATACAGTGTAGACTGGATTGTTATATTCCCCTAACTCTTAAAAGGAGTGTTAATATTTTTGTATTAGCAAGTAATCAACTTTGATGGAGTCAAACCACAAACTGTCTCTTGAGTGGTAGGTAGCTCAAATCACACTCTTCGGTCATATGCAGTCAGGCTGCTCTGGGCCTGCCCCCTGAGGGTTTGTTTCAGACATTAAATATTGATGATTTTTGGAGTGTAGGCAGCTCCCAAGAAAAGTGGATATGATCTAAAATTCATTCTTTTTTCTTTTTTTTTAACTAGAGATTGAACCCAGGGGACAATTTACCACTGAGCTACATACCCAGCCTTTTTTATGTTTTTATTTTGGGACAAGGTCTCGCCAAGTTTCCATGGTTGGCTTGAACTTGAAAACTTCTTGCCTCAGCCTCTCAAGTTGCTGGGATTACAAGTGTGCGCTACTGTACCCAGCTCTAAAGGGCATTTTAAATCTATTGGTTTAGTTCAGAGCACAGAACACATTTCTCAAATAATCCTATTACCTTGAATGGTTATATTAACAAGTCATTAGAAGGTCACTTTGCCAAATTGCTCCCAACCAGTATAATTGCTCATTTACACAAGAGAGGGCAAAGTAGGAGCATGATTTTCATTTTC
This sequence comes from Aplodontia rufa, assembly GCA_004027875.1. Classification (NCBI taxonomy): domain Eukaryota; kingdom Metazoa; phylum Chordata; class Mammalia; order Rodentia; family Aplodontiidae; genus Aplodontia; species Aplodontia rufa. The sequence goes on from PVKS010000455.1 coordinate 153,367, forward strand.
TCATGTAATGAGATAACTGGCAAAATAATCACTGTATAGATCACTTTAACTATTAAGTTCTCTTGAGTACACAAATGTGCCAACACCAATTACCACTCTCTAAAATTCTAACATGGGATGGACTTCTTTTTCTGGGTACAAAGAAGGGAAGACATTTCATAGTAACAACAACCAAAGAAAAACCCCAGAGAAAATAAAAATCATAGTTTTCCATGAAGCTAGCACAAAGCATGGATGCAATGAAGCTGAGACAGTCTCCATATGGGCTCCTGACAGTGCTCCCTGCCTCCCCCCATCTTGAAGGTGGTGAACCTGTGTAATCATAAGATGTAACAGAAACTATGGCGTGTAGCTTTGAGGCTAAGTCACAGATATCAGTTCTATGTTCTAAATTTCTATCACTCTACCTCTCTCAGAATATTTATTATTTGTTACAATTATTTTTGTCAGGATAAACATCTAAATTATCTTTGTCTTTCCCATAACTCCTAGATTCACTAGATAGGGCTCAATAATAATTTGATAACTAGGGCTGGAGCAGTGGCTTGGCGGTTATGGCGCTTGCCTGGCATGAGCAAGTACACGGGTTCAAACCCCAGCACCCAAGTACACAGCTAAGTGTCAGAGCAATGAAAGCCATTTTATTTTATCAAATAAAAACTGATTCTCTCTCTCTCTCTCTCCCTGTCCTTCTCTCTTTAAAAAAATAATAATTTGATAACTAGACATATAGCAAGGAGGCGCTAACTTTGTTCACATTGGAAATGTGAAGACGGTTTTGTGAGACTTCTGAGATTTCTTGAAACTACATCATTTGTCATTTGCTATTTTTATGTCTGCTAATACATTTTAAACCTTATTTTCTCTGTTCTCTCTGAGATTTGAATTTTATGCATGTTTAAATGCACATATGTAGATATATTATAAAAATGTATGTATATGCTTTAATTATACATGTGTGTTTGTATCAATATATACATATATCACACTTTAAAAATCTTATCCCACTGCCCCTTAAAGCTGTGTTCATCTTGCACTGTTGTCTAATTTTCTTAGACTCAAGCTGAGCAGTGTACTACAACTTGTCTCAGTCACAGTAGAGTACAGAAACAATTGTGTTCTTATATTCTGGACCTACAAATGAGCTAGAGGCAACAGGTGATAGGAGTGGAGAATCAAGTGAGCTGACTCTTCAGGTCTCAGCTTAAATATCATCTTGTACCAAATTAGATTTTTTTTTATTGTTCTTTTGGTTCCATAGCTAGATGCTAAGGTCCAGGAGGATAGGCAATGCATTATTTTGCTCATCATTTATGGCCTTTATTTAGCAGAATGACCAAACAGAGAAACTGCTCAGCAAATGCTCACTGAATGAACAAATGATCCAGGATCCTTGTTCAGATTTCAAGAAGGGTATTTTCTAGGCCTCAACTATAGTTATGCTCTTTGTGATATGCTTCCCTCACAACCTTATTCCATCGCTTGCCAACGCTTAGTAAGCGCCATCACTTTGACTTGGAATTGGGGCAGGGGGGTGTTCTGTTCTCAAATATTCAATAGACAGGGTAGAAAAAAGGGGACCCTTAATTCTGTTGTCAAGACTTCAATGCCACCACAAAAATTCTGAATACACTTTGCCACAAAAATATTGTGTAAGTATGTATCATTATTTGGGTGCAAAATAGGTTAAGTGACCTTTTAGTGAGCTGGCTTAGGAATGTAATGACCAGAACTGAAAAATGCATTCTGAATATTGAATTAAAACAACAGACTACCAATGCCTTTTGAATGATAGTCCATTTGTAAGTGGGCCTGCATATATCCTAATACTATTCACATTAGAAAATTACTATTCTATTAATAATTTTATTTATTATTGTTAACAAAATAAGCCCTTAATAAAATATAGATAATTAATATTTTATTTATTTTTCCCTACTATTCATTTCCTCAATGATTTGGAGGTCTCATAAAATTCACTACCACTGCTATCATATGCCAAGTTAAAGAAGAAAAATTCTCTTTCTACTCAGCACAAATAGAATTTTCTGGTAGTCAATGATACCCATTACTAAACATCAAAGTAGAAGGCAATATTCATCTTAAACAAAAACCATTCCTTAATTGTCGTCAAGACTAAAACACATTTCAGTGAAGTCTCCAAAGATTCTGGTGTGGGAAAACAGGCCTGGGCTTTAGAGTGTGGTTGCATCATTCCATGTATCATGACGACTGAGGACACTTTGCTCAACACTTAGAAGAATTAGACTACAGTAAAAAAAATCCTATCAGAATTCATTAGGTTTAATGACTGAGCAGTATCACAGCAGTTACAAAACCAGATGCAGAAAAAACACTGACCCAAAACTCCATCACACATTCTATTAGCTCTGCTTCACAGAAGGTTCTAGAATAAATCTCTCAGGTTAGATTTCATCAGCCTATATTGGCACTGACATCATTTAGGGCTTTCCTAAGACAACAAATATATGATTTTTCCTACGGGAAGAGCGCTACTCCTAGGATTGCCCTCTCTGGAGCAATCACGGCTCACTGCCATTCCCTGGAGCCAGGCCAACAGGGAATGGCTGTCCTCTATGTATAGGCTTATTGTCATTCCATTCTTTGCCAGAACTACGTAGCGTATGAACTAGGTTATGCAGGATGTTGGGGGTCAGAAGGGAAGAGTCAAACATTCTGATTAACTAGTCTCAAAGGTGTTCCTTTGGCTGCTGCATAGAGAAAGTAAGACCAGCACAAAGTAGGTTCTGGCAGTGAAGAAGTCCTCTTGATCCCAAGAACACTCCAGAAAACACTTTAAGGTGGTTCTATGCCACTGCTGCAAAAGAAAAAGCCGAAGCCATCTTAAAAGTCTGACTGAGAAGGAAAGATCGTGCTGCTCTGAAGACAAAAGACCATCATTTCCCATGAACTGAAACATCTGTTCTGGTTTGTACTAAAGGACTACCTGAAATGTTGAGTTCTAGAAATTTCCAATTGGTAAATGGTAAAATCCCATATGCGAGGGCTATAACTATAGAAAAACTGTCATTGCAATGGCGTTCAGAGAAAGAAAAAAGTTTTTTTTTGGTGCCAGGGATTGAACCCAGGGGTGCTTAACCACTGAATCACTTCCCTAGCCCTTTTTATTTTTTATTTTGAGACTTGCTTAGGGCCTTTTTTAAGTTGCTGAGGCTGGCTTTGAACTTGTAATCCTCCTGCCTCAGCCTCCTGAGCCACTGAGATTGCAGGTGAGCCTTACCACACCCAGCAAAAGAAAACTTTTAACTCAGTGCTGATTCCTCCACTTGCTATGGCTGATAGCACTGAGTTTATAATGATACATATGGCAATATATATGTATATCTAATTATCATGTTATAGACTTAAATATATGCACTTATATTTGCCAAATATATCTTAAGGAAGGTTGCAGGGGGGACTGCTTATTTCCATAGCAAAAAATAAAAAACAAAAAACAGAAAACAAAAACAAAAAAACTAAGTGAAGATTTACTTTTCTTCTGATTGGAATATAATAAAAAACTTTGTGATTGAACTTAACATTTTACTATCTGAACCCAACATCCCTTATTCTAAACTGCTTACCCAATATCTAAGGATATTTGATTTAGTATATGAAGGATACAGATAGCTAAACTGAATTACCCAATAGTTCACATCTAATTTTAAGACCAAAATGTGAAGTCAGCCTTACCCACTGCACCCGATGACTTTATTGTACAGGTAAGACGGCAAGCCCTTCAGGTGAATGTTGTTATCCACATATACATACTGCAATTCTCGAGATCGACCTAAATCTGGATTAGAAAGGAAAGTATGATAATTTCTTTAAGCATATGAAATATATGATTTAATATGTCACATCAGAAATAGTAAACAGTTTCTATTCTGGAATAAAAAAATGTAGACTTCACTCTGAGTGCCAAGTTATGTTAGCTGTGATATTATACATCAGAAAACATGGCTGTTGAAACATTACTTACTCAACCTAGACTCTGATTTCTTAAACTATAAATGAAATCACTGGGACTAGAATGTAAGTGAATTCCCTTCCCACATAAAATTTCTGTGACATTTTATAGATAATTTCAATTTAAGAATAAGTTTGCTGTGGTTCATTTATTTTCGTTTTCCTCTGTAAAAATGTTAAAACACTAAGTTGATGGATTGGCCTAAACAAATCTACTTTTTCTCCTTGTGAAAAATTCTTTGTTTGGTTGGATTTTAGACAGGACCCTGAACCTTCTGTAAGTCCATCTGTGTACTTCTTTGTAAAATCCAGTTTTAACAAAGTGCTTCTTAGTTTATCAAGAACTTCCCCCAACCCCACTGCCCAATATATGATCAGATTCACTATTCTCCACCATTTCCCAGGTGATGTCTGATCACCCTAGCCCTCCTTCAGCAAGAATCTTGTTAGGTGGGTTAAGTCAGAGATTCCTTTATATACTTAGTAATTTTCTATCCACTGACCTCCGACCTGGTCCTTGATTCTAAATGCCAACCTGCCTATGCAATTTTGAATTGGCTCAATCTTTTGCCCCCATTACAAGACCCTGCAGCGGTCCCTGTACCCATTTCAATGGTCCTGAATAAAGTCTAATTTACTGAGCTTTAACATGTGTCACTGAATAATTATGGTACTGTACCTGGAATGAGAAGCCCTGAGAAAGCAACAGGTCTGCCAGAAAGAGGCAGAACTCAAATATGTCCCAAAGGTAGTAGGGCAACAAGGGGAGCAATGACTCGTAGAGAAATCAGTGAGGAAAGAAGGCTCAAAGTCCCGAGGGCCATCTCTGGCCAGTAATGCAGCAGGGACCAAGTGCCAGAACATCCCTTCCCATGTGCCCAGGAATGTGTGACCAACTCTGCTTTTCACTCCTAGCACTTACTGAATAGGGTTATTTTTCTTTGTTATCACAGAGGTACCCAACAGAGTCTCAGCAGCCTTGTTAACCCTCTGCTCTCTGAAGTAAAAACATCTTTGAAGGCATTTCTAGGGTTTGTTTGGGCAAATAAGAAATAGGCCAAAGAAAATCTCTTTCTCCTTGTCTTTCCAAGGTTTAGGAAAGACAATGGCCCAATAATTAAATGAAGAAGTTTTAGATACATTTATATTTTAAGAGATAACCCATTTGCCCTTTTAGGCACTATGGTAGGCCTTGAGAATATAGAACAAATGCCACATTAGGAGATGAAAACACAGACATGAAAATGATAATTAAAATACAATAGTATCACTGTTATTAGAAAGGTTTATACAAAGTCTTACAGCTCAGAAATGGTTCTGGACACTTTACTACAAAGTGGGAGACGGGTAATAAAAGGTTGAGGTGAGGAAGGGCTGTGGGGAGAGAAGTAGGGAAGGGTTAACCTCAACCCCTTCTCTCTACTGCTGATCCTAGTACAGTAAGTCTCCTCAGGTCTAGCACTGGAGTCAGTTACAAAAAGGAACCAAGACTTGGAGCACCAGCAACAAGCAACATCAGGAGAAGTGACAACTCTTTGGGAGAAAAAGAAATTCCTAGGCTAGAGATGTCCTTTCCTAGTGTGGTGCTTTTACAGGATCAAACAGAATGAGGCAGAAATGATGGTGTGATTTCAGAGCCTAGTCAAGGTACTTTGTCCTCATTCCTCACTCAGGGGTCATTTATTCTGGAAAAAGGCAACTCCCTTGTCACAAGGGCCCTTTGGCAGCCTGAGAGAGGAAATGAGGCCTCCAGCAACAGCCAAGTGAATGAGCATGGAAGCAGCTCCTGGAAGATCCTGCTCAAGCCTTCAGATGACTCGACCTCTACCTGAGTCCATGTAAATAACCCAATAATTTTTGCACCCATTCATAGATCTTGTCAGCAACATTACATGGTATTTATCTAATCGTGATATTCTATCACCCTTTTCCTGGCAACAGGTATGAACCAGAATTCTTATATAAGAGGCATCCCTTCCTTTTCATTTGTTTATTTGATTTTTAAATTAGTATGGATTCATAAATATTTCTTTTATGGTAAAGGGCAAAACCCTAATGAGACAGATTAGGAGAGATAGTGAAATGGCTAAGTAGTCAGGAAAAAGGGCCCCATCTAAGAGCTAGCTGATAGACAGCAATATGACAGGGGAAACTCAGGGTCTTCAAATGCAAAAAGACAAAGGGCCCCATCTAAGAGCTGGCCGGTAGAGAGTGTTAGACAGGGCATACTCAGGGCCTTCATAAGCAAATGACCATGAGGCTCACCTGTGGGAGCAACTCCTTTGTCCCAGAGGGGGAAAACCTAAGAAGCAGGGGTAGACACAGATGGAAACTTGGAAAGAATTGCTACCTGTTTTGCATAGATTTCAACCAATGATGTAGATGCATTTCTCAATGCCTGCTTTGCATGAATTTTAATTACACTCATACCCTAAATCAATATAACCCCTGGCTTAACCTCCATTAGACAGTGTCCTGCTTCCAGGTACCCCACGCCTTGCAGAGTCTCTGCTCTTCTTCCTTAAATAAATCCTACTCCTTTTACTCCTGCTTCCGTGGTTGTCTGTGGATTTCATTCTTCAAATTCTTGAGACAAGAACCCAGATTGGTGCCGAATTCCCGGGGTGAATTTCCACCACACCAAGAGCTGCAACACCCAGCTTTTAGCTGGGTAGCTGCTATCACTATTTTGGCTGCAGAAGCCTGCAGCCAGTCCAAATTCCCAGTTTTAACTGGGAATGGCTGCAAACACTAGAAGTGGGTTATTTTGGCTGCTGGAGTCTGTAGTTGGCCCAGACTCCATTTTGCCAGTGGGAGCAGAGATTCCAGCCTCATCTCAAAAACCCCACATCACTAATACCATTATCATTTAACTTGTTGGGCAAAACATTTAAGTTTTGGCAATTATGAGCAACTTCATATTGGTTCTTTTGTTCTTTCAACAATTCCTCATCCTTTTTTGACCACATCCAAACTTTCTGGCTTATTGCAGACTCAGCTTATATTTTCTCAGTCAAAGACCTAAAATTAAGGACTCTAAGGAGTCCTAGTTCCTTTTGTTGGAGAATGAATGGTATTAGGAAACCATGATTGGAGAGTGAAGTATGTTCATTACTACTTGGGTGTCATCTCTTCAAAGATCTCTTAGATTTAGGAAACATGCATTTATATTAACCTATGCATGTATACATATCTCTACTGTTAGAGGTGTCCTTTCTGTATACATTTCTAGAAGTAAGCTTGCTGGGTCAATAACTAAGTACAGATTCTTTGGCACTGCCAAAATCTTTTCTTGAAAAGGACTATACCAATTTGCATTCCTACTAGCACTGTATGAGGGTATCTGCATTCCTATTTTGATAGGTAAGAAAAGGTATCTCACCATTGTTTTAATTTGCATTTTTCTAATTATGAGGTAGTAGATATTTAAAACATGCCTACAGGGTGACTTTAAATTATTTTTGTTAAGTGTTTGATCAAGTCTTTTCCCAGTCTTCCTATCATGTTTTTGGTGTTTTTATCCTTTCTTTTTTGAGACAATAGTCCCATGCCCGTGGTGTTACAAATATTTTCTCACAGTGTGTCAGATGTCATTTGACTTTGTTGACGATTTTTGTCATGCAAAAAGTTGTTAAAGTCTTTACACAGTCAAATTTACCTATCTTTTTTATTTTATTGCTTCTAGATTTTGAGCAGTTAGAAAATCTTTCACTGTGAGATCCAAGGTTAAAGCAAACTTCATTTGTGCTTTCTTCTAGTGCTGTGTGCTTTCATTTTTTTTCCTTTTTGTCTCTCTTTTAAACACTTAGATCCTATTCCATTTAGAATCTATTCTTATGTATGGTATAAAATATATAGCTAGTAATTTCTTTTTCATTTGACAATCCAGTCATATGGGCCTTATTTATGAACTTTTTAGCCAAGCTTTATTCCTATAACCCAAAAAGAAGGAAAAAACATCTCTTAAGATGAGAAGGAAAAATCCATCAAGTACACAGAATTCAGAAAAGAATAATTGTGTTATTAAATCAGCTACAAATATGTAAATGATAAAATAGAGACATTAATCCAGAAAAAGGGTCACTGGAAAATTAGCACATCATGGGGGACAAGGGGGCCCACCTGTCTATGCTTTCACTTACTAGTCACTTGAGCAGAGCCTCAGTTTGTACAGATGCTAAATGACATAAAAGTACTTGGTCCCTCAACTTTAGCAGGTCATAAAAATCATTGAATGTGAAAACAATCACTATATGGTATGTTTTTCAAGCATCAAAACACAGAATTACCAAAATATTGTATGCAGCTTCTTTAGTATATTAAAAATCTACACATTATAAAACGTAGATGGGACAAACATAAACACCTAAATCCACTTGTGATGGAAAGGGCCTCAAAATTACACTAAGATTCCTGTTCTGAATTTCTTCACTATCTCTCTAATATACAGACAAGTCTTTTAAATACAAATTAAAATTTGCTGACCTTTGAATGTATATAGAAAACTCTGGAATACATTTTAGAAAATGGTTACTACATTGATAAAATACAAACGATCTCTGGTCTCAAATTTGCCTTTCAGAGCCCCTAGAGGGCTCAAAGAAAGCAAGGAAAGATCCCTTACTAGGGTATATATAATAGTAAGGGGTGCTGCACACTTATTAGGAAAACAAGAGAAGCTGTGGTTTGGAGTCAGAATGGTCTTAGTTTCTCATCTGTATAACATGGAAACTACAGCTGTCTTTTAAGATTAGTAAGAATTACCAACAAAGTTTATAAACTATCAAGCAGAATTCTTGGCATGCAGCCTTCTCCAATATATGGCAATGATTATTCTCATTACTATTAGTAAGTGACACATTTATATGTGTGGCCTACAGTAGAAGGTCAATTAAGAGAGAATTCTCTTTGATATGTAGCAAATGGTACTAACACTGTTCTATACTTTAACCGTACAGAAAAGAGTTGGAAGCTATAGCTTCTAGAGACAGTGATTCATCCCCTCAAGTCAAGGACACAAAATGGGAAATGGCACAGAGAGAACCTCTCACCTCTAATGTACACAAACGAGCTTGTGCAAGTTAAATGAGGTGACATCCAAAGATCTCACTATTAAGTTAAAATAAAAGCTGACGTACTTGCTACTTCTTACATAGCTTAGTTTTTCCCATCCTAATGTTATAGGAAAAATGAATAATTAATGATTTAAAAATACTATTTGTTTTACATTTTATGTTAGGTTTTTAACATTCCAGAGAATTTGGTTTGTACCTCCTGACTGCCTTGTTTGAAGAACACAATTTTTTATATATGTCCATAATGGCATGAACTATTTTATGTTAAGCAGAATCTAAACTAGCATAGTAGTAGTGTTTAAATCCATTAGATATTAGCCACATGCCATGTGGACATGAGAATACAGAAACTTCAACTTTTTAAATAGTACAGTCTGATACAGAGTGAAAAAAGACGGTGCTGAAATGACATGATGTAATGGGTCTGGAGTCAGATCTGAGTCTAAATCCTGGCTCGCCACTGTTTCCTGACTCCAAAAGAAATAAAATGCCTGTTTCCTCAGGGGTACTATTGGGATAATAAAACTTATCTCACAGATTTGTTATAAAGATTGAACAATGTATATGATCCCAATATGATTCCTTACAAAATAATTGGTGCTCAACACATCTTACTTTTTTTTACCTCTTCTTCTGCATATAAAGAGAACATCATGAAAAAGAGTGCAAGACTGTGAAGAGCGCAAGGCAGCTCAGTTGTTTTGGCTGACACAGCACAGTCTGCTGGTGAGGATGAAACTCCTAAATCCTGGGCAAGTTCCCAGGCTGTAAAGGCCATGCTCTGACAGGCGTAGGAGAGCAGGCTCTCAGCTGGCCAGGAAGCAGTCTGCTGGCAAGACTCCAAGTGCAATGGAATAACATTTTTAATCATAATGGGGCTGAAATATGACTATCTGCTACATGAAAAAGCTTTGAGATATTTCTTGATATTTCTTATATTCTTAATACAGAAAATCTTCAATAAGTAATTAACTTTGGAAGAGACCATTTATCTACTTGCTAATGAGGTGGTTTGCTTTCTTCCTTCTGTTAATATTAATCCACCAATATCTTGCAATAATTATATTATGCAATGATTTTTTTAAAGTTCTTGTGTAAAATTTATAAAGCAAGGAAATTGTCAACCTTCATAGATTTCTAAAGCCATAAAGAACTGCTTCATGTGGCTTTTTAAAGTACTACACTATGTCTAAAGTATTTCCTTTTTTCTTCCAGACTCACAGATCAAAGTTTGTTACTTAGAAATTAGTAAAAGCTAGGAGTCCTGCAGAAATTCCAATTCCTTTTTTCTTTTTTCAACCTCATGACTCTGGCACATGCAGCCCACGTGGCTGAAGATGGAACAAAATGCTCCCGTGTGTTTAGGCTATTGCGCTTAACCATACTACAAAAGCAAGCATGGAATTACTGCACAGGCCAGAACAGAATAGGATCTCTGTTTCCTGCACAGTGACCAGTGTAAAATTCATTTATTTTATCAAGAGGTGAATGATGTATTCTCTTCAACAAAATGATGGGGCAGCTGAAATCACAGATCAAAGCAATAAACCCAAATGTGTTGTTTGAAATGCTCTATCAATGTCACACTAAAGATCACAGTTCAAAAAGTCAGAGATATTAATCATTATTAAAATATTTTTAATTAACATAAAATGTGGGGGTTTTCCATGATGAATGCAGAGAAATTTACAGTGTACCCCAATACAATTTTAAAATCAATTTAAATTACCTACATGAGAACACTTCACCTACTTTTTCAGAAAAATATTTTTTTAAGTGCAAACTTCTTTCAACACACATAAACACTAACTGCATTAAATGTTTTGCATAATCTTTTTTATATATTCAGCTTTTACAAAATTAAATTTCACAGTGAATTATAAAAATAAGACTATATGCATGTGAGAATTCAGGAAGGCTGAGGTGAAATGATTGGGTTATAAAGACCTTAACTCAATCAGCAAGCTAATCCTAAAGATGGGGATTAACTGGCAATTGTAGACGGGGAGGGTGTGGCTGGAGGAGGTAGGTCATTGGGGGCGTGCCTTTGGGATATATATTCTATATCTGGCATAGGGTTTCTCTCTCTGCTCTGCTTCCTGATGGCATGCCTTGAGCTCTCTGGAGCCTTGCCTGCTGACATGATGTTCAGGTTCACCCAGAGCCCCCTCTCCCAAAAAAAAAAAAAAAAGACTATATGGATAGTGGATTAACAACAACTGTAAAATTAAAACAAATTGATTGTAACAGATTTGAATGTCAGAAGGAATGCTCTTGGCTAAAACTGTTGTGCTTTAACATCTCTATTTCTGCTGCACAGTTCAAGTTTTGTTACTTGAAGAGATCACAAGTAATGGCTAGGCACCATGCTAGATGCTTGGGTCACCAAAATAAAGACACAGTTTCCAACTAGTAAAAGAGTAAAAATAATTCATGCTGACTGCATAGATATGGAATATTTATTGAGTGATATGTGAATTCTTATGATGGTGATATGAAATAGGTGCTAATATTACCCTGTGGCTGAGACTTAAGATTGAAAACCTTTTACAGCCAAGTTTACTCAGCTAGTAAGTGGTAGAACTGGGATTTAAAGGCACATCTTCCTGCTTACCCATTACGTGTGTTAGAGGTCCTCCCCAGTACATTGTTTTCCTATAAGCAGGGCATTCCCCCCTAGTGTGGAGACGGTATTGCCTATCAGGACACAAGGGTGCTAGAGGAACAAAGAAGACTGGTGCTGTACCCAAGTTACCCAGGTGTTATATCAAAGTTAGTCTTGAAGGAGATAAGGAATAAACAAAGTATCTCTTTCCTTCCTTTAAAAGATCAGAAAACTGCTGATGACTCACAGATGTAGGGCAGAAATATCAGGAAATATTAAAAATTTCAACAGAGAAGATACTAGGGAAGGAGCCTTCCTGACGATTGTCCAGCATGGCAGAGCTGGTTATATGGTGCAACGCCAAGGCAGGCAGGGTGAGAAGCAAATGTCTTCTCTCTGCCTGGCATCTTGAGCTGGACTTGGCCCTGTTTCTTTGTTTTGTTTTGAACTTAAGAACTTTACTGAGAATGATGACTGATGGAAATTCCAGATTCTTGCTTTTAAGTCAATTGACAACATCTTCCAGATTTTGCTAGTACTGCACGTCCTTGTTACTATTTAAAAAGCTGTAAATTCCAGGTCCAAAATAACAAAAAACTTTGCTGGCAAACATTTTGCTCATGGTTCTAGACCTCATACTACAGTTTTTCTAAACTTCACATCTGTGCCTTTTTAAAGAATGAGCAGCAGTTCTTCTGTTTTGCTTTTAATTGATACTTGGAGAACAAGGCTGGATTTCTTCTTATTAACCCCCTTTGACCTCCAAATTCTACTCGCAAACTTAGAGAAAAATGCACATTTGTCCATTTAAAGCTCACCTACGCTAGGCACACTTTTCTCATCAAATATTAGCATACCAGGTCAGCAAATCTAGCCCATGCTACAGAAGCCATATTAACTAATCCTGCTAATTACACCTAGGAAAATCTAAGGCAAGAGCAAAAGTCATATGCATGAAAGAAAAATAAAACACTACTATAAAACAATGAAAAGGCCTGGATAAGTAAGCAGCACAGGATAAAGAAAAAAAATTTGTTACAAATACTGGTGAAAGAAGCAATGAACATCCATTTCCTTAAAAACATTGCATCCTCAAGCTGAATTCGATCTGTAGGGTTTTAATTAACAGATGAACGTTCTCTCCCATTTCTTCCCCACTACTAGTTCTGAACTCTGTCTTCAAGATTTTCTTTTCTTTCTTTTCCATTATTTATATTTCTTTTTATTTTCTCATTTCATTAACTTCTCCTTTGATTAGAGACTCACCCAACAATTCCTACAGAATACAATCTTAAGCACATGCTTGGGTCCTGTTTAGGAAACAGCTATTATATACAGTTTCTACTCAGTCACAGGGCTAACTCCAACTTCTGGGACTTTCTGTCTCTACTAGAATAAACTTGTTAGTACTACAACTCATTTAGTTGGCAAACTGGTCCCATGAAACAATAACCTTCAGGAAGCAGTTTTTTAAATGGCAGATAAATACGTTAACAGTTCAGAAGAGTAGAGTTTACACTCAATTCCAAGTCTGAAACTAAGAAACAATCAACTGATAAATGTATTGAGACATCACATGTGTACAATTTTTATCTAACAGTTAAAAATAAATTAATTTAAATTTAAAAAATGGAATTATTAATCTCCAGCTAGTTTTTTTTTTAAAGAGAGAGGGACAGTGAGAGAGACAGAGAAAGAGAGAAACAACTTTATTTAGTTTTTCACATGGCCTTAGTTGCTCAACATTCAGTTGTGTACATGGTGCTGGGGTTTGAACCTGGGTCCTCGTACTTGCCAGGAAAGCGCTGAAACCGCTGAGCCACCACCGCTCCAGCCCCTCCATCTAGTTTTAATACTAAAGTCTGAATAGTTTTACAGTGTAGACATAAAGTTTTTAGTTGAAAAATATAAACAGCAATTGCTGACTTTCTAAGCAAGGAACAAGAAACAATATAAAAAGTAAGTACAGTTAACCTTCTAAATCTCATTTACAATAAGAGAAGGAATTTCAGTATGTGTCTTGAAAATGCCTGGGAGCTAGATTGTAAAACTGCATCACTAAGTTGCCATAACCTATTTTTTCTATGCAAAGTACTCAGTTCCTACAAAGGAAAACCTCACTACCACTATTTTAAAAACAAATGTGCAACTGTTGTGTGATAAAGGGTCAGTTTCACACTATCATCAACACCACAGTGCATGACTCAACAAGCACTTAAGGTGCTGTCATTGCATTTGTTGCAGAAGTCCTTGACGCACAGAATAACTCTTCTAAAGAAAATAAACTACTAGAGTCTCCAAGGCACAGCTATGCGACTGGTTTGGAAATCCAGATAATTTCTCACTAGTATTCTCAATTAACTTTTGAGCTTACTACATGGTTGTTTATGCACAAGCTATTCTGTAAATCTCAATGATGCCACCAAATTTTCTTGGTTAAGAATTCATTCACTGTTTGTTTTTTTTTTTTAAAAATCAATAAATATTCTACCTGCTAATGTGAGTGCACCTATGTTTTCTTAAAGTTTCCAGCACTGAGTTGAATTGACACAGCACTCCCTGGAAGCTGATTAAAACATGCTTTTCCATAGCCATCTCATTCATGGGCACACTTCACAATCCTTTTATCTATTATTCAACATTAAATAAGTTGTAAACATTTCTGAATAATTGGGCTTATTAATTATGGAAGGAAAACCAGGAGCACCTGGCAAAAAAGCCTTAGAGGAAAACACCTTTTTCTTTGTATTTTCCTAAACTTTCAGAAGCCAAAAGGTGAGTCACAATTCTGAGCTATGTAGTCAATAGGGCTCTACTGAGCTGACAGCAAATGTTCAAATTTCAAGAGACCTCTGCTAGTGTTCATAGCACTAGGCTCAAGTGACTCCTTTTCTCCTCCTCTGCTGATAGTCACCACTGTGAACAAAGCCTCTGGCTGTGGACTCATCTGTCACTCAACTGTCATGGTACAGTAATAATAGAGGCATTCTTCTTGTTTGGTGCATCTGCTCATTTTAAGAAGAACACAGTCAAAGATTCTTAATGGTTTTGACAATATTACAAGTGACTTAAGAAGAATATACTCAAAGAGAGTTAATGGGTTTGACAGCACCACAAGTGATTTAAGTCATCCTTACATATAGCTTCTGTAGCTGCCTTTTGAAGCAGCTATAATCTGATATTATTTTAAGAAGTCCTGCAAAAAAATGGTTTTTTCTTAAGTCAAACTTCTTTGGCAAGAAACTGAACTCAGTAAGTGGCTGCCAAAATATAATTCCCACCTCCCCTCACAGGCAAACATATTCCTAATGCCCACTTCACAAAACTTCTAAGTTCCTATATTATGCTCCTAGTTTTCCAATGCTAAAAACTTCAGGGTGTGTGTGTGTGTAGCATCTCCAAACAACTAAGAGGTGCCCCTCCTTTGCTAAGTTTCAAAGGAGAGTTCAGTATGTGAAGGAAAGGGAGAGCCAAAAGCCCCACACTTCATTTGACTTTCTCCCAGATGGCACTTAGCATTAGACGACTTTGGTTTATCAAAAGAGTTCAAGGAAAGATTTCAAGTGCACAAACATAATTATTTTTTACAAAGTTATAACTGAATTCCCTTTTCAAACTTGTCTTCATGGTGGCAAAAAACAATAAAAAAAAAAGGAAAAAAGCAAAAAACAAAAACAAGACTGAGGAGACTGCTGACATTTTGGTTCACTTCAGTTTCTTCATCCTCATGGGTTACCCTGTCTCTAATCTCAGACCTTCTCTGGGTGACCACACACTGTGGTTCTACAGTTTTCTCCTCCATTTCTTTATGAAAGCCATCCAATACACCACAGGTAGAAAGGCAACCAATGTGTGTATTTGCTCCCTGACCCTTTCTTCTCCTGTACTCAAAGAATCCAGTCTTAGACCAAGGGCAAAGCACTACTTCGGGCAGGATGTTTCTTTTTGACAGGACAAGCTTCTCCAGCATCCTCTTGCTTGTGCATTTTTCTCCCTGTTCACGGGCCTATGAGCTGGGAAAGTGCCTAGGGCAGTGTGGAAGCTGCTTTCACATTTGGGGCTGTCCACAGCACCAGGGGGAGTTCTGGGTACTTCGGCTGTCACAAGACACTCTCTTGAGAGCCCAGAGTAGACCACCTTGCCACTCATGTTCTTTGACACCAACCACATTATTAAGTTCAAGAAGGAAAACCTCTCCTGACACAGAAAGAAGACTTGGGTGGCGATAAGACACTTAAGAGACAGAAATTATTCTGTATTAATTCTCATCACCTAATATCACATTGTGAAGAAGAGGCACCCACTTCCCTAACCACACCAGTGTAGAAGAACATGGTGCACACAGAAGATGCCCTGTAAATAAATGAAAGTGCCATAGCAGAGGAGGAGCCAGGCAATATGTAGCCCTCTATCCTCTACGCAACAACCATTTCTAGCATCCTGCACCAGCCATTGCAAGTCAGATCCTCTGTCACTGTGAGCATGATGCTTGGCATGACTCCCAGGTACCACAAATGTTAACAGTGGTCAGAATCCCAGGGCTATGACACCCCTTTATTCTTTTTTTTTTTTTTTTTTTTTTGGTTACTGGGATTCTAAACCAGGAGTGCTTTACCACTGAGCCACATCACGAGGCCTTTTTTTATTTTGATGCAGGGTCTCACTAAGTTGCTGAGACTGACCTCAAACCTGTGATTCTCCTGTCTCAGCTTTCTGGGTTGCTGGGAGAACAGGCATGTGCCACCATGCCCAGCCCCTTTATTTTTCCAATACCATTGTCAACTCAATGCCTGCTCAGCTGTCACCACTGGAACAAAGGTTAAGAATGGGAAGCAGATGACCAAGGGAACAAAGAGCTACCATGAGGCACGGAGAATAGGTAAGGCAGAAGGTGCAGAAACTAGCTTCAAGACATAAAAATCATTTGTCTTAGGAAGTCCAACTGTGTGTGGAGTTCCAGGCAGAGTGAAAGCTCCAGAACTAGATGACATTCTGATGCAAGTTCATCTGGTTATCAGATATAAGACCAGGGCTGTAGATCACGCTTTGGCAGGTTGGATGGAGCCAGTAGTTACATGAATGATTTAGAATTGAGACAGAAAAAAAAAAAAAAAAGAAGAAGAAGAAAAGAAAAACAAGTTGTTAGGGGCACAATTTCAAAATGAAAGAACCAGGGCCTCTGTAGAAGTTGAAGGGGACAGGCAAAGTAAGAAGAATGCCAGCACCAAGAAAGACTTAGATGACAGATGTCTGGCCTAGGCCTTTGTAAGATTCCCACTGCATCTTTTGCATAGGGAAATGCAAACGAAAACTACACTGAGATTTCATCTCTCTGCAGTTAGAATGGCAATCAAGATACAAATAATAAAAAATGTTGGAGGAGAGGAGAATAAGGAACTTTTATATACTGCTGTAATATCAGTACAACCACTATGGAAATCAGTATGAAGGTTCCTCAAAAGACTAGGAATGGAACCACCATATGACCCAGTGATACTACTCCTCAGGATTTTTTCTAAAGAACTAAAATCAAGCCAGGCATGGTGGTGCATGCCTGTAATCCCAGCAGCTAGGAATGCTGAGATGGGAGGATCTCAAGTTCAAAGACAGTCTCAGCAACTTAACGAGGCCCTAGCAACATGGCACCTTGTCTCAAAATAAAATATAAAAAGGGCTGGGGATGTGGCTCAGTGGTTAAGCACTCCTGGGTTCAATCCCTGGTACTAAAACAAAACAAAACCTACAGTCAGCATACTATAGTGGTACTTGCATACCCTGTTTACAGCAGCACTTCCCAATAGCCAAGTTACAGAACCAAGCCTAGGTGTTCATCAACAGATGAATTGTGGCAGATGTGCACACCAGCAGCAAGTTAACATGTGCCTAGGCAACGTCTAAGGTCAGGGAATTCCCTGACCAGGCTGACTTGCTGAAAGCAGCAAGTCTTGTCAAGGCAAATGTTCTTGCTGGGGATGGAAACAACCTCCTAAATGTCGTTTCAAGATTAGCTACCTCCACTTTGAAGTCCCAGGACAACCCTCCTTATTTTTAACCTTTAGTAACCTTCCCATTTGTGACCCTCAATAAAAACAAGTGGAGAAAGAGACTTGGGGCTTCACTTTGATATGGCCCCCTGATTTCCCTGCTCCTTAAATCTATACTCTGGGTCTGTGGCATTCCTTCCCCCACAGGTACAGGGGTCATGGCTAACAATGAATGGATTAAGAAAATCGAACTTGACTCAGCCATAAGGAAGAATGAAATTTTCATTTGCAGGAAAATGGATAGAACTGGAGAACATCATGCTAAGTGGAGTAAGCCAGACTCAGAAAATCAAGGGTTGTACATTTTGTTACATGTGAAAACTAGAGAGAAAAATAGGAGAAGAGGGGAAGGATCTCATGAAAAGAGGAAGGAGACCAATAGAAGAGAAGAGGAGGATCAGAAGGAAGGAGGAAGGGAGAGAAAGGAATACTGGGGAATGAAATTGATGGATTCAAGTTATATGCATATATGACTACATCACAATGATCCTATTATTTAAAATTATAATGCACCAATAAATTTTTAAAAATATTTCTGTTGCTGCAGGATTTGTTGAAGCTAGACAAGATGGAAGCAACTAATTGAGAGTGCCTGGTTGATGTACAGATAAAGTAGTGAGAAAAAGCACTTACAGGTGGCAGGCAGACCCTGCCAGGTAAATGGAGAGATACACTGAAAGAGGCCAACTAGAGTGTCTACAGGAGGAGCATTTGAAACCAAAATGACAGAGCCAAATTTGACATTGAAGATGGTCATACAACTAGAAAGATGCTGTAAAATCAGGTTATCAATGAATTTTGTAATAGATTTTTGTCGTAACATTTTACAATAACTAAAGAGTAACTTTACATCAATTAGAAGGCCAAAGAGTGGTTGCTCAATAAGTGAGAGCTACTGACAGCCATAGCAGTGTAGATAATACCATTACTAGGCAAGAAAACACTCCTTGTTACAGGTATGGTTCATAATAGTACTATGAAAAAAACATTTTTTAAACTCAGACATGGTAATCTAAAGTTTTATCTTCTCAATTGAGAGTCATCTACATTTGTACAGAGCTTTGCAATTCTTATTATTCATAAACTATGATATTAATCAGGATAAATATCATCTGGCTTACAGAAAAGGAAAATGAAGTTCAGAGAGGTTCTAGCGATTTACTCTGGGTTATAATTGTGAAGTAGTGGAACCAGGCTAGAATTTGGATCTCTGGATTTGTAAAATGGTGCCTACCCAGTATAAGTGTTCTATATAACCTCTGAGGTAGTGCAGCATGTATATTTATTTATTTATTTATTTATTTATTTATTTAAAGAGAGAGGGACAGCGAGAAAGAGGGAGAGAGAGGAGAAAATAAATTTTTATTTACTTTTTCATGTGGCCTTTGCTGCTCTGAAACGTTGTTGTGCACGCGGTGCTGGGAATTGAACTCGCATACTCATGCATGCCAGGCAAGCACCGTAACCACAGAGCCACTGCTCCAGTCTTGTACATTTATTTTTAAAAATACATTTATGTTTGATATTTTTCTTACTTAAAAATACTCCAAATTCTTAGAAATGCAGCTTGCTTTTTAAAATGGCTTTATTTCATTTTGTTAATTTGATAGAATGGAATTTGTAGAAAAGTAACTTCCTTAAATTTAACAATTATTTATCATTATGTGATTGTCTCCAGTACTTTAAAGTTTTTGTGAAGTGATTTAAATTGAAAATAATATGCGTAATTATATTGGAAATTATATCCTTTCAGGGACTATTAAATTATTCACTTCATTGCCCTCAGTGATAATTTATTCATTATAAAAATGTTTTATGAGTAAAATTATGATATTTATTGTGACAGTTTAGCATTCTATGAAACTTCATATTTTATTTTATTTTTTAGTTGGCACTTTTGTTTCTTAAAAGTTAAGAAATAATTGAGTTTATGTGAACTAAGAGTGCTGTTTTATTAAAGGCTTATGTTGGTTGACACATAAGATGAGACAACTATAGAAATCTATAGAAGGCAATATGTAGTACATTAAACAAGGTGACATTTCAAGCTTGGAAGACCGTTTAGCCAATTTTAAAGCTTTTCAAGTTTTACAATCCGGTTAACTAGCAATGCTAATTATTAGGATACCCAACACCAACTTTTCTAGGTAGAACTGAACTTCTAAGCAGATATATTTGTACAAGTAGCTAATCTTTCATATTGCCCAATACTCTGTCAAATTTATAGTCACACATGCACAAATACACTTTTAATTCTCTCCTGAGAGTAATTACCTTATATCTCAAATATTTTGTCCCTAAGCAAATTTTTAGCATAGATTTTTTTTCCAAAATTATGAAATCCTTAATTAAAATAAATTTCATTTGTTATCTGGGAATGATGCTACTCTGTTCACTGCAAAAATGGATACAGAGAGGCAATCTTTTTTTTTAATTTTCTTTTTATTTATTTATTTATTTTTTGAACAACCATACAAGTTATTCTGGATATTGCAATTACCCCCAGGAGTGCCCCCCCAATTACCCTCCCTTATCCCGTCCTTCCCCTTCCCACAATATCTCTAAAAAAGTATTAGGTTGTAAAACATTACATCTTATCTGGATTTAACACATGCTAATAGAACAACTTTCTCACTGTCCAGGGTCTAGTCCCCACCTCCACAGATGAGTGGAGATAATCGACCCTTAGTACAGAGAGGCAATCTTCAAGATAAACAGAAACTGATCTACCTCAGTCAAAGAAACAGAGTCCCATCTTAGTTTCTGGTTGTTTTCCTGTACCGCAGAACACCGGCACTTACCAAGTGGCAAAAATGCAAGCCGGTTTCCAGCCATGGAGAGCTCGTTGAGGCTGGGCAGCTGGCAGATATGGCGCGGCACATGCCATAGACGATTTCGGTCCACAGTGAGGTACTGCAGAGAAAGGCACAGGTGAAGCCGCTCGGGTAAAGTTAGCAAACGATTGGTAGAAATGTCTAGCGTCTGCAGCTCCTTCAAATCGCCAACCTCTGAAACCAAAATCAAAATTAAGATAAATCGCACCCTGATTTAACTTAAAAAATAAGATAAAAGTAATCAATACTATAACAGTTCACAACTAAATCAAATCAGTAGCTGGGATTATTTCCATACTCATGAATGCTGAAGCACAGAAGTCAAGGTTCATAAACAAATATTCCGGCCTAGGGAGGTGTCTTTAAACTAGCCTGCCAGAACTTCTTAAATGGAGATAAGTACTGGCATGGAGAAAGGGAGACACAAAGTAATGAATCTGATCCAGAAGTCTGTCATTGATGAACTGCACTTGTTGGCTGAGAGATAAAAGAACAATTATACCCATTTCAAGGTACCTGGTGTTTTGTTTTGTTTTGTTTTTTTGCTATCTGTGTGATTTAGTTTCTAAGTAGATAATAGATTTAGAAGTTACAGCATCCAAGCACG
Organism: Aplodontia rufa; assembly: GCA_004027875.1. NCBI lineage: Eukaryota > Metazoa > Chordata > Mammalia > Rodentia > Aplodontiidae > Aplodontia > Aplodontia rufa. The sequence continues at coordinate 174,525 of PVKS010000455.1, forward strand.
TACAAATTGTTCATATGAACTAAACAGAACATTCTAAGCTAAGAATTAGTATCTTTTGGAAATTTCCAACATGGTAAAGTTTATATTAAATAAAATTATTATTAGATAACATTTTGGGATATTGACTAGCCATGTGGCTCATTTGCAAAAACCCAAAGCATATGCATACTATGAAGATTTACTTTAATTTTACCCAAATTAAATTGTTTCCTTTACTCCAACATTCTCTCATTGATATCTATGGTTGTAATCTATTCTACGGTGAGTACAATTACATCCTTGTCATATTCCAAGTCACTAAGCTTTGAGTTAAGACCAAGAATTTTTTTGTTTTTATTTTTGTTTGTTTTTAAGAGAGAGAGGGGGAGAGAGAGAGAGGAGAGTGTGTGAATGAGTGAGAGAGAGCCAATTTTATTTTTTCATCTTATTTTTGTTTTTCCAACATTTATTTGTGTACAAGGTGCTGGGGTTTGAACCCAGGTAACTGAGCATGCCAGGCAAGCGCTCTATTGCTGAGCCAATGCTCCAGCCCAACCAGGAAGTTCTTCATAAGGAATTTCGTTCTTTTCAGGGAAAAAAAATCACCATTTAGGGGAAGGACATTTACTCTGGCCCAGAACAGCACATTCCACGCAAGGAATAAGCACCAGGAAGGACAAGTCTATTTCTTTCCCATGATGGACACTACATGTTCAAGTCCACCACGATGCATCTCTTGCCCTTCTCTAATCCTGACCCTGTTCCTGAGTCATTCCTCTTAGGCGAAGGTTTCCCAGGCTTTACCACTGGACCATATCACTTGGGCATATTCCAGTTTGTTTATGACTTCGATGAGCATTAGCAACATCTGCTCTAAAATAAAGTCTTCTGCCTTCTTGAATGCTCGAACAGATTTGCTTTTCTTTCAGGAAACTACGACCACAGGAAAAACCCAGACCATGGCCCACTTCTGTCCTGCCTGCAGCTGAAACTTGCTTTTACATTTTTAAAGGATGATAAATCACAACATCAAAAACAAAGAACATGTGAAAGACAGCATATGTGGCCTGCAAAGCCTAAAAATATTTACTATTTGAACATTTACAGAAAAGAAGTTTTCTTTCCTGTAGATGTACTATTAGTTAGCAGTGTTCTTAGTAGCTAGTCTTTTAAACAAAAGTAACTGAGTGCAAAATACACTAATTTCTAGACATTTTTCTAATACTGACAAATTTGTGTTAAGAAGTTCACAGTTTATTGCTCCATTTCCCCAACAATGAACAAAATACACACTTGAAGATGGGTAGGCGGATTCAGTACATAGCCTGATAACTCTGAATGGGGGTTTGTTCTGTGTGAACTTAACTGATGCACATGGGAGTCAATTTTATTCTCGGTTTCATTAAAGCAGTATTTTATCTGCCAAAGTCGGCATTCTTATCTATTTCGCCAAATAAAAATGCTTCCAATGTGGAGTGTGCAAGGATGAGAAAGCTGGAGGAAGAAAAAAAAAATCATGTTTTAAAAGTGAATAAAAGGAACAAAAAGAAATTCTTCTAACATACTTTTATTTATTTATTTATTTAGGTACTAGGAATTGAACCCAGGGGTGATTTTTCACTGAGCCATGTCCTTTTTATTTTTATTTTGAGTCAGGGCCTTGTTAAGGCTGGTCTCGAACTTGAGATCCTCCTGCCTCAGACTCCCCCATCTCCCTAGCAATGCCCTACTCTTTTTTCCCTTAGTTCTCTATATCTACCCAGTCTATTAGTGGAAGAAGGGTTCCCTTTCCACAGGCTTCTCTCAATAAACCTGTGTTACTGTTGAGCCACCACAACTCTCCTCTCTCTTTATTTCCTCCACTTGCTTCTTTCCTTACTCTTCTGAACTGCATTAACTATAAATCCTTTAATGGTATCTGAAAAAAGAATTTCATCAAAATTCACATGGGACCAAGCAAAGTAAATTATTTCTTTCTTTATTTAAAAAATAACTAAATATACAAAAAGCATTTGACATGGCTGCAAAAATTACTAAGGCAACTGGCTTTGTGTTATTGTACTGTGAAATGGGGAAATAATATGTGGTTATAAATTTAAATTTTCCATAATTTGAAGATTCAATTTTTTTTCAATAGTGACAGATGAATATTTACCCTTTGCTCATGTATGGGATACTAAAATTGGTAACACTTTTGACAACAAAAGGGAAAATATAAACTGTCCGAATCAAAAATAAAAGTAGTGAGAACTGGGAAGGAGAAAGAGGAAATGCCATGTCTTACTTCCTGTGAGTGATGAATTTAAAAAATTCTATTAAATCTGAAACATGCAGGACTACATAAAGTAAATTAGCAAATACAAAAAAAAAAATGAACATTTCTCCCCTCTCTTTTAGTGCTATAGATAAAATTCAGGGTCTTGTGCATGCTAAGCACAGGCTATACTAATGCCCTGGACCTCACACCCAGGACATTTTCCTAAGCAGCTTAATATGTAGACCTTGTCAGAAAAAAATTCAGCTGTTATTCCAATGAAAATATTGCATTGACTACTACATATTGTATAGTTGTAAAACTGATGATTTTGTTATATGATTAAAGCATTTGGGAGCAAAAGTGAAATAAAATTAGTTTCTCAAGTAGTCTGGAATAAAATCAATTTCATAATCATTGTATAACAGATTACAAATATAAGAACTGCATACAGCATTGCTATTTCAATAATCCATTCAAAAATATAATTGCTAAGCTTAGCCATTGTAAAGCACATTTTTAGAAAACAACAGAATCGAACAAATTTTGTCTAAGATTCTACCTACTGAAACACAAGAAACATGAAATGAACCTATGATAACAACACATTAGGCAGGAACAGAGGAAGAGCCCAAAGTGTGGGCTCAAGTTAATAACTGTAACTATTGGCCACATGTAAACCCAGAAGATCCAATAAAGTTTGAAATCTGCACTGAGGCAAGAGCATTTTCTTGTAAAGAGTCTGTTGCTCTTTCTTATTCCTAATAATCCAAGTTTCCTGCTTTTAGCATTCTACTTCAGAATGGAGAACTACCACTTCTTTTAGAGCAGGTATGCAGGCAACAAATTCTTCTAATTTCCCCTTCTTTACATCATAATTTCTAAAGATTATTTCCATTAGGTGCAGAAGCCAGATTGAGCACTCATTTCTTTCAATACTTTGAAGATACTGTTGCACTGTATTCTAGTCTACAAAGACATTATTCTCTTGTATGTAATAGATCATTTTCTTTAGGTACTTTGAACATTTTTTTTAACTTTTTCATGAGCAGATTGATTACAATCTATCAGCAAATGGCCTTCTTTGAATTTATCCTATTTGGGGCTGATATATATATATATATATATATATATATATATATATATATATATATATATAATTTTTTTTTTTAAGAGAGAGAGGGACAGTGAGAGGGAGACAAAGAGAGAAGCAATTTTTTTTTTTAATTTAGTTTTTCATGTGACTTTCATTCCTCTGACACTTTGTTGTATACATGGTGCTGGGGTTTGAACTCACGTACTCGTGCATGCAAGGCAAGCGCTTTAACTGCTGAGCCACCGCTCCAGCCCCCTGATGTATTTTTTCAATCTGTAAATTTATGCCTTTCACCAAATTTTCTGCTTTGACCACTGTGTCTTCAAATTTGAGTTTTTATATCTGGGTAAATATAACAGATTATTGGCTCTAAGATATGTGTGACTGCTAAAGGCAAAAACGATAGCATTGTATGATACGGTTTTCAATATGTGAAAAGTATACTACTTATGACAAATGTAATACAAAGATTAGTGGAACAAGTAAAAGGAGTTTCAAAGTAGATTTTGAAATATATGTATAGTTTAATCTCTAAAGTAATCACTAAAAATAATAAAAATATAAAAGATGAATCTAAAAAGTCTATAAATGAATTAAACTACAATAACAAAAATATTCAAATAATACAAAACAAAGACAGGAAAGAGGGAACAGAGAAACAAAACCAGAGGCTGCAAACAGAAGATAAATAATGAAATGGTAGGCCTGAATCTAATGCCAATAATCCTATCAACAGTAAATAGCTTAAGGGCATCAATTAAAAGATACTCTCAGGGGCTGGAGCAAGTAGCTCACTGGATAGGTGCTTGCCTGGCAAACCCCAGCACCACATACACAGTGAAGTCTTGGAGCAACAAAAGCCACATGAAAAACTAAATAAAATTTCTCTCTTCTCTCTCTCTTTAAAAACAAAACAACAATAGTCTCAGAATGGGTTGCTTTTTTTAAAAAAATCTATTTTACCTTAAAGGAATTAATTCTAAATATAAATATGTAGATATATTAAACATAAAATAACAAACAAGCATGCTATGCAAACAATGACCCACCAAAAAGTGGAACTTCCCATATGGTGGAAAGAGGAGGTTGCCAAATTCGCTGCCCAAAAAGCAACTATAAGATTACACAAAATGATCAAAAACAACCATTTTGGTACTCTGGAAAAAGAAAAAACAAACAAAAATTTCCTGCAATTTAGATAAGAACAGCTGAAATCTGTGACAAGTTTGCCTGGAGTGGCTCCCATCCTCCAACCCATGTATAATAGCTGTGATGGGGCGGGCAGGCTGCAAACCAGTAGCTTCACTGTCAGAGGGGACTGACTTGATTTGGAATGAAAGGTAAGAACCCACACCCAGTGGTGTTGTCAGTAATAAGTAGCAATCTTGGTCATAATCAAACATGAAAGGCTAATGATTTTACTAGGCCAAGGTGTGGTTGGAACAGATGAGCCAAAAATTTAAGGAGACATTGGATAGGAAACAGTCCTAAAAGGATTAGATCGGCTCTCCACATAACCCAGACTGATTGGAGGTAGTGGGTAGGCACAGAGGAGACCAGAGCAAGACTCAAGCTGTTTACCCACTACAGAACAGGGAGATTGAGCAAATGAAGAGGAGAAAACAGAGACTGGCAAAAAATAAAAGCCAGGGTAAACTTGAAGACTGCATGAATTTTAAATGTGTTCTTGCATCTACAAACAGATTTACCAGTTGATGGTAGAAGCCTTACTAGTTCAAGGCATTTAACCTCTAAGCTGTGCAGAGACAGGAACAAATCCTAAGAGTCAAGCTTAAAAATTAAAACAAACAAGTTAAAAGAGAAAACACTAAGCAGAGACTTCAGTGATGATATACTGTGGGGAAAATGGATTTCTTATTTTCAGTCAAGAAAATTACTTAAATGAAACAAACAGCAATAAACAACAATCCTCAGAAAAAAGAAACCAAAATTTGGAGTTGTTACGCATATTATGTAAATTTCCAGTTGAAAAAATTACAAGACATACCATAAAACAGAAAAGTATAATCATACTCAGGAAAAAATAAGTACATAGAAACATGCTGAATGAGCCCAGATGTCGGATTTAGCAAATGTGATGTTAAAGCAGCTAAATGTTTAAAGGATGAGAATAAGTGGGTTTAAAGAACCAAAGGAAACTATGATAATGATGATTCAAAGACAGAGAACGTCAATAAAACAAATTACTAATAATGTAAATTTGGAGGTGAAAAGTGTAAGTGCAAAGAAAAATCCAATCGCAGATTTGAATAGGTAGATGAAAGAATTCATGATAGACAACAGAAAGTATCCAATTAGAAAAGCCAGGGAAAAAAACTAGAGGAAAATGAACAGTCTCAGTTATCTTCAGGACAAAACCAACTGTACAAACACAAGTGTGATACGATTCCAAAAGAAGAGAATGTGGAGAAAGAAGCAGAAAAATATCAAAAGAAATAGGGGCCCATTTTTTATTAAAAATATTAAATATCAAGAAGTTCAATAAAAAAGTTCAATAAATATCAAATAGGATAAATGCAAAGAGGCCTATACTTCTACTCATCGTAACTAAATTATGAAAGACAAATATAAATAGAAAATCTTGAACAAAGAGAAAAATGACTTCTTCACATTCAGGGGAACTATAAGACAATTTAAAAAAACGAAACAGTTGGGGCTGGAGTGGTGGCTCAGCAGTTACAGTGCTTGCCATGCACATGCGAGGACCTGAGTTCGAACCCCAGCACCACATATACAGTGAAGTCTCAGAGCAATGAAAACCACATGAAAAACTAAATAAAAAATTGATTCTCTCTCTCTCTCTTAAAAAAAAACAGTTAAAGTCAACAGAGGAACTAAAATTGCACACTAAAATTATCTAACGTGAAAGAAGGCAACAAAGGAGGTATAGAGGCACAAAGAAGACATAAACTATGTAGAATACAAATGACAAAATGGTTGATGTAAACACAGTCATATTAATAATTATAGTAAATGTGAACAGATTAAATAAACCAATCAAATGGAAAAGGATCTCAGACTGTGTAACAAAACAATATGTTATGTAAAATACACACACACACACGCGCGCGCTTAAAGTAAAAGGATGGAGAAAAATGCACCAAAAAATAACCATAAGAGAAACAGGGTAGGTATCTATACATCAGAAAAAAGCTAGAATTAGAATGTGAAATACTATAAGAGACAGAAATATTTCATACTAATAAAATGGTCAACATTTCACAAAGATGCTACAATTGTTAAGTATACACACCTAACAAAAGAGACTAAACGTACACGAAGAAAACACCTATAAGTGATAGGAAAAGCAGACATTTCAACAACGACAGATGGAAGATTTCAGTGTGCCACTCTTGCTAACTGACAGAAGTAACAGAGATGGCAAGGAAACAGAAAACTTACACCACAATCAGTCAAACTGCCCTCCTTTGACATCTTGGAGCACTACACAAGAAAACATTTTTGTAGGGGGAGGGTTACTGGAGATTGAACCTAGGGATGCTTTACCACCCAGCTACATCCCCAGTCCATTTTATTTTTTATTTTGAGACACGGTCTTGCTAAGCTGTCCAGTTGTCACCGAGTTGCTGAGGCTGGTCTTCAACTTGTGATCCGGTCTCAGCCTCCCCAGTCACTGGAATTACAGTTGTGCAGCACCATACCCGTCCATTTTCTTTTTTATGGTGTTGGGGACTGAACCCAAGGCTTTGTACACTCCAAGACATATTCTTTTCAGGAATACATGGTACATTATCCAGGATAGAACATAAGCATGTTAAATCCCATTTGATGTGAGAATGTACATTGTACCTTGTATAATTTCAGTACTTTTAAATATGGTACATTAAACCAATCTCATATTTAAAAGTACGGAAATTATCCAAGGTACAATGTACATTTTCACATCAAATGGGATTTAATAAAGTAGAAACCCACAACAGAAAGAAATCTGACAAATTCCTAAATACTTGGAAATTATACAACATGCTTCTAAATACCCACAAGTAAAACAAATTACAAGGAAAATTAGAAAATATTTTTAACCAAATGAAACCAAAACAAGGTATCAAAATTGATGGGATGCCAGGATGTGGGTGGAATATTGACAACTTAAATGCCTACATTAGGGAAGAGAATTCTCAAATCCATTTCCTGAGCTTCCACCTTGAAACAGGAGAGAAGGCAGCAAGAACTAAACCCAAAGTAAGCACAAGAAAGGAAATAATAAAAATTAGAGTAGAGAGCTATGAAATAGAAATCATAAAAGCAACAGAAAAAATCAATAAAAAATAAAAGACAAAAGGTAGTTATTTTTAAAAAGATACAATTGGCAAACCTTTAGCTATACTGACCTGAATAGGAAAAAGAAAAAGACAAAAGTTGCCAATATTGGGGACAAAAGATGGGATATTACTATTAACTTTATGGAAAATAAAAGGATTATAAAGGATATCACCAATAAATTTGTTCCAACAAATTAGCAACTTAGATAAAATGAATATATTTCTGGAAAAACAGGTTATCAAACCTTATTCAAGAAGCCATTAAAATGTGAATAGATGTATCACAAGTAAAAAATTGAATTAGTAAACTTAAAATTTTCCATAGAGAAAAGCCCAGGTCCAGATGGCTTTTCTATTCTATTACGTATTTAAAGAAAAATAATTTTTCATACACTCCTTAAGAAAACAGGAGAAAAAACTTCCCAACTCATTTGATGAAACCCTAAAACTAAAGTCAGCCAAAAACATCATAAGTCTACAGATCAATATTCCTATGAATATAAATGCAAAAATCCTTAACAAAATATTAGCAAACAAAAACTAACAACATGTAAAAATGATTACACATCATGAACATGGAGAACTGATGCCAGGAATAAGAGGCTGATCTAACACTTGAAAAATTAATCAACGCAATACACAGGCTCATAGAATAAGGACAAAAACTGCAAAATCATTTCAACAGACACATACAAAGCATTTCATAAAATCCAAAATCCATTCATGATAAAAACTCTCAACAAGCTGGGAATGTGGTTTAGTGGTAGAGTGCTTGCCGGATAAGTAAGAGGCCCTGGGTTCAATTCCTAGCACTGTAATAAAAAACAAAAAGTAACAACTACCAAAAAACCCACTTTCAACAAACTTGAAAGCAAAAGTAACTTCTTTAATGCACTACAGGGAATCTACAAAACATCCAGAGCGAAGATCACATGTAGCGGCAAGAGACTGAGTGAGTACTTCCCCCTTACACAAGGAACAATGAAAGGCAGCCAGCTCTCTCCACTGCTGTTCAATGAACTGGAGGTTCTAGCAAATGCACTAAGGTAAAACCCAAAAAGCATCTAGAATTTTAAAAACGAAGTAAAACTTTGTTTATTCATAGTTGGAATGATCCTTAGTAGAAAACTCTAAGGGATCCACAAAAACCACTAGGACTAATAAACAAATTTAACAGGGTCACTAGATACAAGATCAATATTAAAAAATCAGTTACTTTAGAGGATTAAAAAAAACAGAAAGAAAGTGAAAAAAGGGAAAGGGAATTTTATCAAAATAGAGGGAAGATCAGTAGAGTAGAGGAAGGGGATTGAAGAGGAAGAAAGAGGGAGGGGAACAGGAAGTATAGTGGAATGAATCTGACAGAACTTTCTGATACACATGGGTCCCAGCATACTATCCACAGAATACTAATTTTAAAAAAGCAAACTATAAATGGATCAAAGAGGGATCAATGGCGGGGGATGGAGATGGTGGGGCAGAGGGGCAGAGTGCTGGGGCCTGATGGAGTGGGTTATGCTCCACAGTTCTGAGATTATGTCAGGGTGTACCCTGTGTTGTATATAATAATGAAGAATAAATAAAAAATAAGAAAACATTACACCAGTCAAAATAAAAATTGCTGGGCATAGTGGTACACACCTGTAATCCTAGTGATTTAGAAGGCTGAGGCAGGAGGATTACAACTTCAAAGTCAGCCTCAGCAATTTAGCCAGGCACTAAGCAATTTAGTGAGATTCTATCTCAAAATAAAAAATACAAAATGGGCTGGGGATGTGGCTCAGTTGTGGATCAATCCTAGGTTCAACCCCTAGTACAAATAAATAAATAAATGTTTAAAAAATTTTTAAAAATCAGTTGATTTCTATAAACCAGGAAAAAAAATCCAAAAATGAAATTAAAAAAAGAAAATCTCATTCATGGGGCTGGAGTGGTGGCTCAATGGTTGGAGCACTTGCCTGGCATGCACAAGGACCTGTGTTCAAACCCCAGCATCACATGTACAACTAAGTGTTGAAGAAACAAAGGCAAAATGAAAAAATAAACAAAAATTGATTCTCTCTCTCTCTTAAAAAAATCCATTCAGAATAGCATAAAAAAATGAAGGATGTGAACAAAAGAAGTATAAAATTTATATGCTAAAAACTACAAAATACTGCTGAAAGACAGTAAAGAATATCTAAATAAACAGACAATTTAACTTCATGGATATGAAGACTTAACATTGGTGAGATGCCATGCTGCCCAAATTTATCAAAACAATCCCTATCAAAATCTCTAAATTTCTGGAGGATTTTTTTTTTTAGTAGATGTTAGCAAGTTGATTTTAAATTTTATATTTAAAATGTGAAGGTCTTAGAAGAGCCAAAACAATTCAGAAAAAGATGAATAAATGTCTTTTAGCAGGTAAATGAACAAACTCTGGCATGTCCACATAATCTAATACTACTCATCAATAAAAAGGAATAAATTATGGACACATGGAATAGGGTTGAATTTCAAACGCATTATGACAAGTGAAAGAAATCTGATTTAAAGGGTATGTACTACAGCATTCCATTTATACAATGTTCTGGAAAAGGCCAAGCTACTACAACAGAAAAGAGATTGCCAGGGCTTGAAGAGTAGGCAAAGATTTGCATATAAGGTGTATGGGGGACCTTGAAGGGTATCCGAATTCTTAAGTATTTTGAGTGTAGCAGTGGTTACAGGGCTATACATCAGAAGGGTGAATTTTCTCATGTGTTTAAATAAAAAAATAAAAACAGTAACTTGAAATAAAATCTTTGGGCTGGGGATGTAACTTAGTAGCAGAGAGCTTGTCCAGTATCACAAGGCGTTGGGTTCAATCTCTAGCACTGAGAAACCAAAATAAAACTAAACAAACAAAACAAAAAAAAACATTTCTCAACACTGAAAATAACTTTTTTGTTTGTTTGTTTGTACTGGGGATTGTGCTCAGGGAAACTTAAACACTGAATCACATCCTCAGCTCTTTTTTTTATTTATGAATTTATTTATTTTTGAGACAGTATCCACTAAGTTGCTTAGGGTATCACTAAGTTGCTGAAGTTGGCTTTGAACTTGTGATCCTCCCGCCTCAGCCTCCTGAGTTGGGATTACAGGTGTGTGTCACTGCACCTGGTTACATGTATTGTTTATTAAAGTAAAATTTAAAAATATTCCAAATACAGATTATCTGAACATTCTAAACAAGCACATTCTAAATACGGGTATGGATTTATATAATTTAATCAGTCATTTAACTTTTAGTTCTAATGGTGCCACTTGTATTTTTCTGAAGTCTTTTTTTCAATATGTTTTTTAAAAAGCATAATTAATTTTTAAATTCAGCACTATTTACATCTTCAAAAATATTTACTGCTATGTCACCTTCAAATTAATGTAGTAGTAACACTGAGTTACAACATTTGTTTTAGAATCCTGGCAAAATCAATCTTTTCAGCTGAGTCTCTGGTCACTACACTTTTCTCACCCTCCTCTCTCTCCTGCTTGGAAGTACATATCAGTTTGTATACCTTACTTCCTTAATGTCCCTGGAATAATCATAACTCCACAAGTTTTGGCATTGTTTATTTTTATACTAAATATACAATATCTTAAAACTTTTCAGCTACTTACAGAGAGTATCCTGAAAATGATTTCATTATTGCCACACAGTAATTAGACTATGCATAAAAATAGCATTAGGGTGCCAATTTCAAAAGAAAAAACATTAAGTTTAAACCATCATTCTGCAATGATGCACACTGACCTAACCTAAAATTTAAATGGAATGGGAAGGAAGCCACCCACTACAAGCCAACCTAGTGACCACAGAAAGTCAATAACAAGGCTTGCTATTTTCAAGCTCTGGCTTTTTTCCGGTACCACTAAAAACAGCTCTAATTTAAGCTCCACAGCACTCCCAGGCAGGAGATCATACAAATAAATAAAAGAAAATATTTTAATGCCAATTTCGTTCTCTATACAGTAAGTCCCTCTTTATATTTGTTTACTTTCTCTTGATGGGGCTGTAGAAGGTACATCCTCCGTTACGTAAAAGTAAGTTCAAACCATAATCCTGTTTATTTAACAGCTGAGCAAATTTGGGCTAGTTAATTATTTGAATCACCTGGTTTGCAAACAAAAAGCTTCCTTTTTATAAAAGGAGAATAACATCTAACTCAAGAAGTTAATAATGTTATTAAATAAGATGTACCTTATAATCAAATTCAACAGTGTATAGCAGAAAATATTTATTTTTAATTGTTAGTTCATCATACTATATATTTTAAATATAAAATTGGAATATAAATACTTTTATAATTGATGTAGTTTTATCATGGGAAAAACTACAAACATATCATGTAGGTGTTTATAGTCAAGAGAGAAAGGGGCTCTTGGGAGAAAAGATGCCTTTCAGAAACTGGGAGGGACTGCCTTCCTTGGTGATATAAGAAAATTAAACCCAACTCAGATTCAACTGAAATATAAATCTAGCTTAATGTAGGCTAAAGAGATAAGAACCGCATTCAGGTGTCATACACCCTTGAGTTAACTAAAATCATAAAGCAATGCAATCTTTTACACATTACTTATAACAACTGGGACCAAATCCTGGATATATTCTAAACTCCTTAAGGAGTTTAACCTGCTTTTCTGATATGAGAATTAAAGTTCTTTTACACTGAAATATTACAGTCATGCATCAATTAACAACCAGCATATGTTCTGAGTAACTCATCATTCGGCAGTATTGTCATATGGCCCCCACAAAGTATACTTACACACACCTAGATGCTTTAGCCTACCACACACTGAGGCTACGTGGTAGAGCCTAAGGCTCCTAGGTTACAAACCTATACAGCATGTCACTACACTGAATGGTATAGGCAACTATAGTACAATGGTAACATCAACAATATCACTAGGTGATATGGTTTGAATGTGAGGAGTCCCCCAAAGCTCATGTGTGACTATCCAGGAAGGCTGAGATGGAATGATTGTAAGAGCCTTAACCCAATCAGGGGGTTAATCCCCTGACAGCGATTAACTGACAACTGAAGCCAGGTAGGATGTGGCTGCAGAACGTGGGTCATTGGGGGCGTACCTTTGGGGTATATATTTTGCATCTGGCATGTATCTCTGTTCTTGGAACCATGCTTTCTGCCATAACAATTCAGCCTCACCTTGAGCCCCAAGGAATGGAGCCTGCTGCCTATGGCCTAAGACCTCAGAAACTATGAGCTCCTAAGTAAACTTTTCCTCCTAAAATTGTTCTTGTCAGGTCCTTTAGTCACAGCAATGAAAAAGTTGACTAAGACACTAGGTAATAGGAATTTTAAGCTCCATTGTAATTTTATGAGACTACTGTTGTATATGCAGTCTATCACTGACTGAAATGTCTTTAAGCAACATATAACTGTTCTTGTATTTTTAAATCCAGACTAGTCACTCTTAAAATAAGAAATGGTCTGGTTTCTACATGTGTATAAAACATGCCCCTCACTGGATGAATGGATCCAAAAACTGTGACACACACACACACACACACACACACACACACACAGGAATTCTACTCAACAATTAGAAACGACAATATTGTGGCCTTTGAAGGTAAATGGATGGCAATGGAAGAAATCATACTAAGCCAAGTTAGCCAAACCCAGAAACTCAAGGGTTAAATGTTTTCCTCATTTGCAGAGGCTAGATAGAGCAAAACCCAGGCTTGGGTGAAAGGTTGTCAAACTCATTTATTAGACCCAGCAAAGGTGTAGCACTACGCCTTTGTGGGAGGTAAGAAGGGGAGGGAGGACAGGGAGGGATTTAGGGAGACAATCAACAGTTTGTAGCATACTCTTTACCCCCTAGAGAATCCAAATACTACTTATGCAGACATTTAATTCTGGAAAATTTACAATCTAAGCATTTATATCGCTTGTACAGGTGAAATATAGACGACTCAAGAGACTAGGGGTGTGGGCAATGTGGGAGTAATTCTGGTATAAGAACAAATGCATACTATATTGTTACTTTATATGCACTTAAGATCATACAATAATACAACTCCTTAAAAAAGATTTTTGTAAAAGCTGCACCTGTGGGGGAAAAAAAATAAACCCCAAACAGGGCTGGAGTGGTGGCCAACTGGTTAGAGCACTTGCTTGGCATGTGTAAAGACCCCTGTTTGAATCCTAGCAACACATATACAACTTAGTGTTGGAGAAACAAAATCCAAATTAAAAAATTCTTTAAAAATTGATTCTTTCTCTCTCTCTTTAAAACAAAAACAAAACAACCAAACAAAAAAACCCTAAAAACTAGACAAATAAATAAGATAATATAGCTCATGATCAGAGGAGGGGGAAAAAAAGTCAATAGCAACTGACCTAGAAATAGCAAAGACTTTAAAGCAAGTATTACAAATAAATGAGAAAAATTAAAAGAAAACATTTTAAAAATTAAACAAAAATACAGACTTGATGGACAAAGAGACAGGGAGTCTCAGCAGGAAAGTGGGGGGTTATTTTTAACATAAATTTTAAAATGAAAATGTATAAGGAAAATGAAAAATTCACTAAATGATTGTAACAGATTAGGAATGGCATAAGACAGACAGTAAAACTTCAAAGGAACAAAGAATTGAGGCCCATTACTAAAAATAAAAAAAGGTTCAAGAGTGCCTGTCTAGGAAATAATAAGAGGTAAAGAAACAGATTACCAGGAGGAGGAACTCAGCAAGTAAAGTCATCACAATTTGAGGTATAAAAGATCAGAAACATCTATTGTTCTAAAAGCTTTTAATCTAGCAGGAAGAAAAATACATGGACTTCAAGGTCAAACTAACCTAGGTTTAAAACTACCACTCACTTAGCTCTATGACCTTACCCAAACTGTGCTCTCCAAGGCCACACTACTGCAGGTAGTAGTTGGGTGAATGACATGAGATACTATGTATAAAACAGCACAATGTCTGGAACTCTGGAAGCTCTTACTAAGATAGTATTTTTATTGGGTCCACAAAAACAGGAGAGCACTCCAAAAGTATTATGTAGGAAATATCCCTAAGGAACCACCTAAACGGAAGACCCAAGTTTACTACCTCCTCCCTAATGGTTCTATTTGAGAAATACTTCCATTTAGCCATAATAGATTCCTTTAATCATCAAGAACTCCAAAATGATACATACATGTGGCTATTAAAATTAAAATTAGGTAAAATGTAAAACCCATCCCTCAGTTTCATTAGCAAAATTTCAGATGATCCAGAAATAACAACACATGGCTAGTGGCTATTGTAGTGCACAGCACACACGAAGAATACCACCATCACGGAAAGTTCTATTAGACAGCACCACTTCAGAATCTGATGGGAGGGGTAAATGAGGGGGCAGAAAAGATTTTGTTTTGTTCTTAAATATAATGGATGATTTGTCAAATACTTCTTTGATAATGGCAATGAACTGAAAAACAAAATGCTGTTCTTAAATAAACTAACACCACAACAAAATTAGCAGCACCAACAAATTGGTCAGAGCCTCTTTAAAGGTATCACTCCCCCCAATGTAATTCAGTTACTTGCTGCTTTCCAAAGGAGAACAGTAATTTAGCTGTTTGGCCCTTGTTTGCTTTGCTCCAAAAGATCTGACCTCTTTCAGGGACAGGGATTGTGTAACTGGGGCATAGGAGTCACCAAATATCTTTTTGCTGAATTAATAAACTGAAAAGAAGCTAGAATGTGATTAACATACTATAAAATGATATTTGGATCTTAATGGGGGTAGAGGAGTTGATGATAACTTGCCAGGTAAGGAAAGTTTACTCTCTGAAAAACCTTCTAGTCTTTTTTTCTTTCTTTATTTTGTATCAGGGATGGAACCCAGGGTGCTCACCCACAGAGCCACATCCCCAGATAGTTTATTTATTTGTTTACTTATTTTGCATTTTGAGACAGGGTCTAAGTTGCTTGGGGCCTCATTAAGTTGCTAAGGCTGGCTTTGAATTTGTGATTATCCTGCCTCAGCCTCCTGAGCCACTGGGATTTATAGACATGTGCCTCCATGCCCAGCCTACAGTCATTTTTGGTTTTAAACAAATGAAATGAGTCCTTTTTTCATGGGTGATATTTTATGAGGCAGATAATTACCAAATCTTGGAATACTATCATAACTTGTTATTTCCTTCACAAAACAGAGGCAGAGAACAAAGTCTGTAGAGTACATGATAGACTCTACTATAGTTTGAATGTATTCCCCAAAAGTTCATGTATTAGGAATTTATCCACCTACTATACAACTGTTAGAAGAAAAGTTAGGACCAACACTCCAGCATTTGGGAGTCGGGAAAGACCTTCTCAACAAGACTCCTAAAGTGATCAAATTAAAGTAAAAAAATCAATGAGTGGGATGCCATTAAATTAAAAAGCTAAAAAGCTTCTGCACAGATGAGGAATTGGTCAAAATTGTCAAGAGACAACCTATAGAATGGGAGACAATCATGGCCTGTAATTCCTTCAACAGGAGACTAATATCCCGAATTTACAAAGTACTCAAAAAACTTAATATCAAAACCACAAACAATCCAATCAATAAATGGGCCAAAGAGCTAAATATAAACTTCTCAACAGAGGAAATTGAGCTAGCCAATGAATACATGAAAAAATGTTCTAACTCAATAGTAATTGGAGAAATGCAAATCAAACTACATTAAGATTTCACCTCACTTCAGTCAAATTAGCATAAACAAAGAATATAAACAATAACAGATGCTGGAGGGGTTGAGGAGACACAGGAACACTAGCACACTGTTGGTGGAATTGCAGTCTGGTACAGCCGCTCTGGAAAGCAGTGTGGAGAATCCTCAAAAAATTAGGGTTGGATCCACCACATGACCCAGCTATCCCTCTCCTGAGTATTTTCTCAGAGGAGTTAGAATTAGCACATTACAGTGACACAGCAAAAGCCATGTTCATAGCAGCTCAATTTACAATAGCTAAATTATGGAACCAACCCAGATGCCCCTCATTGGATGAATGGATTCAAAAGCTCTGATATATATATACATACCATGGAATTCTACTCAGAAATGAGAAAAAACAATATTGCAGCCTTTCAAGGTAAATGGATAGCAATAGAAGAAATCATGCTGAGCAAAGTTAGCCAAACCCAGAGAGTCAAGGGTCGAATGTTTTCACTCATTTGTGGTGGCTGGAGCTAAACCCAGGTATGGGTGAAAGTTAGTCAAACTCATGTATTAGTCCCACCAAAGGCGTAGCAACACATAATCTAGGGCAATCATAGATATGTGGTGGGGGAGGGGAAGGGAGGGAGAATAAGGAAGGATCTAGAGGGTAATTCTGGTTTAAGAATATATGTATGGGCTGCAGCAGTGGCTCAGCGGTTACAGCGCTTGCCTGGCATGCGCAAGTATGTGAGTTCAAACCCCAGCACCACGTACACAACAAAGTCTTGGAGCACCGAAAGCCACATGAAAAACTAAATAAAAATTAGTTCTCTCTTTCTTTCTCTCTCTCTCACTGTCCCTCTCTCTTTAAAAAAAAAAAAGAATATATGCATATCATATTGTTACTTTATATGCATTCATTTATGATTATACAATAACTCAATTCCTTAATAATTTTTTAAAGTTCATGTATTAGAAACTGAATCCCGATTCAGAGATGTTAATGGTAGTTGGAGACGGCCCCTTTGGAAGGTACTGCTATATAAGGTCATGAGAGGGGCTCCGTATGATGGCATTAGTAACCTTATAGGAAGAGGGAGCAACCTGAGCAAGTAGGCTTGCTTTGTCTGATATGATGCCCTCCACTACTTTTATGCAGCACGAGGCCCTGACCTGATTCCACTACCATGCTCTTGGACTTTCCAGTCTCTGGAACTTCAAGATAAATAAACTCCTATTCTTTATCAATTATCCTATCTTAGGTGTTGTACTATACCAACAGAAAAAAGAGACTCAGGCCACACTTTAAAATACATATTGAATCTGTCTCCATCTTTCTACCAATTTTAACATAGTAAACTAAGTACCATTATCAATTATCATCTCTTTTCCTGAGTTCATCCAGAGGCCTTCTAGCTGGTCTTTTTGCTTCTAGTCTGCCCCTCTCTAAATCCTATTATACACAGAAGCCAAAGTGATGTTACAATAAATCACATCATGTTCCCTCCCTCCCCCAAATTCTGCCTTGGCTCCCCACTGCATGTTAATGGAATCCTAAATACCATCTTACCAGCAACAGTCTCTTGATCAGCCCTGGCCTATCTCTTTTACCCACGTTACTAAAATCTAATTACCCCATCATTCTGTCTGGCTCAATAAAATGTCAAGTGATTTCATCCCTCAGAGTCTTTGAATCTGTTATCATGTATCAGGAATGGTCTTTGGCTATGTCTTAAACAGGGAGACTGATTTTCGTTTGTTTGTGGGGATTGAACACAGGGCCGCACGCATGCTAAGCACACATTCTACCACTGAGCTGCACCCCCAGCTCAATAGATTCATTCTTGTCTTTCAGGACTTAAGATATTTTCACAAAGGCCTTCCATGACTTTCTGAGTAGATCCTCCATTTCTCAATTATACCATCTATCATTTATTTCCTTCCCTAAATTTACCACAATTCATTTGGTTTATTAATTTATTTACCTGATGAACTACATCTGTACCTCCCATTAGAAAATAAACTTTATAACAGCAGGGCTCTTGCTCTAGCTCTGTTATGCACAAGGTAGGGTCTGGTAAATATTCTGAAATTAATGAATTTCTTAAACTGTCTCATTTGTTAAGTGAAGACAGACCAGAGTAGAGCTGCACACAAATATCACACAATTCAGATTTATTGCATAATAAAATTACAATTGTTGTAGATGCTGAAGGAACTCACAAATCCTGGAAAAAAGAAATGTGAAATCCTAGACTGCCAGAGGTTTGTTACATATAGAATATAATTTAATTTTCCTCAATGTCTTATGATTATCTCTGTGAATGCAAATGATGGGAATATTCTGTAAGAGATTGCTGACAAAAAAAATCAGCTGCCCATATGATAAATAGCATGACTTTTATGAATTTTCTAATTCTTGTCTTATTTGCTATAGCTTATATAAGTTTAGAGAAATAAATACAATATGTATAACCCACAGAATAAAATAATATAACTAACTTTCAGCAAGTATTTCAGAAGCTATGTAAGCAAATAAATATTGTCTTTTAAGGTCATAAGCCAGCAAATGATTGGTATTCATATTTTTTGAATTCCTATTTTGGACTTGCCTTGATATACAGTTATTACACGGATTCTAGGGATCAAATTCACTCTAAAAATGATAATATTTACTTCCACAATCTTATTAAGAAGAACATGGCTCAAACTCTGAAGGCAAGTCCAAAAGTAAAATAATTCTTTAAAGGTTTAAGTGAGACTAGTATCCTCCTCTTTTGGATCTGGCTGGTGCTGAGGACACCTCCGGTAGGACTTCCAGTTGGCACAGCCCCTGCCCAGCTGAGGGACTGGCCCAGGCCTCTTCTGGTCTAGCCCCAGCAAAAGCAGGATTGACTGGAGAAAGATTCCTGCCCATAGCAGCCCCCAACTACCTGACACCCAACATGCTAAGCCAGGCCTCTTTTGGTCTAAGCTGGCAGGTGGTAGGACCCTCACCCAGAGCAGCCCCCACTTCCCTGAGGCCCTGTGGGCTGGTTCGGGCTCCTTTTTGTCTCAGCCAGCAGGAGGTCAGGACACCCCTAGGTACATCCCCCATCTGGAGCAGTTCCTACCCAGCTGAAGCGCTGGTCCAGGCCTTTTCTGGTCCAGACCCCTGCATATCCCTAAAACTGACTGGAGGAACATTCCCACCTGGAGTAGCCCCCAGCCCAGGCCTCTTCTGGTCTTGGTCTGGCAGTTGCCCAGGACAACCCAGGTTCAGATGCGCTGCAACCTGAGCCTAGATCCAACCTGAGCAAAACGAGGACCCAGAGAGAAGCAGTGTCTGGAAAAAGGTGATCATCAAAAAGGCAGTGGATGAACCAACCCTTTGAATCACAAGGAAAAACCACCTGGAGAACTGCATACCTTCCCAACAGGGAATCTCAATTCAGAGATCCAGAAGAAACTCTTCAAAAATGAAGAAAGGAAAGGTTCACCTCAAACCCACAATTCCCCTAAAAAGGATGCCACAAACAGGGAATGAGATGAAAACCTTGAAAAAATCATCAATGATCTGATTATAAAAAGGAACAATGACCTGAAAAGATGTTATAACAAAGTAAATAAGTGAGAAACCACAAGAGATGAAAAACTCTATTATCAAAGAAATAGATACACTTAAAAAGGAAGCAACAGAGCTAAAATCTGCAGTCAATGGCATAAGAGGAACCATGGAAGAATTTAATAATGGACTAACTTCTATAGAAAACAGAACCTCAGCTCTTAAAGAAAGAACTTCTGACAATGAGGACAGACTGAGTAAGCTTGAGCACATGGATAACAAAAAAGAAAAAAAAAACTTCACAGAACATGAACAGAATTTTCAAAATGTTTGGTATGAAATTAGAAGAAATAATCTAAGAGTGATTAGGATACAGGAAGAAATCAAAACACAAACAATTGGGATAAGGAATATTCTCGATGAAATAGTTAAAGAAATTTTACCCATATATAAATAGAGTCAGATATGCTCATCCAGGAAGCTTATGGGACACCAAATAGGCCTCATCAAAAGAGAAGCTCACCAAGACACACCATATTCAAAATGTACCACAGGGAAATCAAACAAAGAATATTGAAAGTGGCAAGGGAGAAACACCAAATCACATTCAAAGGCAAACCAATAAGAATCACATCTGATTTTTTAGTTCAAACTCTGGAAGCAAAGAAGATCACGGAAGGACATCTTTTAATCTTTTAATCTTTTAATGAACACAACATGCAGCCAAGATTACAATAACAGGCAAAACTCAGCTTCAAATTTGAGGGGGAAATAAGAACTTTTCATGATAAGATCGAATGTGCAGCATTCATGAACAGAAAAACAGCATTACAAAGAATCTTTAAAGATAAATACCAGATAGAAGAACAATCAAACATTCCTCAAAACCCACAAATAGAGGAAATTCAATAAAGGTACATGTTATTAATAGACAACCAAGACAGAACAGAACTTAGTAATAAAACACAATGACTACATAACTATTGTAACACTGAATGTGAATGGTCTTAATGCACCAATGAAAAGACACAGACTAGCAGACAGGATCAAAAAACAAAACCCAAAAATATGCTTCTTACAAGAAACTCACCTTACAACCAATGACATCCACAGATAGAGGGTGAAAGGATGGAAAAAAATCTATCAGGCCTATGGCCCAAGAAAGCAAGCCGGAGTTGCAATTCTTATAGCTGACAAAATGGATTTCAAACATAAATTAATCAGAAGAGATAAAGAGGGCCACTACATCCTAGTAAAGGGAATAATAAAAAAGGAAGATATAACCATAGTTAACATATACTCTCCAAACACCAACACCCCCAAATATGTGGAAAAATGATTCCAAGTCATAAAACCACTTGTGGACCTCAACACAATAATAATGGGAGACTTTAATACTCCTCCATCACCAAGAGACAGACTGTCAAAGCAAAACAACAATAACAAGATCTCCAGTCTAAACAACACCAAAAATCAAACAGACTTAACAGACATTTACAGAATATTCGACCCCAAATTGGCAGAGTATACCTTCTTTTCAGCAGCACATGGAAACATCTCCAGAATAGATCAGATTCTAGTTCACAAAGGAAATCACAGCAAATATAAAAAAGTAGATATTATTCCATGTATCCTATCAGACCATGATGCCATGACCCTAGCAATTAATAGCAAAAATCATCACAGAAAACACACATATACATGGAGATTGAATAACACCCTATTAAATGAAGAATGAATCCAAGAAGACATGAGAACAGAAATTAAGGAAT
>PVKS010000456.1:0-117330 GCA_004027875.1 Aplodontia rufa
AAAAAAAATTTAAAAGCTAAAAAAGTAAAAGAAAATGAAAATAACAAATAGAAAATTCTTAATGAAAACTTTATCTATAGACAATGAGGGCGTCTCTGGGACCTCAATGTGAATGTCTCTCCGTCTGTGGCCCCCTGCGGGCTGTCTTCCTGTACAAGTATTGCTCCCCACAATGTGCCAGCTTGGCAGACGAGTGTTTTACTTAGGGTAGGGACTGGTTCAACAACAGAATCTGTGGGTCTGTTCACATCCGCAGTCGCGGCTACTGCTGTTTGCGGCCCCGTCCTTGTCGCTGGTGGGGGATTGTGACCAGGGAGCACACGGCCACCCTTCTTAGCCGAACAGGGAACTTTCTTCTCGTTCCAATGGACTCTCCATAGCCCCGCTTTTGCAGCCGATGGGAAATGTAGTCCTGGAGCTCGTAATGGCGGCGAGTGACTGGGTCCCCCAGGGGGCCGTCTTAGAGCACAGCTCTCGCCCCTCACAGAGAACGAACTTGGTAGGGGGGGTCTGATTAGATACGGATAGGATGGGTTTAGCGATGAAATCTGTTTCTGCTCAGACCTGCTGGATCGGCGGTTGCCGCTTGTGTTCCCGCCCCTGGAACAGGTCAGGAAAGTGACCAGCGAGCCGCATAATGGAAGGAAAGGGAGCTGTTCCCGTTCTTGGTAGAACAGACAAAAAACTCCCTATCTCCTAAATCATAGGAATGCTCTGCTGACACCAAGCTAGGAGCTGTACACAGCAATCCTGGCAGAGCAGACAGAACTCTTTCTGGCAGGCTGTCCGCACTGGCAGCCTTCTGTGCCCCTGGCGCAAGGGGAAAATCCCCGCCCCCCCCCTTTTTTTTTTAATTCTTGTGAAACTCCTAAGACTCAGCTACTTACAAAAGCTTCACAAACTAGTAGTAGACAATCAAATATAGTTTCCTATAGTTTCCCCTGGACGCACCTTGGAAAATTGCGGATGCAGTGGATTTTTCCCAAGCAGACCCGTAGCCTCAAGAAATGCTGTCTCTCTTCAGGTCGCCATCTTCCCAACTCTTAAGCATATTTTAATCCCAAAGCAGTTCATGTATTTTGATGCTATTTTAAGTGACATGTTAAAAATTCCAACATTCATTTATCTATCACTGGCATATAGAAATATAGTTTTCATTTTTGTATATTCCTGTATTGTCTCCTTGATAAATTCATTTTGTTTTGGTAGATTTTTTTCTATTTGTATATGGAGACAGTCATGTCATCTTGTAAACAAAGCTAGTTCTTGCCTTTTACTTCCTTTATTTGCCTTTTTTATACTATTTTGAAATTCCAGTACCATGTTTTAAAGCCATGAATAGACGTCTTTATGTTGTCCTAGTTAAATTTAGGTGGCAAGCATTTATTTGGTCTTTCACTGTTAAAGTACCTACCAGTTTATAGTAGATTCTTTTAAAAATCACATTGTTCTATTTTATTCCTAGTTTGCTCAAAGTTTTCTCAGCAATAAATAAAAGAATATTCCACACTTGTGGATCAAAAGAGTCAATATTGTTGGCTGTCCCAAATTATCTTTAAGATTAGTGAAATTAGAAAGAAAATTCTACCCATGTTTGGTTGAAGTTGAGCATCTTAATAGTAAAATATGCAAAGAAGTTAAGTTGTCAAAACAGTTTTGAAAAAGAATAATGAAATTGTAAGACTGATATTTTTCAGTTTCAAAACTTAGATTTAAGTGTCTATTGAGATGATAATGTGGTCTTTTTAAACCTTCTTTTCTGTGGTAAATTTCATCCATCCATCTCACTAGATTGTATGTATAGGCTTGTCTCATGTCTGGCTACATAATGTGATTTTTTGCATTGTGATACCTTATCAATCTTGTGTTCCTTGGATAAACCCTGTTTGAGAATGCTATATTGTCTTTTTTATGTTTTGTTGAATTTTATTTGCTAATATTTTGTTTCCGGAGTTTTTTCCTCCGGGCTCATAAAAGGTATTAATTTGTTTTTATTATCTTTTAATGTTTTGTTTAAGTATAAGTGTAATGCTGGCCTCCTAAAATAATTTGGGAAGTATTTTCTCTTTTGTTGATATAAGATACCAATGACACTGTCTACAGGGATGGAAATTTCTTGTTTGAGAAGATTTAAAACTATAAATCCAGTTTCTTTAGTAGTAGATAAAAAGATTGTTCTCTTCCTGTTGTAAGCTTCGGAGGTTTGAGTCATTCAGTAAAACCTCCATTTCATCTAAGTTTTCAGATTTATCGGCATAAAGCCGTTCATAACTTTTCTCTATTTTTGAAATGTATGTAGTAGATTCCACAGCGATAGCTCCTTGTTCTTCCTGACATCTGTGATTGGCATGTGCACTCATTCTTTTTTCTTATCTGTGAAGAGGTTTATCAATTTCATTGATCTTTTTTTAGAACCAGCTTCAGTTTTAACTTTCTCTACTCTTTTTGTTCAATTGAGTTTGTTGTGAATTTTACTGTATTTTTCTTCCTTTATTTTGCTTTATGTTCACCTTTTTTTATGTTTTCTTAATGTGGTGGGAGCTTAGGTTATGATTCGAGGCCATGTATATTTTCTATTCAATTCAGTATGATACTAATTTTCCCTCATTTCTTTACCTACATCTCACAAATTTGGTATGTTGTATTCTTATATTCCCTCAGTTTAGTTTTCTGATTATCTTTGTGATTTTTCATTAACCCATCAGTTGTTTGGAAGACAATTTTAGAAATTTCCAAAGAGCTTTCTTTTTTTCACTTATAACCTGTTTTCTGTTTTTGTTCAGAGAATGAACTTTTTGTGATTTCGTTGATTTTAAATCTGTGAGGTTTATTTCATGGACTACCAGTTAGATTTTATTCATTTTAGAAATTATGATCTTTGTGAGTTAAATGCTGTTTATGTGTTATTTACCTGTAAGATCATATAATTTAGCACTGGTCTGGTAAATTGTTCAAGGAATAGAATTATTTTTCCACACATGAATTTGACTTCTTTTTTTGTTTGCTATTCTGTTTCTTTTAGAATTATTCTTTTTCTTTTAGAATTATTCTTATGCTGACTATCTTATATTAAATGATTTCTGTTTAACATAAAGTCTCATGTTTGCAGCTCTCAAATAACACTCTTGACCAGAGTACCTTTTTATTTTTCTTTTACTTTTTGGTTGATTTCAAATCTTATTTTACCACTTCACAAAGATAGACAGGAGTGGCCAATAGATGGACAAGTGATTTTTTTTTCCCCCAGTAAAAAGCAGTATGAATTTATCTTGATTGCTAAATCTGATTTTAAAATTTAAATATTAATTACATATTCTCATGAAATTAATTCTATTTTATATAAAATACATGAAATAGTACTCTTATTGAGAGGTCCATGTATAATAAAAATAGTAAATTATGTCATTGATTTTGAAGTTTATTAGTGTTTACTTATGGAATAGTTATCTCTTGATGAATATAGTTTGTATAGGTGACTATCAAAATGAGATTGCATTCCCTATGTGTTCACTAGTTTAACAGCAGAGTTCTAGATGTCATCCTGGAAGGAGTGAACTTGCTGTACTGCAGTCTAGTATTAGAAAAGAACAGAATAATATTGTGTATAATATTATTTATAATGAACTTCTCATTTACATAGGCTATTCTGTTTTAGTGAATTGGAGTTATTTTCACGTTACTTTGTTTCATTTTTTAATATCTCAAGGACTACAACTATTAGCTCATGACCTTGATTTTCCCATCAATTTGTCTTTTTATTCTCCTCCGAGATTCTAATCCATCTCAGGATTTGGTAATGATTTCAGGAACACCTACCTGGCTTGCCAATCCTTCGCACTTTGGAATTCTCTTGCAATCAGCTTTTCTCTATGATTTCACCTAGTCCCTTCTCACTTGCATTTATGGTTTTTTTATTCATTTATTTCCTTCTATCTCTGAACATGCTTAGTTAACTCATGTTCTTAAACATAAATGTTCTGCTAATGATGCTGCTGCCCTTTTCGTATAAAACACATTCAAAACCGTTGCTGCTACTTACCACTTTCTTATTGCTAAAGCTTCTGTAATATGACTTATAGTTTCTACCCTTTTCTGATACTACATTTTCAAAAATACTTGTCCTTATTTCAATTTAGTGATTTTTACTTACACCATATCCTTTTTGAACTGGACTGACAGTTCCTTAAGTCCTATGCATTCTCTGAGATGCTGTTTTTATTTCAGTTAACATTTATTGATTGTGTATCATGAACCAGCTTAGACTCTTCTCAGCTTATAAACCTGATCTTTCTTCTGAGTACTATTCTCTGACCTTATGTGTACCTTGATAGATATGATCATTCCACCATCCATTCCCTCCCATCTCTTCTGTTCCCACCCAAGTTACTATTTGGGCCTTCTCCACAGGTGATCTTCAGATCATCTTCTCTGCTTCTGATCACTTTTGAAACTTCATTTCCAGCCTGCCTTTGTATCTCTCTGTACCTTATGTCTGGGGATTATTTATACCTAGCATGCAAAACAAGCTTTTCAAGTCAAGCCCATCTTTACTTGCTGTGTTCTGTGAAAGGGCATTATAATACATCATTCAAAATAGAAGTTGCGAAGTTGTTTGGATTTTCTGTATCTAGTCAGTTAGTAAGCCTAATGTATGAGTTCTCCTTCAGTGTTTCTTGAATTCTCTTCATATTCATTTGTACTAGTGCCCTAATTGAAATTTATTATGTTTACTTGGATTCTTCTCATTTTCTTATTACTTCATCATTGTCCTTTGTTTTTCATATCCAAGCTATCATGTGTCAAAAATGTGACCAATTCTATTTATTCCATCCTCAAAAATCATAGAGGCCTCTGGAGTCTTATTGCCCAAGTTTATGTTCTTGCTCTGGTACTTTACTTGCTTTGTGATCTTTGAGTAAATTGACTTAGTTTTTCCCATATATAATACTGGGATCAAATAATAAAACCATATCATATGAATTATTATGTAGTATATAAAATGGTGTATATTAAATGTTGCTTGTCATTCTTACTAATACTACTTCAATAACTACCAAAACTGTTGGTCCATTATCATGTACAGAGTAAAACTGAGAACTATCAGTGTGCATTTTAGGGCATTTGAGAATAGGCATTTAATGAACAGTTTACTAGCTTATCTCTTGTTACTCAATTTTTTTTTGTAATTAGACACGTTGGACTACTTTTTTTTTGAGAGAGGGACAGAGAGGGAGAGAGAAACAATTTTTATTTAGTTTTTCATGTAGCTTTTGTTGCTCTGAGACTTTGTTGTGTACATGGTGCTGGGGTTTGAACTAACGTCCTCACGCTGCTGGGCAGGCACGTAACCACTGAGCCACCACTCCAGCCCCAAGTTGGACTACTTTAATGTTTATGTAACACTCTTCATATTTATCCCCTTGGAGCATTTTATCACATTGCTGTACTTATTATTCTTTCTTAGTCATTTTTACCTTTAAAACTGCTATCCATTTTCTAAGTCTAAGTTGCTTCTAAATATTACAGCATGACATGAACTTCCCTGATTCTAAACTCCCATTCTCTTTTATAACAGTCATATCTTTTTTTTTTTTTTTTTTTTAAAGAGAGAGGGACAGTGAGAGAGAGAGAAAGAGAGTCGATTTTATTTAGCTTTTCATGTGGCCTTCGTTGCTCCGAGACTTCGTTGTGTACGTGGTGCTGGGGTTTGAACTTGCATACAAGCACCATAACTACTGGGCCACCGCTCCAGCCCCAAAACCTCAAGTGTTTTAAAATAATAAACACTATCTTGTAGTTTTCTGGGGTCCATAATTTGTGAGTGGTTTCTCTGCTTAGTTCTTTCTCAGATTCTTATCTGAGCTTGTAGCCCAAGGCAGTGGCCAGGGCTGCAATGCAGTTGAAAACTTGATGGGTGTTTTCCATATGACTCCCTCACATGGCTCAAGCAAGTTCCTTGCTATGGAGCCTCTCCTTAGGGCTTCTTCTATGTCATTATAGGGCTGTTAGCTTTCTTTGGAGCGAATGATCCATAGATCAAGCAAGATGGAAAACCATGTCTTTTTGGAGTAGCCTTGGCAGCCATGTACCATAATTTCCACAATTTCCCAATGATGATAAGTGAGTTACACTGGGCATGGTGGTACACACCTGTAATCCCAGCAACTCAGAAGAAGGCACGAGGATCACGAATTCAAGGCAACTTAGACTCTGTCTCAAAATAAAAAATAAAAGGCCAGGAATGTGGCTCAGAGGTAAAGTGTCTCTGGGTTCACTCCCAGTAGGTTCTCCCCCCCCCCCCCCCCCCCAAAATAAAAACGTGGGTTACTATTTATCATGTTGAAGGGGAAGATACTTGAGCTCCACCTTTTCAGGGAATACTGTCAGAATTTGTGAATTTATTTTAAAACTCCTTACCACATGATTAGATATTTTCATTAGGAGAGCTGATGATTTAGGGAAAATTAATTTCACTATGATGTATTTTGAATTGTTACATTTATTCTGTGTTAAATTCTAAGTTATGATGTAACATAGTGATTATGGCTTATATGGAATATCAAAGATTTATGTATCAATTCTCTACTAATTTTGAGTTTATTTTACAGGATTTTTCTTTGAAAATCTTACAAAAGGTTTTTGATCATTTTGTTTGTTTTCACAGCAACAACATATCATTGAATTATTTCCAGCTTTGTCTTATTGCTGTTTTTCTCTGATTCCTTATTTTAAGAAAATGTATAAAACTACCAGTAAATTGTAGAAATGTGTTTATTGAAATAAATGGCTTATTTTTCCCCTCTCAGCTGATTTGAATAGGATGCACAGACAAAATATAGATGCCTACCATAATCCACATGCAAGAACATATGAAGATAAAAGGGCTGTTGTATCTCTAGACCAAAATTTAGCCACTTCAAATGCTGAGAACATAGAAGATTCTGGAAATAAAAATTCAGGTTTTTAATCACATTCTATTTTTTCATTTCTGAAGTTCAATAACATTTCTCTCCTGTTGTTTGACACAGTTCTTATTGTGATTTTGAAAATTAGGTTGATTTGAGTCAGGATATTATTTATAATACCTTTTCTTCATTGTTATTTTGAAAAAAAATTGAATAGGGAAAGGTTGGTGCTTAACTATGTTTTTCCTCTCAGATTTATCTTACTGTGTACTTCAGCTGCAGCTAATGCTTTTATTTTGCTACTTTGGGGACAGTTCTTAAAATCAAACACATTTTACCCATACACAGTTTACTTCTTATACCTGTGACTGCTTTAGTGAGAATTTATCAGGTATGTTATGATAAATTGTGCAGTTAAATTCATTTTTTGCTTGTTTTAGTGATCCCTTACCCTCCCTTGTAAAATCAGCATACAAAGAAAAGAAGTAATTAAAAGTTTAATATCTGATCACAGACTCTTTTTTAAATTTTTATTTATTTTAAAAAAGAGAGGGACCAGGGTGGGGGGCGGATATCAATTTTATTTTGTTTTTCATGTGGCCTTCATTGCTTCAACACTTGATTGTGTATGTGGTACTGGGGGGTTTGAACCTGAATGCCAGGCAAGCACTGTAACCGCTGAGCTACTGCTCCAGCCCTAATCACAGACTTCTTTCTTAGCCCAATACTTTTGCTTCATTATGAAATCACCTAAGTTTTCTATAAGTTGAAATTACTCAATATCTTTTTTATGACTTGCCAGAAAGTTGTCATCTTCCTTTATCAAGTATGTATGAAAGTATATATTTAAGAATCAAAATAAATTTAGGGAATATTCTACTTTGCACTATATTTTGATGCTTATAAAAGTAATCATTTATTTACCACAAAATGCTGCTTTTGTGTTTTCTCAGAAGTTTTCGATTGTAGACTAGAAAAGAACTTGATATTAAGATGGTCTCCTAATAATCTATAGCTTTTTTGAACACCTTAGGAGATTGGTTGTTCACTGTTTTTGTGGACTTCATGGTCCATTATTGGATCTCTAATTATGAGAAAATACTTTCCAAATTTGATTCACAATATATTTTTGCCCTTAAAGAGCACTAAAATTGGAATCTTTGATTTTGATGAAATTATAGTTTTGTTCTTACTCTGATAATTTCATGTGTAGTATAGTAGGAACATCAAAACTCACTGCTGCTTCTAATTTTGGCTTCTTAGTATTTTTCTCTTCTTCATTTGCTACTTCTTCTAGTAGTCTGTATCGAGATCTCAGTGCTACAGATCTCTTCTCTTCCCTTTTCTTCCATACCCAATATTGTTTGTAGTTCTTTCTTAACCTAGAACTTACATCAGTAATCACACTTACTTTCTGGCATCTGACTCTGCTCACCAAGTGTAAAAACACTGGTAAAATCAACAGTTTCCATAACTCTTTCCCAGGATTATAAACCTGATGATTGAAAACACACAGCAAGATTTGTTGTCTATGGCCTTTCTATCTACCAGCAGGGTTTTGTGCTGATAGTGTTGCTAGGGATGCTGTATTTAGATTTTTTTAAAAAAAAATTTTTTAAAGAGACAGAGACAGCAAGAGATAAAAGAATCAGTTTTACCTAGTTTTTCATGTGGTCCTCCGATGCTTCATTGTGTACATGGTGCTGGGGTTCAAACTCAGGTCCTCGCACATGCCAGGCAAGCGCTACAACCTCTGAGCCACCATTCTAGCCCCAAGGGATGCTTTATTTTTAAAAGTAATTTATAAATATCATAAAATGTTTAAAGTCTCTTTTTCTGTGAATTGAAAATTCCCTTAATTAGACTTTATTTCCCTAAGAATTAGCCTAAAATAAACTTTCTATATGCAAGAAACTATCCAAAGGCCACCTAATATATTTTTTGCCATATATATGTGTGTTTATGTATGTGTGTACATGTGTTTTTATACACACACACACACAAACAGGTGTTTGTGTGTGCTTAATACATATATATGTTCCGTTTAATAATTTTTAAAGTTCTTAGGGAATTTGGAATATATCTGAAAACTGAATATTCTAATGTATGCTTATGGCTAATTATCTCTGATGTTTTGTCTTCATTAGGTCTGTTTTTGATGTCCTTCATAAGTTTTTTTTTAATTGTTCTTATATGAGCTGCTGTTCATGAAATCCAGTACTAACTTGACTTATCTTTTTCACTTACTGTGATCCGCTTCTATTTTCTTTTTCTTTCTTTCTTTTTCTTTAAGAGAGAGGGACAGTGAGAGAGAGAAGAGCGAAGCAATTTTTTATGTAGTTTTTTATGTGACTTTCATTCCCCCGACACTTTGTTATTATGTACGTTGTGCTGGGATTTGAACTCACGTACTCATGCATGCGAGGCAAGCGCCATAACTGCCGAGCCACCGCTCCAGCGTCCACTTCTATTTTCTTTATAGGGCAAATGTTTCCCTATGGTTTTATCTATTTATTTTTTATTTTTTGGTACCAAGAATTGAACCCAATGGCACTCAACCCCCTGAGCCACATTCCCAGCCCTTTTTTATTTTTTTTTATTTTGAAACAGGATCTCACCAAGTTGCTTAGGGCCTTGCTAAGTTGCTGAGGCAAGCTTTGAACTTTTGATCTTCCTGCCTCAGCCTCCTGAGCCACTGGGTATAAACCTGGCATGTGTCACTATGCCTTTCTCCATGTGGTTTTATTTTTAAAGTTACTTCTAAAAAGACTTATTTTATCTGTCATGAATATTTTTTTCCTTGATTCCCCTGAAAGTTTAGAATGAGAATAATCATCAGGGTGAAAGACATCACTTGATTATTCTTTTGTTCATTAGCCTTTCCACCACTGCATAAGATTTAAAAGAACATTCAAGGTGTATGTTTAGTTTATTTTTGTTAAGAACATTTTCTAGTGGGGGGAAAATGTATTTATGATGTTTAAGTCTTGACTTGGCTTTCTACTGATCTATACAAATAAGCATTAATTTAAACACAAAGGCCAAGTAGGCTTGAATGACAGCTAAACTGCAAAGCAGTCTGCCTATACAAAAATACCACAGGTGAGGGAAATACATGCTTCAGATTGATGGTGTGAAGACTGAATTAGTAAGTCAAAAATAAAGTTATATGAGGCTTTAAATTAAATGCCACTTTTTATGTTTGCATTAAGAGATTCATAGGGAATAATTACTTTTTTTTTAAGAGAGACAAAAATCAATTTTTTTTTTTTTTTTTTAGTTTTTCACATGGCTTTCATTGCTCTGACACTTAGTTGTGTACGTGGGTGTTGGGGTTTGAACCTGTGTTTTCGCGCATGCTGGGCAAGCGCTGTAACCGCTGGGCAAGTCACCACTCCACCCCTGAATAATTGCTTTTTCATATTTCTTTTGTGAAATAATTTTTCCCTTCAAGAATATATAATATTTATAGATAAAATAATATTTTTATTATTTATATTTATCTCCCATTAATTCAATAGTTTTCTAAAAATAAAGCTGTTAAAATGATTAAGACATTCTAATTTTGTTAAAAATCTTTCTGTCCTATATTTAAGCTAAAGATGGGAAGAATTTAGGAATTACTCATTTTTAAAAACAATTTAAAAAATTTTAAATGTGCATGTAATGTAATACATTTGAATTTGTAGTTATGAACTATCCATAAGTTTAAGGTATTTAAATATATACAAATTTAAATATATCTTTTGTTTTTTCTTTTTGAGTTCTGGTTTGTAGTCTTTTCTGTGATGAGTTATTTAGTCTATTAACTTGTACATTTCTGTAGTATCTTTCAGCTATTATAGCTAATAATTAATTTTCAGCTATTAATTTTATTAAAGTCATACCATTTTTCTTTTACTATTGGTCTGAGCTTCAGATTCTAATCTCAGCTTTCCTCTTTGGATTTTTAACCTGGATTCTGTATTTAGCACAGCTTTTCTAAATAAGGGTTTATCAAATTAACTTTTTTATTTTTCTAATGGTATGTTTTTGTAAAATGTGTTTTTTAAGGTCATATGCAAACACAGAGCTCTCCTTTTGCTCGGGGAAATATATTTGGTGAACCTCCAACTGATCTTCAGATTAAACAGCAAGAATTATACAAGAATTTTCTACGTTTTCAGGTGAAGGGCTTATTTGATCACAGTTTGAAAATTCTAGAAGAATTCTAATAAACTAAATTTTCAGATTTTTTTTAATCCACAGGATACATATTCAATTCTAAAATGCCATGCAATTATTCAGAAATATCTAATTTATATTTTATAAGTAGTAGTAAAATTGTTATTACTTCAGTTATGTTTGAAAAAGGAGATATTTTAGATATAATAATTGACATGTTTTCTAAACTTAATTAGGTCATTAATTATTAAATCAAAGAATGCTGACATTTCTAGAATTCAAATATTACCTACTGTGTATAGAATGAACCTTTCTATATATTTATAAGTTAGTAGAAAGTCAGTTTTTCCCAATGATATGATATTCCCAGTGACTTATTAGTACAAATTATAATTGAATAAAAAAATCAGATATAAGATAATCAATGTTTGCAATTATATGCCCCATTTTAAATAGCATTTAAAATAGTAGAAATGCTGAAACACTTAAGCAACTAAGTCCTTTCTTAAGTGAAAGGACTCACTGAACTTCACACTTTGCCCTTATGTTGAATACTAGGAATGGGGTCTGAGATGAATGACATACTTTTCATCAGGCCCTCAGTTTCTTCTTTCCTTACTTCCCTCTTGTCCACACCCATACTTAAATGCCAGTGTCAGATTAATTCTTTTCTTTATTATTTAATTTTTAAATGTTTGTGGTTCTAGGGATTGAACTCAGTGCCTCACATGCGCTAGGCAAGTACTCTACCACTGAGCTATACATTCCCCCTTTTCACTTCATTTTAAGACAAGGTCTTGCTAAATTGCCCAGTCTGGCTTTGAATTTATGGTCTTCCCACCTCCGCCTTGTGAGAGGTTAGGATTATGGTATGAGCCACCATGCCCAGCCATACCAATTTTTCTTTACTCAAAATCTGGTAGTGACTTTTGTTTGCCTACAGAAAATGTCTAGACCCCTTAGCCTGCCATTTAAGGTTATCCAATCTAGTCCTAAATTCTTAAACAGATTACATTCCAACATGTTATCTTCTTTCTAATCCTAATTATTGTGGACTCTCTAATACAGTGGTGACATATAAACATCATTAGGGATGATTGATTTGGCATTAATGTGGAGAATGTGTTAATGGAGGATTGAAAAGATTAGAAGCTGGATTATCTTACTTGAACAATGACAGCAATAATGAAAAGGCCTTTATAAGGACTGAGAGAAAGAATATGGATATTGAATGTGAGAGAATGGCATTAGAAGTCCCGAGGGTAGTGGCTACTAAAGTTAGATAATGTCAAACTGAGGATACAGAATCATCTGTTGAATTTGAAGTAAGATATATTGCCCATTATGAGAGCAAGTCAAAATTTAAATTGCTCCAGTTTATTTAGCAAGTCTTAATCATGGTCTAAATTTAACTCCCCCAATATCTGCCAACTGTATAGCTTTTTTATTGTTTATAAAATACTTTTTTACATGTAGTATCTCATTAAACTTCAGAACTCTCTGGGAAAAGGTATTATCTTAGTTTTAAAACATGCAACTGATACGTAGATTATCAGGCTTGTCTGTGGTGACAGATATTGAATTGTGAGGCCAGTGCTTGAAGCCAAGTCTCTTGACTTCAGACATAAAATTTGTAGGCACCACATTTATATTTGTAGAGGTTTATAGGAAGTCTTTCACTCTTAAAAAAACTAAGTCCCATATTTCATCACATAATCATTGCAGATTTTATCCCCAGTTTTGTTTTGTTTTTTTTTTTTAAAAAGTGGGGTGTGACTATTATGTGAAGCTTTTTTTTTTTAATTGTTCTGGTATTACTTAAAAATCATTTATTACTAAACTGGTTTTGGTGTAAGATTAGGATGCATGGAATACTCATGAACATATGTTAAAATTAGATAGTCCAAATTGGTGCACAGCGAATATTCTTTGTTTTATGTTTTTTTTAATTTTTTTTTTAAGAGAAGAGAGGAGAGAATCAATTTTATTTGGTTTTTCATGTGGCTTTCGTTGCTCTGACACTTTGTTGTGTAAGTGGTGCTGGGTACGCATGCGTATCCTCACGTATGCCAGGCAAGTGCTGAACTGCTGAGCCACTGTTCCAGCCCCCAGGGGCACTCTTATAAAAAGTGCTTAATATTAGTGCTTCAGTTCTCTAAAAGAATCACACAAGTTGGCTTTTGGAAATAACTGACAGTGCACTTCTGCTGAGAATTCTAGGCTTATGGTTTGCAGCTGTGCATTATATGCCAGAAGTGAATACATTGCTATTCTGTTTATCTTTTAAGTGGTGTTAGGAACAGAATTATACCATGTGATGATTATGAGATAAAGGTTATAAACCAATTTTGGGATTGAAAAAAACAGGGTTTGACAATTTTGCAGTAGATATGATTATGTGGTGAAAGTTTGACTATATTTCAGCTTTTAGTTCTCTCATCCCGTAAAATCCTATGAACTGATTGCTCTTAAAAGGTAGTTTTCAAAAAAATTTTTGAGTTTTGTTGTTTTTTTGTTTGTTTGTTTTTGATACCAAGGATTGAACCTAGGAGCACTTAGCCACTGACATCCCCAGCCCTTTTTGTCTTTTTTTTTTTTTTTCCAGGGCTGAGGACCAAACTTGGGGCCTTGAGTGTGGTAGGCAAGCGCTCTGCCACTGAGCTAAATCCCCAACCCCCCTTTTTGTCTTTTTGAGATATGGTCTTGCTAAATTGCTTAGGGCCTCACTAAGTTGATGATGGCTGGCTTTGAACTTGCGATCCTTCTTCTGCCTCTGCCTCCCTAGCTGCTGGAATTACATGCATCTGCCACCATGCCTAGCTTTTAGGAGTGTTTTAAAATATTTTTTATCCTCAAGCAAAATCTAACAGAATTCTAAGAAAATGTAAAGTAGCTAAATGGTATTTATTATTAATATTTACAATATATATTGTCAGACAAGAAGTATGCAAAGTTAAGTTAAAATAAATGTTCTAAAATGTTTAAATTTTTGCATAAAGATGGTAAGAAGCTATAGTTCAAGGTCTGCATAAATAAATATTGGTTCAAGTTAATATCTGAGAATTCTTCATACTGTTAAAATTTAACACTTATGTTTGATGTTTTAATTACAGCTTTAAAAGTAAATTTAAAAACTTAAATTTAATAAGGTAAATATTTTAATGAACTATTTGTAGGAACCCTAAGGCACTTTGGTGTTATAGGGTTTCAAAACCATGACCTAGAAGATAGCATTCCTTTTCAGTTTATTAGATGTGTGATCCATTTGTAGTTTATAAGTTGGTGTTCGGTTTTACTGGAGAAGCCACTATGTAAGTGTGATTATTTTCAGGGAGTAGGAAAGTGGAACTGTACTGAAAATTATTTTGGATCATAAATGGTGTTTTCTCTAGGTATGTTGTATTTGAATAAGAGATCCCCTGCACACTGCTTAATACTAAATACTGTGCTTGTATGTATTTAATCATGTGAGAAGTGTTAGACAATTAAGTTCTCAATACTCAAAAAATTGTCAGCACTAAATAGAAGCTCAAGGAAATGCAGAAAATAAAAATAATATGAATAACTGTAAGCCATAACTGACGGTTACAAGTCTATTGACAATCTTAAACCAGAGTCATGAATACTTGGTACCATGCTCTCATCTTTCTTGCCTCATTCATAACAGGTGTGGATGGTCATTTAGGGTTCTCTTCCCTTCAGATCTTAGACTGTGCCCTATCGTATTCTCCCCAACTCAGCCCAGCTCAGTACTACAGGTTGCAGGTAGTAGCACTCAAGATGAAACTTAATTATAAATGTGTGTTCTAAATCTTCTTACACCTTAATAGATTTAGTTTAGGCTGCTGCTATTATTATTATTATTATCATCATCATCATCATCATCATCATCATCTTTGTTAACTTGCCAGTAGGTAGAAAAGGAGAAAAGAGCATCTTGGGGAAACAATTCTTTTATGTATTTTATGTAAACATTAATTTTATTGATGTTTGACAATAATGATAAAATCTAGGAACTTTGAGATATAATAGCAATCATAGAATAACATAACCATGAATATGTACTTCGTACCTTCTATATAGAAGGGTTTTTTAGGCTTCTTACATTGTTTCACTTTCATTTTTTGAGGATTCCTTTTAGGTATAGGTATTAACTCTTCTTATCACATAAGAAAATCGAGGGCAAAAACATTTCTTTAAGTACACACAGTCTGTAAACAGTTGGTGGAGCTGGAATTTAACTCATAGCTTTTAACCATACATCATAGCCTTGTTAATAAAATACGGGAAGCTGAAAATTTAGGAATATTTTGGGAACTTGCAAACAATTTCTAGGATACCAGGTAAAAGTGCTATTCTGGATTTTTGATTGTTTTACAAAATAGTAACTAAGATTAATTCTTTAGATTGAAGAAAAGAAACAAAGAGAGGAAGCTGAGCGAGAGAGACTGAAAATTGCAGAAGAGAAAGAAGAAAAACGGCTTGCAGAACAGAGAGCAAGAATTCAGCAAGAGTATGAAGAGGAACAGGAAAAGAAAAGGGAGAAAGAGGAGGAGGTACATTTTTCCCCTACTGTAGTTTTTACTACTTAACTGAAAGTGAAATTGTTATTTGACTTGAAAAGATGTTTGTTACTTATAAGGGAGCCCAGTCTTGAAGTACATTTACAAAATATTAGATTGGTATCCATTCACTGGATTTATTTATTTATTTATACTTTATTGAGGTGAAAAACTAGTTTAATGATAAATTATTCTTTTAGCCAAAAAAATAGTTATAGGTTGGCCAGGTGCAGTGGTGTACAGGAAGATTGCAAGTATGAGGCCAGTCTCAGCAGCTTAATGAGAACCTGTCTCAAAATATAAAATAAAAAAGGGCTAGGGATGTAGCTCTGTGGTAGAGCACCCCTGGGTTCAAAGCCAAGTACTGGGGAGAGGAGAGTCATAGGCTGATTGAAAATGTTAGAAAAGAGGTATTATGCAGACAACCTCTTAAATTTTACCTATACTTTAGATAAATATCAATTTTTTTTTCTTGGTACCAGAGATTGAACCCAGGGATGCTTAACCACTTAGCCATATCTCCACCCCCTTTTATTTTGAGAACAGGTTCTTGCTAAGTTGCTGAGGTTGGCTTTGAATTTGTGATCCCTCTGCCTCAGCCTCCTGAGGCTGGGATTACAGGCATGCACCACTGCGCTTGGCAAAGATAGCAAAATTTTTTTTCTTAAAGAGAAAGAGGGAGAGAGAATCAATTTTGATTCATTTTTTTCATCTGACCTTTGCTTTTCTGACTCTTATTCTGTCCCTGGTGCTGGGGTTTGAACCCAGGTCTTCATACATACCAGGCAGGCACTCCAACTGCTAAGCTGCTGCTTCAGCCCCAAGATAGAAAATTTTTAAATGGAGTGTAGAATATATTATGAAGCTTTATTTTTCTCTTTATTGTAAAGCAAAGGCTGAAAAATGAAGAACTCATTCGGTTAGCTGAGGAAAGACGAAAAGAAGCAGAAAGAAAGAAGAAAGAAGAAGAAGAAAGACATAACTTGCAACTTCAGCACTACTATGAAAGAGAAAATATGATTGGGGAAGAAACAAAGGTAAGTTTCAGACAAAAATGTCAGTCAAACCCATAAAGTAACTCATAATTCACTGTGAGAATTGTGGAGTTATTAGGAAAGAAGAGAAAGACAGGGGGTGGTGCTTGTGTTCCTGTGCTTTGTCTCACTATGTGCTGAATGAATTTCCTGTGCTTTGGCAGTGCCTCTGCCCACTGAATGCAGTGTGTTTCCTTACCCTAGACATTCCCTATCTTGGTCTTTTGTGGTTACAATCCAAGAGTGATCTGTAGATCAGGATCCTGTGAACTATGTTCTTTTCATAATAAGACTAACTATAGAAATTGAGAATGTTTGGAGACTGTTGTAACAACCTGTCCAAGTAACTTCATGTCTATTCAAGCTGCTAATAAAAATATTGGGCTTGAATTTCATACTTCTGAAAATTTGTTTTTATTTAGTAATTCTTACTTTGTTTTATACAACATTCCACTATAGATTTGAAATTAAAAAAGAAACAAGTGGCTTGCCATGGGCTGGTTTTGAAGACTGTCTGAGTTAGAATGTTCTAGGTTAGGTGCATGAATCTAAGTTATTGGAGGTTTCTTTTCTAGAAAGATAAGTGACTCCTTTTTTTTTTTTTTTTTTTTTTTTTAAGAGGGACGGTGAGAGAGGGAAAGAGAGAAACAACTTTATTTGGTTTTTCACATGGCCTTAGTTGCTCCAACACTTAGTTGTGTACATGGTGCTGGGGTTTGAACCCGGGTCCTCGTGCTTGCCAGGCAAGCGCCGAAACCTCTGAGCCACCACTCCAGCCCGATAATTGATTCTTAAGATCTAATTCACACCCTTCCTTACAAGTAAGAGTTACATTTAAAATTTTGTATGCCTAAGTATCATTGGGGGCTTGTTAGAAATACATATTCTTGGGCCTAGACCAGTGGCTCAGTGGTTATGGCGCTTGTCTGATATGTGCAAGGACCCAGGTTCAAACCCCAGCACCACACACAACTGAGTGTTGGAGCAACAAAAGCCACATGAAAAACTAAATAAAGTTGTTTCTCTCTCTTTCTCACTGTCCCTGTCTCTTAAGAAAGAAAGAGAAATACATATTCCTAGTTCTCTCTTGCAAGGTATCTGAGGGAGGTCCAAGGATGTGCTTTTTTACAGCTATCCATTGGGGTTTTGATGTAGTTGGCTAGGAGACCATACTATGAAAAATCCTTGTCTGTCTTGTAAATTTAACCCATTTGGTGTAAGAACATTGTTTTCAGAAATTTATATTTATTTACACACTGTTTCTTTTTAAAGCAGGATTTACAGGGGCTGGAGCAGTGGCTCTGTGGTTACAGTGCTTGCCCGGCATGCACAAGTACCCGGGTTCAAACCCCAGCACCCACATACACGACTAAGTGTAAGAGCAACGAAAGCCATGTGAAAAGCTCAATAAAAATTGATTCTCTCTCTCTTGTCCTTCTCTCTTAAAAAAAAAAATAAAAAATATAAAGCAGGATTTACAATAAATGTTCATTGTAAGTGTTCAATTCCTCTGGTGTATTTAGGATGTGGTTTGGTATACTTTTCAATGTACAGCCTTACTTCATATGATATGAGCCATTTCTGATAGGATCAACTGTGCTGTTTGGTTTCTCATCCTAGGATTTTATGGTGGTAGGAATGATAAGTATTCATATCTAGAATTTTGTCAAAACATTGCTTAAAGAGAATTTAAAAACAAGACCTGTGTTGTTTATTTACAGTGTTCCATGAGGGCTAGACATAGTTTCCATTCTTAGGATAAATATAGTTATTCAACCTTATTATTCAAATGTTATCATATTTATTAATAAAGTTTACTTTTTAGAGAAGTATCTAGTTCTCAGCAAAATTGAACAGAGAATTTTTTTATTATAAAATTCATTAGTTAAAAATGAGAGTTGCTCGTTTCCCACAATTGTTTCTACCAATTTCTTATGTTTAAAACAATGCCATTTTTAAGAAATAGTTTTATGACTAATAGTTTGTGAAGTACCATGAAGTGTTAAATCAACTTTATGCCATTTAATGAATTTTGTCTTGATTCTGAAATTAGCATTGCTGTCATTTTTTATTGATGTATTATTATATTTTACCTATTCTTTTGCTTTTAACTGATGTCACCGTATTTTGGTTTTTTAGTTAGCTTGTATATTGATTTAGTTTGTTGCATTTTGTATCCTAACCTGAGAGTTATCTTTTTAATCAGGGATCGCTAAATCTATTTAACCTTTATTGTAGCCAATATGTTTTATCATATTAATTTAATTTCTGATGTTTTTGTTTTGGTTTGCTTCCTTAATAGTTACTTGTTTTATTTTGTTTTGTTTTATATGGAATATGCTTTGTTTACTTCATCTTCTTTGCTGCTTTAGAAGGTTTATATTGTCTACAATTCAGCCTGGGTTATCTACAGATTTTGAAAAGCCTTTCTTACACATATTTCTAATTTAATTAAGGTCGATAATGAAACTAACTTATGATTTCCTTGCATGCAAAATGACAATTTTAACACCCACACATGTATTCTGGTCTGGGTTCCTTTCTTTCCTTTCTTCCTTTGTTTTTCTTCTTTTCCTTTCTTCTTTCTCCTCAGATGATATTTATTGTATATTTTAGGGAGTTTTATATCTTTGTATGAAGTTGGAAGCTGTAAGCTTTAATACATAATAAACTAAATCTCATGTTCTATGGAGATAGAACCTTACCATGATCTGAAAAATTCCTTCATCTATGATAGTCTTAATGATAGGAGATAAGGATTTTAAAGGTTGATTTATATTGTTTTACAGAAAGGGATTTTTTGCTTGCTTATTTTTTTGTGTCATCCTATTTCCCTTTTATTACTGATAATGTTTTCACTTTGGGTATTTCTTTTCTATATTTGGAATACTTTTTCTTTAAGTTTATTGATTTAGTTCTACAATCCTTCTCTTACAGTCATATTCTTTTAATTAGAATATCTAAATTGATTTATTTTTATCATAACCATATTATTGATCTTATATAATTGAATTTCTGATTTTCATAAGTATTTTATTAAGCAGTCTGAACTTAAACAGTGTTATATACCTCCTGTGTATGTAGTTTATGTATATGTTTGTATTTCTTTCTTTTTTTTTTTTTTTTTTACAGAGGGATAGTGAGAGAAAGAGAGAATCAATTTTATTTAGTTTTTCATGTGGCTTTTGTTGCTCCAACACTTCGTTGTGTACATGGTACTGTGGTTTGAACTTGTGTACTCATGTACGCTGGGCAAGCACTGTAACCACTGAGACACTGCTCCAGCCCTTGTGTGTGTATTTCTACATACTTGTTTTTAATTTTTCAGCGCCTGAGACAGCCTTCTCCTGTAGTCCCTGCTCTTCAGAACAAAATTGCAAGCAGACTCCAGAGACCTCCTTCAGTTGACAGCATCATAAATTCTTTTATTCATGTATATGCTTTTTGTTGTTGTTAATCCTCATTCACTTATTTTGGGTTGGAGTATTGAATAAGAATCTCTTCTTCATATTTTGATAGATTTAATTTTTTTAGATGAGAAAAATA
Source organism: Aplodontia rufa (assembly GCA_004027875.1). Classification (NCBI taxonomy): domain Eukaryota; kingdom Metazoa; phylum Chordata; class Mammalia; order Rodentia; family Aplodontiidae; genus Aplodontia; species Aplodontia rufa. The sequence continues at coordinate 20,212 of PVKS010000456.1, forward strand.
TGTAACATATACATTAATTTATTTTCTTGTTGCTGAAGTTGTGACTGATAGTACTTTTTGCCTGAAAGTTTAGTTCTTTTGACAAACTATAATTTAGCAAAAGTTTCGTGTCCAGGCTCTTCAAGAAGATACTTTCTTTGAAGATTACCTTCTAGCTAGTTTTAATTATGCTTGTGAAGTCCCTTATATTTTAGACTGAATTATATAGTCAAAAGAAAACCAGGAAAATCTTTTGGAAGGGTTGATCTTTGAGTTGATGCTTGAAGAACTGGTATGAATTTGCCATAAAGAGAAAGAGGGTGAAGGACTTTCAGCATGCACAGAATTGGCTAGATGGAGGGCAGGATAAACCACATGGAGAATCTGCTGTGGTTTGGTGTGGACTGATGATGCTTTGTGATAAGGCAGCAGAGAGAGTAGATAAACATATGTAGGGTATTGGAGACTGCTTGCGATTTAGGCCCATGGATTCCAATTACGGAATACGCATAGAAGTGTTTTAGAAAATCATTTTCCTAAATTCCACACTCTGAGAGTCTTGATTCAGTTGATTTGTGGTAGAAAGAAAATACATGGAAATTTATTGCAGCATTTATTAAGTAGGAGAATGACATGGCCACTTTTGTACACTGTTCCTAGGCAGTCAAGACTCTATAAACATGGAGAGGAGTTGAGATGCTTTTGTAGAAGTCCAGTTGTGAGACTTTGAGGATTTAAAGGCAGTGACACAAAGAACTGAGAAGGGTAGGGTAACAACTTCATGATATATTTAAGACACATAAATAGTGGTATTTCTTATGGTACATAGGAGTCTTTGGTAACTTTCAAGTTTCTGGCAAGGGTTACATCAAGGAGGAGGTTGAAAATATATGTTGTGGCTCAGGAAAGAGTTTTGGACTGAATTTGTAGTTTTGGAAGTCAACATTGCTGCTTATCAAATTAGTGTGATTATCTAGAATGAGCACGTAGAAGTAAAAAGGACTGAGAATGAACTCTGGGGAATGAAGAGTGAGAAGCAGAAATAGGAATAAAGTCAGAGGGAGGGAGAAAGTGGCTATGGTATCAGTTGTTCCTGGCCTTTAAATATCCACTAACAGTGTCTTTTGGGGATGATTTTGTGTCTTTGGTGAGGGCAGCATTGCTGGAATAATGTGTAGAAACAGAGGCAGCAGTAGTGTGTTGAGTGAATGACAGTGAGGAAGTAGACCCCAGAAGTATGCATTTATTATTCCTTAAGGAAATCTGGCTGTTAAGGAAAGGAGAGAGTGGACTGGATGTGAGTGAAGAAAAGTGAGGAAAGAATGTTTTTTAAAGGGGAGGGTTTTATGTGGAGACTGAGAGGAAGAAGTTGGAGAAAAGAGGATAATCGAGGATTGCAGTCAGTTGCCAGATACAGAGTATAAATGAAGGATTGTCTTTGAGCGGGGCATGAACCCTTCCATTGTTAAAAGAAGGAAGAATAGACACAGATGTGGGCAGGTTTTATACGTGGGAGGTGTGGAGTTGGGTTCCTTTACATATACGTAATATTGGTCCTTTTAATCGTTTTGAGTAGAGAAGATATATTGACGTATTTGCCATTATTGTTGGACAGGAAAGTTCCATGTCCAGGGCACAGTCTCCTCCAGTACCTGCCAGGAAAAATCAGCTCCGTGCAGAAGGTAGAGTTAAATATTAAACTTGTAATCCTAGAGGTTTTTTTTTTTTCACTTTTTATTTTGAAGTAATTATAGACTTACAGAAAGTTGCAAGAATAGTATAGAGAGGTGTTTATACCCTTCCCATGTATTCCCCGCAGTGGTAACATCTTATGTGGTACAATTTCACCGCCAAAGAGGTGACCTTGGTACTCTCTGCGGACAGACCTTGATTGATTTGATTACTTTTAACTTGTATTTGTATTTGATTTTAGGCAAAGGTTTTATCATGTATAATTTGTGTAACCACCACTGCAACCAGGTTTCAGAACTGTTCCATCATCATAAAGGAACCCTGTTGTGCTGCCTCTCTGTAGTTGTACTCCCCATCCCCAAGAAGATGTCTTAGCTTGAACTTCCTGTATTATCAAAAATGAGTTTGAGAGTCTTTATGATGTTCCTAAATGTGATCTGTGTATATATAAAACATTAAAATACCTTTCATAAAACTTTCTCTTTGAGCATTTTAGTATTGTAATTCAGGTTGTTTTAGTGCTTGATCTTTTGTTCTTATATGTGCCTTGTTTTTTACTTGGGAATTTGCAGAGGAGAAAAAAAATGTAATTATGGAATTATCAGAAATGAGAAAGCAACTTCGTAGTGAAGAGAGGCGTTTACAAGGGCGTTTGCTACACATGGACAGTGATGATGAAATTCATATAAGGTGAGATTAGAATTGCATTTTTTTCTTGAGTTCTTTTATCTGTGTCACTTATCCAGTGATTCTGCAAGTTTAGAACATGACTGGTTCATTTTTCATTCTCCTTACCTACCCTTTCTTAGTCTTCTACAAAATTAGGTGTAGCAATTTAGTGCTTGTGGAAATAATGATACTGGGAGTGAAAATTTCAAGATTGGAAGAATCACAGAAAATATCATTTTAGAACTATTTTTTACATTTTCCTTCTATAATGTAATACTTTCTGGAATATTTATTTTCTGGCAAAAATGCATCAGGCTCATCAAATATTTGAGTGTTTTTTTTTCTTTTTTTTAACCAGAAGGAGTTATAAATTTTCTAATGCAGTGCTCCTCAAAGAATAAGTTAGAAGCTTCTAGTAGGTTCTGAAATCAGCATAGTGAGTAACTTATCATTCTTTTTTCTTTGTTTATGTAAACTTTATATATTAGAATAATTTTGAGTTATAGAAAAGTTGCAAGCACAGTACAAAGTTTCTACACACCCTTCACCCAGCTTCCCTGTTGTTGACATCTTACATTACTAGGGTACATTTGTCACAACTAAGAAGCTGACATTGAAATGTTACTGTTAACTAAATTGTATAATTTTGGATTTCTCCAGTTTTCCCATTAATGTCCTGCTTCTGTTCTAGAGTCCAGTACAAGGTTCTACATTGCATTTAGTTGTCTGGCCTGGGCCAGTTTCTCAGTCTGGTTTTCATAGCTTTGAAAGTCAGCAGAAGTATTGGTCAGGAACCAGTCTGGATTTGTCTAATGTTTTCTGATAACTAGAATGAGTGAAAGAAGAATAGGACAGAATGCTATTTTCCCATCACATCCTATCAGTGGGTACACCATTCTACATGAACATCCATGGTAGTATTAACTGTTGTCACTTGGTTAAAGTATTGTTTGACAGGTTTCTCTATTGGAAGGTTGTGAAGATGGGGTGGAGTTAAGCTCACCTAGTAGAGAGGAATTACCCACATATCTTCAGTAAGAAATATTTTTCTTCCATTTTTTAGTTATTCAGTTCCTTATGCCTCCTGTTGTCTCATGTACATTTATTTGTACTTTGGGGTATAATCCAATATTACATTATTTTCTTGCTCTTACTCCAGCTTTGGGCATTGGGAACTCTTTCAGATTGGTTCCTATGTCTCTTTGATCTTTGGTATTTCTCCATCCTTTTGTTTTTTGAATACTTTGTTACTTTCTGGTACTTCAAGATATTGCATGATCATTTTATATTTCCCGTGCTCCAGTCCTAGACTCAGTTCTTTACTCCAAGAAGCCCTGGTTGCATTTGGAGAACAGTATTTAGAAATCTTAGCCTCTGGGAACACTGTCACACTGCTGGTGGGACTGCAAACTGGTTCAGCCACTCTGGAAAGCAGTGTGGAGACTCCTCAAAAAATTAGGGCTGGAACCACCTTATGACCCAGCTATCCCACTCCTGGGTATTTTCCCAAAAGAGAATCAGCATATTATAGTGATGTGGCTTCCTCAATGTTTATAGCAGTTCAATTTACTATAGCTAGACTATGGAACCAACCCAGATGCCCCTCACTCGACGAGTAAATTCAAAAATTTTGATTCATATATACAATGGAATACTACTCAGCTATTAGAGAAGATGATATTATGGCTTTTGAAATCAAATGGATGGAGATGGAAAGAATTATGCTAAGTGAAGTATCCCAGTTTCAGAGACTCAAGGGTCGAATGGTATCTCTCATCTGTGGAAGCTAGACTATATCGGGAAACAGTATGTTAGACGGCTAAGCTAATAATAACTTCAAATTGTATGATTCTTAATGCAATAGGGGGATAACTCCCTAGGATACCTGGAGGCATAGGGTGGGGGACAGGGTGGGGAGAGGGCTTAGGAAGAATATCCAGGAGACTGGAGGAATATGGGGGAATCATCTCAGAAGGAGATCTCTGACCTCCACCAGATATCCATTTAACTTAGGGGTTCTTCTGGGGGAAACAGCAACATGGGGAACCCAAGCTGGGCATCCATGACATGGCATTAGCCCTGGATAACTAAGTATATATACATTTGTTCTTGAATGTTTGATAATGTTTCCCCCTCAATTATAACTCCATATTCATCTAATTAAAAAAAAAGAAAGAGATCAGCGGCTGGGCCCTTGGTGTGCTTGTTACTAAGGTGTCATTGCTTCTGAACTGTCTTAATGAACAGAGCAAGATAATAATGTATGTATACTGTCATAAATATAAACATATCTTTAATTGTTCCTGTGTTCTATGTGTGTGAAGTTCGCACTAATGTCTGACTCTAGTCTGTGGTAGGATTTTAATATAGCACATTAACCTAACTAATCATGCTTTGCTTATTTATTTTTTGATTTTATAAATGCCTTAACTGTTGCAACCTTTTTTACCTTCCAAAAATCACATTTAATTTGATATAATGAATTGTTGACATTTTATTGATTTTTCATTAATAAATCAAAATCTGGCCAGGTACAGTGGTGCATGCCTATAATCCCAGTGGCTTGGGACGCTGAGGCAGGTGGGTCTCAAGTTCAAAGTGAGGCCCTAAGCAACTTAGTGAGAATTAGTCTCAAAATAAAAAATAAATTAAAGGGCTGGTGATGGGGCTCAGCGGTTAAAGTACCCTTGGGTTCCATCCCTGGTAATCACTCCCCTAAATAAATAAAATAAAATAATAAAATAAAAAATAATAAGTAAAATAATAAAATAAATAAACATAAATGTTTGCTCTTTTCTGGAAAACCATATAATTCAAGAAAAAGAAATGAGGCAGCCTTTCAGTTTTCTCTTTTGAAAATTATACGTGGAACTTTCTAGTCTGAGATTCAAGCGGAGAACAAATACATGTATGTATTTGAAAGTACTTTTTTAAGTTCTAACTTAACAGATTAGAATTTTGATCTTTAAATAATTAGTGGTTAAATACATTATGATACATATTAAAAATAATACCAATTAGTCATCTCAGGGTTGGTTCTTTAATTTCATAAATAATCCTGTTTTGTGCTAAGCACAAAACAGATATGATATAGCTCACATGTAAATATGATCTAATAACCCAATTCATAATATATCAGCCTATTTAACTGTTAGCCTTATGGAAGTAAGACAGGCATCCAATTTAAAAGTCTCCTACATGCTTTTTTGGTATTTATTTTAATGAATCACCATAGAGTTCCTATCATCCTAGCTGGTGAATATTAGAGGTCTGTGTCAGCCTTTATGGGGTAATTTTATGGCCCTAGTAAATGTTTCCTGCCAGAAAGGTAACTCCATAAGATCAGGGTCACTTCCTGTAAAGACCCCAGCTGTTCCTACCTAGGGGCTTAGGGAAGATTTAATGATAAAGGAAATGAAGGAAGGAGTCTGACCAAATCTTATATGATTGTAGCTTAGAGCTACATTTTTTTTTGTTTTCTTTTGTTTTTTGTGTCTTTTTCAAAGAGAGAGTGAAAGAGAAAGAGTTTTTATTTTTTCTATCCCAATGTGGTTTTTGTTCTCTAACAGTTGTGTGTGTGGTATTGGGGTTCAAACCGGAGTCCTTATGCATGCCCAGCAAGTGTTCTAACTGTTACGCTACTGCTCTAGCCCCGAGCTGCATTTTCAAAAAAAGGACCTACCTAGTGCTGAGGGAAGCAGCAGTAGATATTTGGTGGTTTATTTTGAAAACCAGTCTTAAAATTTCTCATCCCTATCCTCCCCCAAAGCTCTACCAGAAAACTTCTTTCCTAAGATTCCTGCTTATTATGGTAATTTCTTAGGGCTACTGAATAGAGTATCAATCGACTGAATATCAAGTTCCCTGGAAGCATTTTATAAAATCAGTGTTGAGGACCCTGAACAATACCCACGCACCCCCCGCCCCCCGCTTTTTAAAGAGAGGGACAGTGAGAGAGAAAGAGAGAATCAATTTTATTTAGTTTTTCATGTGCCCTTCGTCGCTTCGACACTGTGTTGTGTACATGGTGCTAGGGTTCGAACCTGTGTCCTCACACATGCCAGGGAAGCACCGGAACCACTGAGCCAGTGCTGCAGCCCCACAATACCCTTTATATTGAACATCACATTAATACCGTAGTTTTAGGTAATTTTTACTTTGTGCTGAGGGGTGGGGGTATTTACATACTATGCTAGGTATTTTACATGATTTCTTTTAATTCTCCTTCTTATAACATGACTATACTAGTTAAGTATTAGCTGATTTTACAGATAATGACATCAAGTTCAAACTGCTAATGAGTACCAGAGCTGGTCTTTGAATCTGTTTCTCTGACCTCAAATACTGTGGTCTTTCTGATACACGAACATTTTATGGCAAAGCTAATCCTTCCACTCTTCTAACTTTGCATTGAAGCATTTTGAAAGATTATAAAGACCTTATATATACCCTATTTTTAGGGTATATGTACCCTAAAATGTGTGATGTGTGAAATAACAGAGCTGTCAATTTTTTATTATATACAGTGGTGAAAGATGCCAAATTTCTTTTACAGTGAATTCAGGATATTCCTATAAAGCACATTTATCATGATTTGTCATTTATCTACAGGAAAAGAGAAAGGAATCCCATGGATATATTTGACATGGCTAGACATCGGGTACAAGCTCCTGTCAGAAGACAGTCACCTAAGGGCCTAGATGCTACCACCTTTCAGAATATTCATGATTTTAATGAGCTGAAAGACAGAGGTAAGTACATGCTGCTGCTTTAAAAATATAGCAAGAGGGCCTGGAGTTCAGCGGTTACGGCAAGTGCCTGGAACGCATGAGTATGTGAGTTTGAACCCCAGCACCACGTACACAACGAAGTGTTATGGAGGAAGAAAGTCACATGAAAAACTAAATAAAAAATGCTTCACTCTTTCTCACTCTTTCTCACTGTCCCTCTTTCTTTAAAAAAACAAAACAAAACAGGAGTGTTCTGCTATATTCAGGCATTTTTAAAGATGTTTGTACACTGCTCCAGCGGTTGAAGATCTTGCCTGGCATGCACAATGACCCAGGTTCAAATCTCAGCACCACAGATACAACTGAGTGTTGGAGAAACAAAGGCCAGATGAAATAATAAATAAAATTGATGCTGTCTTTCTCTGTCTTTCTCTCTCTCCCTCTTTAAAAAAAAAAAAAAAAAAAAAAGGAGGGGGGCCTGGAGAGGTGGCTCAGCAGTTATGGTGCATTTATAATGCATGTTTTGTTATGATGAATAAAATCTAGATATACTCTTCAATTTACCAATCTGGTAGATGGAACTTGAGTTTGATTAGATACTTTCTTTTGGAGAGTGCATAGCTGTAAAAAGCCTCAGCATAGAGATCACTACTGTGAAGAATGGACTTGGCGTTTAATGGAGGATGGATAGCTGAAGATGAACTTATGAGAAAAGCTGAGGAGAAGCCAGACCAACTGGATGAAAAGCAAGAGAATGTAGGATCTTGAAAAAGAGAGTAGGTAGATTATCAGGGAGAAGGGATTGGGTGAGAAGAATGTCAGGAAGTGTCAGCTGAGTCGGAGGCATTGGTGACTTCAAGTAGGGGAATGATGAGATCAGAAGCCAGTTACGCTCGGCTTGAGGATTGATTTGGAGGCAGGAGGCCTAAGACCACCCTGGGAAGCAGCATGACTGGAAGGCAGCAGAGGCTCCAGGAATTGCAGGAACTTGGTAGGATCCTATGAGAAGAGCTATTGCGGAAAAGCCTTAGGATACATGGAAGGGAAGAAATCAGCAGAGCAGCCAGCCTGAGTAGACAGGAAGTCTTGGGGATTTGAGGAACAAGAGTTGACAAAAGATTTATTTTACCCCTTAGTAGGGAAGCAGGATTTTCATGGTACAAGTCTTGGGAGACAATAAATGTGTGAGGAACTAAAATCCATATTGTATGTGATTTTTATTCTATTTAAAATTTTTTTTGAGCATTCAATGGAGCAGGTGTTGGAGCTGAGAAGGCAGATTTTGGGATTTATGGTTATCCAACAATATCAGATAAAAAGAAAAATTTAAATTGTAGTTTATTATTAGTGCATTGTAATTATACATAATGTATTGTGGAATACATTTTTAAATATTTGTATATTTTAAAAGATGTATTGATTATATCAAATATCTTAAATATAGAGAGATAGGAAGAAGGAGAAATTGCTTTAGTTAAGCCATTTATATATAATACCATTAACATTGAATCTAGTCTTAGAATAATTTTAAAAAGTAAAACCAAAAAAATATATAATCATGTTCATTTTCTCTGTTCACTTAGATTTAGATATATCATCAATGACATATGCTGTAGGTTTTTGTTTTTTTTTAATGCTGTCATTTATTGACTACTGTCTGTTAGGCACTGGGTTAAGCTAGTGGGTCTCACAGTTTTCTCTAGGGACCTGTGAGGTCAGAGCTGTTTTTATTTTAAACCAAGACTGTTTCTTTTCATTTTTACTCTCTGATATGTGTACAGGTTTATGCATACAGGTTTTCCAGAGCTAGATCACAAATGATGACTTTTGTATTCTCGTGCATTCTTCTTCTTCTTCTTTTTTTTTTAATAAGAGAGGGAGAATGTTTTTATTTTTGTCATCTTTTTTTCCCCTCCACTTAGTTGTGTATGTGCTGATGGGGATCCAACCTGGCTCCTTGAGCATTCCAGGCAAGCTTTCTACTGAGCCACTTCTCCAGCCCTATTCTTGTGTATTCTTATGTTACAAAAGCTTCTTAATATTAAATATGGCAAGTATGTATGTGTGTTTGTATGTGATACATAAACAAAAATTTTTTGTAAATATAAAGAGGATTTGAGACCAGAAAGATTTAAACCATAGAAGTGAGCCATTCATTTCCCTGTGTTATAGATCTGGTCCTCATTCAGCCTATGACTTGGTTTTTGGTATTGTGTTTTTGCAGAGAAGAAACTGAGCCTGTAAGTGGTGAAGCCAGGGTCTCATCCAAGTTTGTGTCCAGAGCTTCATCTATTAACTTTATTCTCTCATAACTATTTCTTAATTCTTAGATATTAAAGGTGTTTCCCGTATTCACTATTATATGCTGTTGATAATTTCTAATCATAAAACTTTTTACATTATTTGAATCATTACTTTAGATTATATTCCAATAGTGTAATCCATGGGTCAGAGAGATGATTTTCAAGATCTTTTATATGTATTAACTGTATTTATATTCTGAGATTTTTTTTAAAGAGAGAGAGAGACATGGAGAGAAAGAGAGAAACAAATTTTTTTTTCATGTGGCTTTCATTGCTCCGAGACTTTGTGAACATGGTGCTGGTGTTTGAACTGGGACTGTAACTGTGAAGATACCACTCTAGCTCCATATTCTAAGATTTAAAATTAATATTTAACATTTTGATTCTGATCAATTGAGAATTCATGCAGTTTTGACAGAGATGAGTTTTTAGATCATCAATTCTTCTAGTAATGACATCCTTTCTAAGGTTTCCACCAATTTGCATTTATCTTGCTTTCTGCATGATATTTGGAAGGGATAAAATATTAATGTACCAATAATAGTTTTTCATTTTTTTCAGTATGTTTTGGGGATCAGATGTGATTCTAGTGTCTCATGGCTTCCTGAGTTATATAGCCATGTGAGCAACCACTTGGATATACCTGCACATGGCTGCCCTTCTGGTGTTCTGGGTGGCATCTTGGGGGAATGGGGCACATAGGGATGGGATAGTACATCATCACAGGCTGCTGTTTGTTTTAGGAGTTTCCTTAAATGTTGATACCTTTGTGAAAAGGGCATTATTAAAGAATATTAATTTTGTGATCCATAGCTGAATGGATATCTTAATGTCCTTTGATTTTGGGGTGTCCCACTATTTATCTTGTTATCTGTAGTAAAGTTTGAAAAGATCTTTTTAAAAGAAAAAAATTAATAAACTTTATTTTCTAAAGCAGTTTTCCATTCACAGAATACTGAGCATAAGGTACTGAGAGTTCTCATATGCTCCCTGCCCCCATGCATGCACAGCTTCCTCCATCATGCACAATCCTGCACTACAATGGTACGTTTTATTATAATTGATGAACTTACATTGACACATCATTATCACCCAAAGTTCATAGATTACATTAGGGTTCATTACCGATGTACATTCTGTCAGTCTGGACAAATGTATAATGGCGTATATCCACCATTGCAATGTCATACAAAGTAGCTTCCCAACTCTGAAAATCCTCTACCTATTCATACCTCCCAACCTCTTTTTTTTTTTTTTTTTTTAAAGAAAGAGGGACAGTGAAAGAGAGGGGAGGACAGAAACAATTTTTATTTAGTTTTTAATGTGACTTTCATTGCTCCTACACTTTGTTGTATACATGGTGCTGGGGTTTGAACCCACATACTTTGCACATGCCAGGCAAGCACCATAACTGCCGAGTCACCGCTCCAGCCCCCCTCCCAGCCTTTTAATCCTTGATAATCATTGATTCTTTCTTTTACTGTCTCTATATTTTTGCCTTTTCTAGAATGTCATATGTATATTGTTAGCCTTATCAGATTTACTTCTTTCACTTAGTAATATTCAGATTACCTCCATGTCTTTTCATGGCTTGATAACTCATAACACTCATTGCTTTATAATACCACAGCTTGAGTTCACTTCCTGAAGTATTTCTTGGTTGCCTCCATCTTTTGACAATTATAAAGGGGTTGTAAGCATCTGTGTGCAGGTTTTTTTGTTCATAAGATCTTATTTGAAAACAAGATTTAATTTTGTTATGTAACTTTTTTTTGTGTGTGCCAGATTCAGAAACACGAGTTGACCTGAAATTTATGTACCCAGATTCTCCAAGAGATCGTCAGACATTAGAGATTCAGCAGCAAGCCCTGCTAAGAGAGCAGCAGAGGCGGCTGAATAGAATAAAAATGCAGGAAGGAGCTGAAGGTAAGGAATAGTCATTGCAATCACAGATAGAATAGGTGGATTGGTTTCTGTCAGCTGTCTGTATCTTGTGTTGATTTCAGTTGCAAGCAGCTCCCCATCCCCACACACAGCTCCATGCTCCATGTGGTGTTTTTGGCACATACTTCCTGAAGAGTGCTCTAATTGGCTTGGAAAGAGTCTTATATCCATGCATGAGTGGGCTAAGCTGTTTACTATAGCCAGGATAGAGTACTTTGACCATTCCAGGTAACATCTGTACCAGGAACTGGAATCGAAGGAAGGAATGCTAAGCCAAACACACTAGTGCCCCATGGAGCATGTTTCTACTGTGTGTGGGATGTATATTTTGATATGGTATGAAGTCTGTAACATTAAACTAGGTTATGTTTTTGTATAATCATCCATTCAACAGATATTTAAAGACTGCCTACTAGGAGCACAGATACTCAACTAATATGGCATTGAATGAAATAGGCTACTGCTCTCAAGGAACTTACATTTTGTTGGGAGTGTGATGAATATTGCAAAAGAGAAATTTAGGGTCCCGTGGGAGTGTTTAACTGGGGATAGGCATGGGGGTTGGTGCCACCTGAAGGCAGAGTGGAGCTAGTTGTCTCAGAGAACATCAATGGGTTATTCTAATACCTAGGTATTCTGCACGGCCCCTACACCTGTGTCATATCCACTTTGTTATCCTTCATTCCGCTGAGGGTGGCCAAGGAAAATGAGTTATAGCAACACAGTTATCAGATAACGAGAATATAAGGGGTGGTTTTGCAAAAATTTAGGATCAAGCTATTTTAGCTTGCACAGTCTGAAGCTTTTTCACCTCATGAGACAGCATCACAGGAATAAGTGATGTAACACATCGGGCCCAGATCACAGATGAAGATTTTGTACCGGGGACCTCTTTCCTCAATCTGGTTCAGAATTTTTAGTGAAGGCCTCACATATCTCCCTGTAATTGCAGAATGACCCAAATGTAAGTAGCTGGTACATCATCTGGAGAGAAAATTAATCAAGCAACCTTCACCTTTATATCCAGTGTGGTGGTGGTTTTCTATACAACTCTAAAATAATGGTCTGATCCTGTGGGACCTTGGTAACTTAGGCTGATGATGCCAAAAGTAGTCCCCAGGTGGAGACAGGTGCATTTTGGCACTGAGGGTATCCCATCCCCCCACACGAACACTCCAACTGCAGCAGACACCTTGACGATGTAATTCATAAGAATATAGTTTAACAATTAACAGTCACAAAGATGGCTATAAAATATTTTGAGATGGTATCTAGGCTTATCATTGGCAGCCCTTTATTCCCAGAGGGAGTATCAAAACAGACAGAATGCATTTGGAGAAATACTAAGAAGGCTGGTCAGATTGTAGAGGCTTGAGATGACTGATTCAAAATTTTTGCCCCTGGAATAGGTACCCTGAGTGAACTTATTTCAATTCCCTACTCATTTTCACTCAACATTCTATGAGCTATAGAAATGTGACAAAAGATGGTGAGGAATCCTGTATGAATCAGTTTTTTTTAAGAAGCATCAGTTTTAAGATTACAATGACTTTATTGGTTACATTCATTTTTTTGAATGGGGGAATTCTGTCCAACTACAGCAGATGCAGGATTGTATTCATTAATAAACAAGTAGTATTTTAGAAATATTTTGAAGTGTGGTAGATTAAAAATAATTTGTAATAATCATAAAAGATATTCTGAAATTTATTTTTACTTATCAAATATTTTCTAAACTTTTAACCTTGTTTTTTTCTTCATTGACTACAGCTAACTTAAGATCCATCCCCAGTGCCAAAGTACGAGAGCACAGAACGGTAAGTAGCCGGTTGTAATTTTTCAAGTTAGATGTTTGGATGTAAAAATTTTTTAGGAATATAAGTATTCCAGACTTTGAATTCTTCATGAACATTGAGCTAAGAATTTAAATTTTGTCTCATCAATGCTGTGGGTAGCTACGGAAGTGTTAGTATAATATGTAAGAAAGCATTGTACTTAATGAGGTTCTTAATATGTAAAAACCTCATTGTGAAGAATGAGGTTCTAACACTAGGCTGTGTGAGTTAGTCTCTTTTTTAGTCACGTGGTTTGGCAGATGCTTAAGTTTCCTAATCTGTAGAATGAAAATAATAATACTTATAATAATACTTGTGGCCTCTGAGGGTGACTATACTTAATAAATTAAAATTTGCAAGGCTCTTCAAGACAGGTTTGGCATATAATAAGTTCTGTATAAATGTAGCATATGGGTTATTTGTGAGGATTAAGTGAAGATAAGCACTTACTGTAGGGCATGGTCTACACTGGGTGCATGGTTAGCATTTCCTGTCATCCACATTAGCATTGGTAGAGGTCTATAATGTTAGTAGCAGTGAGACTTATAAAGAAAATGAGAGTGACAAGTGTCACCGCCTCACTCTTATCCTGAAGTGACATTTGTGCAAGAATGAATAAACAGGAAGAGATGGACTGTTTTCATGTAGAAAATATTTGGAAATTCTTTTATGTGCCTGAGGTATAGGAGTCAACATAAAAAAATAATTCCCTGCCCTTTGGAGACTTGCATTCTGGAAGGAAGGAGAGAATAAATAGATTTATAATATGTTAAATCATGCTGCTAGGGAAAAGCAATAAGCAGAGAAAGGAGACTGGGGAGAAATGGGGTGGAAAGACTTAACAGGTTGAAATAAAGTAGGTATGGGAACCTTGCTACTGAGGTAATGTTTGATTAAGGACACCAGGGAGGTGACCATGGGAATTATTGGGGTTACATCTGGAGGAAGAATATTCTGGGCAGAGGCCTGATAGGGATTGTCTGGTATAAGAAAGGAACTTCCTATTGGAAGATGGCTGGGAGGTAGGGTGAGCAGTGAGGGGTCATCCAAGGGTTTCCCTTCATGCCTACACAGGTGATGAGAAATTTCCAAAGTCTTGAAGTGCAAGAGTTAATGTTTTTCACTCAATCACTAGCTGCTATGTACTGACAAGAAGCAAGAGATAAACTGGCTTAGACTGGGGCAGGGGCAGTAGAAGTGGTCTGAAGTTGGATTTACTATAATAGGAGACCTGGTAGGATTTTTGGCATACTGAAGTGGGAGCATGAGAAAAGTTAAAGAAGGACTTCTTAGTTTTGGAGTGGGAGTTGCTATTTGTAATGGTGAAGAAGCAAGAAAAACAAATTGGGGATTGAGAAGAAGATTGGGAATTAAGTTTTTGCCTGATAAGTTTGAGCTGCTTATTAGACAAACAATTGGAGCTACAAGTGCACAGATAAGAATTCAGTGGAAAAGATGAAGGCTGGAAATACAAATCTAGTCTTCATAGTTATGATATTGGTAACTTTTTACACATTTTCAGATTATAAAAGTAAAATTCAGCTAGGCTCTTAATTTCCAAGGGTTACCAGTTAGTGTTGGTGCTCAATTTTGAACTAATAAATTTCACAAGGTATGCTTTCCCTAAATTACGTAAGAGGAAACTGACATTTAAAGGCTTTTTATCTTGCCTACAGTCACACAGCCAATAAACCCAGATTTGAACCCAAGCCAGACTCCAGAGCTGCTGCGTGTCCCCATACCACGTGGCCTGAGATATCTTAACACCTGTTGGGGAAGACTGCAGTTTTGTAGGTTTCCTCACATGTGGTGGTTGCACTTCTCAGTGAAAAGACAATGACAGTTAACACCTGAGGTTTGGTATCTTCCTAGGAACCAGATTATATGAAAAAATTATATAGGGTGAAACTGGGGGTGATTGTCATGGAGAAGATAAGGCTTAGATGGACTTTGATCACTCTTCATTTATGGAAGAACTGTGACACAGGAGAGGGTTGGACAGTTTGAAGTGCTCAGAACTGCTGTTTCAGACCATTTGATTCAGCTGCTATGATTAACATTATTACCTTTCTACAAAGTAGAAGTAGAATCAGGGTTGGTAAGTTTAAAAAGGAGAGGTACCATATGGAAGAATTCAGTGTAAGAACTTTTTGATAATGCAGTGCATAGGTGGAATTCATTACGTTAAAAATTAAAGGACAAGTCAACATTGCTGGAGTGTTTTAGCAAAACCCAGAAATTTACTAGGGAGGTTCAGAAAAGCGTTGTTGGATAACTTTAGGTTCCATCGGACATACAAGTTGGCATTATTCTCTCTATATAAATTTGTTACCTCTCATTTGGGAGTTTATTATAATGCTAATCTAATACTAGCATTATTTGTTCCCTGCTCTATGTCCCATCGTATCTGTGCTGTTGGATGTGGCTGTCATTATCTGACAGCATGCCTCTCCCTGGAGCAAAAGCTCTTAATTCACCTTTGTATCTCCAGTTCTTAGCATGGAGGAACTAGTTATATGTAACATGCAGATTTATTGAAAGGATGTGTGGATCTTAGCAATGGCTTTTAAATTTTTTAATCTTTAAATAGATTATTTTTTTCATATTTTCAACAGTGATGCGATGCTTTTATTTAGCGTCAAGCACAAGAGGGCAGTGAGGAGTGGGATTAAAGAGTAAACATCAGCTAGACCAAACCTCAGTCCTGGAATGATCAAATCTAACTATCGCCTTCACTATCTTGGGGGTTGTCTGTGCTAAAGCTTTCCAGTAATTTATGAGTGCTGGAATGTGATGTTGGGGAGAAGCAGTCAGCCCTCCATATTCTTTGGGGGGACAGTGTGGAAACTTGTGCTGCCTACTAGCATAGATTTGTTGTTTTCCACACAGGACTAATAAAAAGTTATTAATATATGATGTTTCTTTTAGCCCAGAGATGACACTAATGATTTTTTGAAAAATTCGTTATTGGAATCAGATAGTGCTTTTATTGGTAAGTATTTTAATTTACTAGTAGTGCTATCTTCTTTAATTATTAAACAATATTTGTTTCTTTCAAGTGCTTTTCTTTATACTTAATACTATATACAAGATGATTAAAACATTTTACATTTAATGAATAACCATTAAATATGGCTTTTATAAGCCATGTAGTTTTGAAAATCAGAATTACTAAAATGAACTTTAAAAGTTATAGGAATAGGGCTGGAGCAGTGGCTCAGTGATTAAAGGGCTTGCCTGGCATGCACAAGGACCTGTGTTCAAACCTCTGCACCACGTATACCACCAAGTGTCTGAGCAACAAAGACAAGATGGAAAACTAAAGTTAATTCTATCTCCCTCTCACTTAAAGAAAAAAAAAAAAGACAAGTTAACATTGTAACTTGACATATTTAGGAAAAAAGATTTAATTCTAAGACCTAAACCACAATCAGTGAAAATAAAATATCTAGTACTCTAAAGCCCTACTTATTGGAAGACTAGACAGTTAAGAATTGTGTTGTTAAGATGTATCTTCTTTCTAAAATAATTTATACATTCAGTGTAATTCCAGTCAAATCCCAACAAGTCATTATGTGGTAGTGACAAACTGATTCCAAAGTTTACATGAAGGGGCAGAGATTTAGCATAGACAATGCAATGTCAAAAGAGAAGAGCAAAGTGGGTACTGTCATGTCTGTTAGTCAACTTTCTGTTCCTGTAACAAATGCCTGAAGTAAATCAACTTAGAAAAGGTTTATTTTGGCTCACAGTTTTGGTGTTTCCAGCCCATGGCTAGTGACCACGTTGTTTTTATGCCTTGGCATGGTAAACATCATGACAGGAGCATCACCACTCGCCTCCTGGCTAAGGTGCCAACATAGTGGAGGCAGCAAGGTTCCCTGATCCTGTTGAGAGCATTTCCTCCGTGATGAAAAGCTAGGCCCTCCTCCTGAACTGGAGACTACGCCTTCAACACGAGACAATCCAGATCCAGACCACAGTACTACTACTCAAAGACTTCATCAAGACAGCCTGATGGCACTGGGGGAAAAATAGACAAAAATCATTGCAAGAGGACAGACAGCCTAGAAATCGATGCATGGGAAAGTAGGCAACTGATGGGACAGAATGAAGGCAGGAGATGGAGAAAAGATCATTTTAAAAATAAACGGTGCTGGAACAACTGAACATCCACATGCAAAAAACAAATGTAGACGACGACCTTACTGCCTTCACAGGAATAATGCAAAACGGATCACAGCCCTAAACGTGAAGATCTAGGTGACCTTGCATTTGGTGGTAACTTAAGACACTCAAGGTGCTGTGAAACATAACTGAACAGCTAGACTTCTGATTAAAAGCAAAAACACCCAAGGCTGGGGATGTAGATCAGTCGTAGAGCCCACCTAGCAGGGACCAGACCCTGGAATTGATCCCCAGCAGCACAAAAGCATAGGAACAAACTTCTGCCTTAGAAGACACTGTTAAGAGAATGAGAAAGCAGGACGCAGAAAAAATTTGCACAAGACATATCTAGAAAGACGGTTAGAGAAAGTATGCCAAGAGCACACACACACAAAACAATTAAAAGGTGGGCAAAAGACTGCACACACCTCATCAAAGAAGATATACAAATAAGCATATAAAGAGGTGCTTGTTAATGTGTCATAAGTTAAAATGAGATACCATTATAGAATGTTATCAAGAAGGATTAAAAAAGCAGGCGAAGACATAGAACAGCAGGGACTCTCATTCGTTGCTGGCAGAAATGCTAAACAGTACAGGCCCTTTGGAAGACAGTGTGACAGTTTCTTACAAAAATAAATATACTCAGGGCTAGAGCAATGGCTCAGCAGTTAAGGTGCTTGCCTGGCATGTGCAAGGATGCAGGTTTGAACCCCAGCACCACATACACAATGAAGTGTCAGAGCAATGGAAGCCACATGAGCAACTAAATAATTTCACTGTCCCTCTCTAAATGAACTCATCATACAATTTAGCAGTAGCATTCTTCGGTATTTAAAGGGTGTGGAACCCTTTTGTTCATACTGAAACATGTACGTAAATGTTTATATTTGCCAAAAGCAGGCATCAACCAAGATGTCTTTCAGTAGATGGATAATCTCTGTACATCACTGGAATGTTAGTCAGTGCTAACAAGAAATGAGCTACTGTAACTCAGTAAATAGAGCATTTGCCTAGCATGCATGAGGTCCTGGGTTCTATCCCCAGCGTTGCCAAGGTGGGGTGAAATACTACTACTGAGCTACTGTGAAAAAAAACATGGAAAAACCCATGTGAAAGAAGTGAACCAGAAAAGGCTATGTACTGTCTGATTCTAACTCTATTACATCCTGGAGAAGGCAAAACCATGGAGAATAAAAGACAGGTGGCTGATGAGAGGGATGAATGGGAAGAGCACAGGATTTTTAGGATAGTGAAACTTTTCTGTGTAATACTACGGTGGTGGACTCATCTCAAAACCTATAGAATATACACCAAGCATGAACCCTACTGTAAGTGTGTTTGGGTGACAATAAAGTGTCACTCAATGCAGGTTCATTGGATAATACAAATACACCACTCTGAAGGATGTTGGTTCTGGAGGTGGCTGTTGGCTGCATGGTATGGGGAGGTAGGGTGTTCATGGGAACACTGCTTTCCACTCAGTTTTGCTGTGAACTTAAAACTACATGGATAACTTAGAACAAGTTAAACTCCATGCTTTTATAGGTATGCCATTGTATAATCTTGTGGATACCTAAAAAAAAAAAAAAAGCCAATAAGAAAAACTACATCGATAAAGGCTTCTTTAAAAATGAATTAGCTCTGCGTAGTGGTACACACCTGTAATCCCAGTGATCTGGGAGCCTGAAGTGGGAGAGTTGCAAGTTCAAGGCCAGCCTCGGCAACTTAGCAAGGCCTTGAGCAACTTAGAGCCTGTTTCAAGATAAAAAGGGCTGGGGATGTGACTCAGTGGTGAGGTGTCCCTGGGTTTTGTCCCCAGTACAAAAAAAAAAAAATGTGGCATAAAGAATGTAGAAAATTTATTTGGAATTATAGAATATCCCATGTCTCATTCAGTAAACTGCAGTTATTCCTGTTTTTTTTTTTTTTTTAAAAAACTATACAGCACTAATTTGGACTATCTGAATATTACATGTTAGATTTCCTGAACAATAATTAGGTTGGGGCCGTAAGAGTTAAACCTTGTTCTGGAAGATGCATGCTAAAGTATTAATAATGGAGGACATGCTTTGAGTCTCCACATTACTGGTTTAGCAAAGTGGCTCAACAAAAGAAAAGAGTAGCAGCACACTCCCCGGAGGCTTGTGGGACTGGCAGCGAACCTGGTGAGTCCAGGTACTCATCCTATGAGTGAGTGCAGCTTTCTCTAGGTGCACATTTATTCCAACAAGAGCTGAATAAAATTCTAAAATCTTACTCTATTTCACTTTATAGACAAACAGGTTACTGACCCACTAGAATGGTTGTAGTTCAAAACAAAACTAAGTGTTGGTAAGGATCTGGGGAACCTGGAGCCTAATTTCAGTGTAAAACGGTTCAACAGTTAAAAAAAAAATACTTTGTGATTACACAAAATGCTGAAGAGAGTTGTCATAATATTCCAGCATTTCCATTCCTAGGTGTACGTACCCCAAAGAAAGGAAAACATGTGCACACAAAGACTTGTACGTGAATGCTCATAGCAGGATTATTCATGATACCAACAACTATCAAATGTTCAGCTGATAAATTCATAGACAAAATGTGATGTATCCGTGTGATACATTACTATTACTGTGCAATAAAACGAGCTATTGATTGATACATGAAACAACATACATTAACCTCAAACACACTGTGCTAAATGAAAGGCAAGAGGTTATGCTGTAGAATTTGAAATGTTAGGTGAGTCGTTTGTGACAGAGTAGACAGCATCGGCCTGGAGCTTGGAAGTGCTTGCTGATGGGCATGAGGTAGCTGTCTGAGGCGATGGCATCAATAGGCTATATAGCAATGATTCTGCCATTAGTAAATTCATTAAAAGTCTGAACAATGTATATTTATTGTAGGTGTATTTTATGGTTTATAAATAATGTCTTCATAAGGTGATTAAAAACCAAGCTCTTCATTTAGGTCTGGGTGAAGTGTTTTGAAGTGGTTGACTTCTCCCTTGTGTGGCCATTTAGGTGCTTATGGCGAGACATACTCTGCTCTTGAAGATGATGCTGTCCCTCCACCATCACAGCTGCCCTCTGCGAGGGAGCGCAGGAGAAACAAGTTGAAAGGACTGGACTCTGTATGTATGAATTACCGCCCCCCCTTTGCTTTTCAGTTTAGAAAGCTGGTGGGTCTGCACTCTGACTTGTGCTAAACTCATGTGATCCAATGAAAGAGCACTTGCTTTAAAGATGAAGTCGACATGGGTCTGAATCTAGGTTCTGCCACCAACTAACTTGATAAACTTGTAGCTCCTTGAACTCTGCTGCTGCCTTGGCTTTTTGGAGTTAATATTTTCTTGCCTCTTGTGATGGTTATAATGTAGAAAATCTAGATTTGACACTGAAATGCGTCATGTAAATGCTAATTCATCACCCCAAGCTTCAACCCTTTCCCCTAGAGAACATATATATTTCAGAAAAGACATTGTATCATTTATTAGCCTATTAAAACCTCACCCTAACTATGATAGAACTCCATTTTGGTTAAGTGAATTATCTAAGGTTACATAAACGAGGACTGAAATTCACTGTTCCACAGCTTTATAATGTAGTCAAATTAAAGTACAGGCTTTGGAACATATATGTTCCAATGTCACTTTCTCATTGGGTAGGCAATTTTTGGCAGTTTCTTAACTGTATTTACTTATATGTGACCCAAAGATAACAAACGTTGATGCATTTAGCACTGAACCCCAAGTATGCCAGAAGCACCCAGCAAATCAGATGCTGCTGTTATTAGCATTCTTCTACACACAGCTTCGCCAGGTGGCAGAAACTTTGCTGCCCTAGGCAACTACTTGTTTACTTCAGTCTCTGCAGAATAATTGCCTTTTCCAGATACTTCATATAAATGAGACCATATAATGTAATCACCATGACTAGCTTCTTTAAAGTATGTCAGTATGTGATTCCTTTTCATTGCTGAATAATTCTGTGATATGTATAAAGCTACATCGTGTGTATCCGTTCAGCACTTGATGGGTGTCTGCATTGTTTTCACATTTTGGCTGTTACTACTAATGCTATTTTCTTTTTTCCCCCACTTCTCTCAAGTATACACCTACAATTCTTGGGTTATGTGGTCATTCGATATTTAGCATTTTACATTGTATTTTACAAATGTTTTACATTTGTAGCAGCGTGTGGAGATTCCAATTTCTGCACACCTTGGCTAACATAACTCATTTCCAACTTTATTACAGCCATGTAATGAGAACAAGTGGTATCACTGGTTTTGAATTGCATTTCCCTAGTGACATTGAACATTTTTTCATGTGCTTCTTAGGTACTTACCTTCTTTGAAGGTATGTCTGTTCAGCTATTTGCCCATCTTCAAATTGGGTATGGTGTTTTTATTAAGATTTCTTCATACATTTGGACACTTAAGTCCTATATCAAGTGTATGCTGTGCAAATATTCTCTCTCATTTGATAGGATACCACCAAGAAAGCAAAAAGACAACCTTTTAGAAGTTTTAAATCTTGACAAGGTCCATCTTATCAGTCATTTGTCACTTGGGCTCTTGTGTCTTAGCTTAGAAACCATTCCCTAACTCAAGATCATGACAATTTTGTTTTCTTTTGTAGTTTATTCTTGTCTTTGATACACTGAGTTAATTTTGCATCTGGGCATCCATTTTTTCCAGCATCATTTGTTGAAAAGACTACCTTCCTCACTCCACCGAATTCTGTTGGCTCTCTATCCAAAAATGTAGAGATTTATGTCTAACCCTCAGTGAATCTAATAAGCCCCTACTGGTTTTTTTCCTTTTAGACCCTGTAATTCCCATTCTAGCATCACCACAAATGCCATTATCTTAGCCTTGACTAAAAGTTATCTTTGTGTGGATGACAGTACACAAATATAAAAGGTCCATGTTTTGTTTTATTAATTCTGGGCAAGAATGCTTTGATTCACTGATTCATTTTTTTTTAACCACAGGATAACAGCCATCCTAATATACCACCAGATGGTCTCTCTTTAAAATCTGTCTCCAGTGTTAATGTAGATCAGCTTAGAATGAGAAATGAGGAACGAATGCGAAGACTAAACGAACTTCAGAATAAGTATAATACAGGTAAATAGTGAAATTTAGTGGCCTATTAAAATCCTGTAAGAACCCTTAAGCCTTGACTTTCACTAATAGCTGAAGTCCTTTGAGCTGTACGGGGTAGCACATTAGCTGTATCAGAGTTTTTCTACCAGGGAGAGTATCTATTTCAGGTAAAATAGTTTTGTGTATGATACGCCCAGGTTGTTTTCAGCAAGGAAAATGCAGATTAATGTGGTATTTGGTAATGACTGCAGTGAGGAATTACCAAAGATTGGTAAATTTGAGTTCTTTAAGTAATACATTTAAAGATAACAGAGGAGATTGTTACAACTTGGCAAGAGAGCTTCAGGATATTATTAAGTCACACTGGACTTCATTATGAGCAGATTTTGGTGACTTACAGGTTGAACCTTGTCACGGAGCACATGAGACAGAACAGATGTACTTTAGACAGCTCCTGAGCTCCTCAGCTTGGCCTGTGTCATCCCATTAGTCACTGGGATAATCCATTTTTTATAATTATTAGCTTTAGCAATTTTAGTAGAGTGATCCTCCTGGACAATATTCTGTAGACAAACAACATTGTAATATTTTAATAGTATCAAAATACTTATGAAAAATGTAGACTAGTAGGAAGGGGATGTCTTTTTAGCTAAAAGGCCTTTTTTTTTATTTCTTTCAGAACCAATGACTAAGACTTGTATTTGAGAGAAGATAGAGCCTTTTAAGATCCTACTCTTCTTTTTTGAGAAGGGTTTTCATTGTCTAAACTGTTTTTTGTTTAACACTACCCTTTCAAACAGGAGCTTTTTGGTACGATGTGGACTGACTGACCACTAAATTGCACATCTCTCTTTGCTGGGCTAATTCTTCACAGACCAGGAGATTTTTTTTTTTTTTTTTTTTAAAGAAACTGACATCATGGGGTAGGCAGACAGATTTTCCTATTGTACCCAATAACTCAAATACAGATAACTAAAACTCAAGTAATGACATGGCCTTAAATTAAGCATAAGAGTGGAAAAAATTTCCTCCTAACAGTTGTCCCAAAATGACTCTTAATTTCCATATAGCAGTGTTATAGATTGGGAGTAGTCCTCAAATTTGGCTGACAGTTACAAAATATGATTAATTTGTGCTTCTACAGTAAAAATGGTTGAGTGCCCTTTGATTGCTTATAATCCTGCTGGATGCCAGTGCCATAGAGTCCACTTTAGTCAGCTGATGATTTTCCCTCACAAATACGGCCCCTTCCTGGGCCCGCTCTACTACCTCTGCAGGGCAATGTGGGGGAGGGTTCCGACAACGCTTTCCAGTTCAGAACTTTATACTGTGGGGAAGTGCAGAGCTGTAATGGGTTCGATTACAGGCAGCCTGTGTCTGTCACCTCATTTGTGTGTCCATTGTCTCCTGCAGACGATGACAGCTCACTAGTGGACCCTGATGACATCGTGAGACACATAGGTGATGATGGATCAAATTCTGTAGCAACTGAGCCCTGGCTGCGCCCTGGCACCTCAGAAACACTGAAACACTTCATGGCAGAACAGCTGAACCAGGAACAGCACCAGGTTCCTGGAAAAGCAGGCACTTTTACTTGGCAGGGCCTGTCTACTGCACACGGTTAAAATAAATTTATACTGGAGACTCTAGTGCCTTTTAACGTGAAAGGAATGTTGAATCTCTACTTTTAATAGTATGTCCTACTTTTTTGGCTCTTACCTGAAAGTCAGTTACTTAAGGTCCAGCTGTATATAAAATGTATTTTTCCGTAATGAGATGTATATGGTGTATATTATGTACATAAATAAAAGGCTACAATTATTGATTTAAATAGAATTGTATAAAATTATTTTTAACTCAACTGTTCCATAAATGAGGGTGGTAATGAACTCTTGGATTCAACGACCATATGTGCATTATTCTGCCTTGTCATAAGGCAGAACGTCTTCAGAGTACTGTAAAACCAGAATATCCTGTTACTTGCACATTTGCCATTGTTATCTGTTCAAAATAACTCAGTTCTGTGACTGTTGCCATGAGAGACTCATGTCATTTGAAGATAGTCACCAGAAATTAAGGAAACAATTTTGCTCGTGAGCCATGCACTAAATGTTATTAAATCTAATTTATGATTCAACTACTTGACAAATAAATTATTTTTAATACCAATTTGTTTCTTATTTTAATGAGAATTGAGTTTTCCAGAGGCTGAAAAAAGGTAGGAACACCTGGGATGAAGGACAGAGGCTAAGTACTTATCAAAAAGGAAAGATTAATTCAGATTCTGGGAAATAAATTCAGCTTGGATTAGTCAGTCTTCAGTACACACAGGTGAGAATAATACCTCCACATACTACTACTCCCATGTTTCCACAGACATCAACGGTAGAAGTTTGCCACAACTGTGAAATTGGTGATACTTCAAGTTTTGGTTACATGTTGCTAAATCTTATCCATTGCTTTATTATTAAAGCCGTTTCTTCCATCAATATCTGAAAGTCGAGAGTGCCTCTGTGGAACGTCCTGATAACACAGCAACAATAAACTGCCTACCTGTGAGAAGCATTTACCTTCAGACCAGAAGATCATGGTGGCTCCCAGTCTCCAAGTCAGATGACTCTCAGCTCGAGCATCCATCCGGGCTTGAAGCAGACTGTTTTACGGGTAGGAAGTAAGGTGCATCCAAGAGGATGTGAAAAGCTCAGGCTGAAAACTTATTTCCTGTTTTGTTTTTTTTTAACACAACCATCAAAGTATACTGACATTATTCCATTTTCTTTAATGCCCTGTACCGTGTAACTTAAAATGACCCCTAGGGCAAACACCTCATACTGCAGACTGCCCCAAAGGGAACTTTGGCTCTCTTAGCTTTCAAATAATGACTTATTCTGGTTATTAGTCAATGTACACAAAAAAAATATTAATATACTATGGTCAAGAAAGCAGTGTGTAGGGGAGGATCTAATGCCAAAGGTAGAAAGTATCAGCACCAAAATACTGAATTTATAGTTCTGAAAATATTCTCTTCACACTTTAAAGGGTGGGGGGGAAGAAACATGGGGCTGTAGGTTACACAGGGTTTCATTGCACTGATGAAATAATTCAAAAACTTTATTGACCTATAACCTGATTAGAATATGCCAGATGAGAATATTGTACAGAAAGTTGTACAGAATTTTTTACATAGAAAACTTTACATCTGTACCATATACATTTTAGCCATCTGAAAAAAATTTCTACATCCACTTTTAATACGGAATGCTTGACAATCTTGTCTTTTTAACCATCAGAGCACAATTCACAGTATGAATACAATTCCAGTAAATCTAACCTCCCAAACCATGCCAGATTTGTTATTTTAATATATTCAACATTAAATTCTGTACATAGAGTAAAATCTACATCAAGCCCCGCCACCCAAAAGAAAAGAAAGTGACAGCAACTTAGATTCATTTGCAGTGATTCAAGTTTCTGCCCATGAAGGATCATTCTATTTTAATGGCTCATCTTTAAAAGCCCTAAGAGAAGTATATTACAGGTAGTTATCAGTAGGGATATTTCTACCTTTGTTCCCCCCTCCACCCGCCTGTTGTTGATCTTGACTAGTGTCAGCGACAACAGCTACTGGGCATGTCAAAATTTCTACCCCCAAAAAAGGGCAAAACTAAAAATTCCCCACAAAATAAAGACAAAAAAAGTTCAACCCAAATGTTTAGTGCATTTGACAAAATATTATGGGTATTTAGCAATTGGATAAGAAAATAAAGAAATAAAATAAAACAGTGCAGGAAGAACTATATAATGTTTAAGATTTTATATTACAGACCTGCATCTCTGTACATTTTTCACAGAAGGATGATTACCAGTCTCAGATAGCCTGAGTGTGCAAAAATCTTCAGAATAAGAATACCATAGTTGCTAAATATCTTTTACTGTGAACAATAATTCTTCTTCCCCCCAAACCCCAATTATAAACATTTTATCCTTCAAAATACAGCTCTCCTGAGTTGTACTTCTTGCAGAAGTTCAATCTTTACGTCTATAGTTCTTTGGGTAAGTTTCACTTCCACACCTGCCAAAAATATGTGGGGCTCTCCCTGCCTCAGAGGTCAGGGAAGGACCCATGAGCGTAAGCTGACACAGTTTAAACAGGCCTTCTGCTCAACGTGAGCCCACATGACACAAAGAATCCACCAGACTACTAAAAGGGACTGGGGCTGCTCCAAGTTTGATTTATAGCTCTAAGGATATTTACTAGTAACCCTCAAACACCGCAATTCAGAGAAACCATTTTTCAGGTAGGAAACCTCAGCTCCAGGGTCCTTTTAAAAGAGCGGAGGGATGTAAACGCCAACAGAAAAAAAGTTTCCATCATTGCTTGTGTAGTCCAAGTTCCTGCTCAGGTGGTTGTGATATCTGAAAAACTACTCCGATTCGCAGAAAAAATCTTCTAAGAACAGCACGAAGTTCAGGAATCAAGTCAAATTGCATAATTTCACATAAGAGAGGATAGTAGAACGATGCATGAGCTTTAAACTGGGGGAAAATGAATTTCTCGGTTAGTGCTCACATATCAAACCAGAGAGACTACAATGCCTGCCTCTGCATCAGCACCTGGGGGACACTGACCTCAGAAGACGGAGGAAAGGCCCAGGCTGCATCAAGCAGTGCCTACCTGACTATGGAACTGCAAGACTGAGAATTCAAATGACTCAACCCAAACTCAGTTCATTGGTCATCTTTCATCATTCTGAAAAACATTTTCCACTACATACCATTGACTTTCAGTAACTGAGCATTGTTTGTCCTGGGTAATTAGCAAAAGAAAAAACAGAACAGGAACTACAATTGACTTTTTATCAGATATGGGTTATTGAAATTATAACTTTTTTGTTTACTAAATACTATTTTTAAAACTTTTAGGAAATTGTGAAAACAAAAATTTTAAGTTTCAGAGAAAATTCTACCGAAGGGATAGGTAGATATTTAATAATATAAATATAAAATATATAATCATTTTCCAGGCAAAGATATGTACATTCCATTTTTACAGTTCAATTTATACATTTGTTCTGTATCTCCTACAGTTCCTCTCTGAACACTGTTTTCTCTCTTCTTGCTCCTCTGTATCCATCACATACATGAAAGCAGGGTGACTCTGAGCAAGACAAGCAGGCAGTGAATTCTGACATGGGGGTAAAGGGGTTGGGGTCCTCCAGGCTTCCTGGCTCAATAACCAGCTGGAAACACTTCTGGACACCGCATGAAAACCTGACCAGCAATGGGATCAGTCCACGGGATCCTAGGGTTTAAATTGCCAAGGCACTGTTAAACTTATTCAGGGGATCACAACAGACTGCTTCCTTATGTGTAAGCTGTAAGTTGCTGTATATATTTTTTGGGTGAAATGTATATTTTTGAAAACCTTTCTGCATTTGTATTTATAGTTACATAGTTGTTTTTAACTTTCCTGCTCATGTGGCATTTTTACCCAAGTTTACAACCTGCTCACTAGAGGTTCTGGTCCCATGAAACCACTAAATAATGACAAAGGACAGCTGCAGCCAGAAGTATAGGCCCAGGGACCAGATGAGGCCTCAGCAAGGGGTGCAGTGCAAGGCCACAGGGTTGCTGCACAGCTGTTTTCAAAATGGAGCACTTTCAATGACTTCAGGGGTCAGAATGGGAATTTCAAGGTTGGGGGAGTCCAGGAGGTCATCAAGGTATCCTAAGGATTCTTCTCCTTTCCCAACAAACCCCTTAAAGAACTGATCACAGAACAAAGCTGAGTAAGAAGGGAGCAACCTGAGGAGGAATAAGGGAGACAGACAGGCCCACTGTGGTCCTGCAACAAAGAGCAGGCAGTATAGGCTCTGAGAATGACACTGCGTTAGAAAGGCAAGGGGGATACAAGGCTTCAGACTTACCCTATTTCTTTTTGAGAGAGAGAGAGAAGGAGACAGAGAATTTTTATTTAGTTTTTCATGTGGCTTTCATTGCTCTGATGCTTGGTTGTGTACATGGTGCTGGGGTTTGAACCCGAGTATTTGTGCATGCCATGCAAGTGCCAAAACTGCTGAGCCACCACTCCAGTCCCCAGACTTACCCTGTTATCGCTGATCTTTAGAACCTTAGTTAGAAACAACAGCAGTAAGTTGGTCCAGGCTTCCCGATGGCTTTCTGATGTGAGAGTGAGGAAGTAACTCAGTGCTTCACTGCAGACACTGCAAAAGAAAGGTTCCCTTTTACATAACATACATACATGCTGCTCTCCTGATGACCTGACTAGATTCCATCTGTTTACATTAAGTCGTGTCAACATTTACGTTCTATGAATTAGAAAACCCCCCAGCAACTTTAGAGGTGGAAGCAGGAGGATTCCAAGTTTGAGGCCATCCTGAGCAATTTAGCAAGATCCCATCCTCAAAATAAAACTTAAAAAAAAAAAAAGGCTGGGGAACTTAGTACAGTGGTACAGCACACCTGGGTGCAATCCCCCATACCACATAGACACATGCAAAACAAACAAAAATAATCGGAAACTTTAACTTATCTTGACTTGCCACAAGTGTGATGTCAAGAGACTCAGGCCAAAATCTGGATGGCTCTTCCCTTCACCACTTATTAGCTCCAGACCCTTCTGGACCTGGACAGTCACACATACTAGGTGACTTCTTGAAATTCTAAGAAGTATTTAATCTCTAAGAAAAATCTACTTCCCAAGTAGACAGAAAATATAATGCAGATGACAGTATTCTGTTTCATTCTTACCTTAGCATGACTTTAAATTTTAGTTGTCACGAAGTGAAACTAAATGAAAAAGAGTCAAACCAATAAAAAAAAAAAAATCCCCACTATCTTTTCAGACTAAATGCAAGAAGGATGGCAGGCAGGCTCTCATTTTCACAAATGACTGCTCTATAAATCTGAGGCCACTCTGAGCAACATTGAGAGACACCATCTCAAAAAATTAAGCACATTCACGGTAAATCTGTATTTAATTTTTGTAGTTGATCTGTATAAAATAGGGGCTTCCAGCCTCCAAAGGTTCAGCTACCTTCTTGATCTTGCCACTGTCCCTTTGTTGCTCTGTGCCATGCAACCATGTGGGTCAAAGGCAGAAATCAGTGGAGAGTCTTACTTTAAAAGCCTCTGCTGGACCTCCTCCCAAGCACTGACTCGGCTCTCGTCCATGTACATCCGGAAGAGAATGCGCAGGCCACAGGCCAGGCTGCTTGTCTCCTGCTTAAGAAGATTGGGTTTGGACTTGCCTTTGAAGCCTGTAGAAAGTAGAAGTTTCCAGGATTAGACTAGAAAAGTATCATTTAAAGGCAAAATGACCTGTTAGGAGGCACATTTTGTGTGCATTCAAGCTGTTGGCATGAGGTATCTACAAGTAGAGCTTCCCTGAGCCACAGTAGCCTGTGCCCTGACAGAGCTGATACAAGATTTAAAATAATGTGTGGCCTGGGGAAGTGGCACCCTGCAAATAAACCACACCTGAAGCCCGGCGGTCAAAGCTGTAGAAGGTACAAGGTGCTTACTCTGCCCGCAGCAGGGCTTCCGGATGAATGGAACACAGAGGTGGAGGAGGAAAGGGGACACTGTTTAAATACTAGAGGTGGAAAGGGTACAGTATGTGTGGAAACAAGGAGCCCAGTCACCTTTGCAGGAATAGTCCCAATAAAATGCTGGCAACAAGGTGAAGAAAGAAGAAACAATAAATACCATCTGTTCCTCTGGAAGTGAGGTTGTAAAGGGAAAAGGATGAACAAAAGGCATTTTAGATTAAAGAAAATAAGCAAATATAAAGTGCCTAGCACTCTATTTGAAACAAAAATTGATATTAAATAAATGTTAGCTTCCTTATTTTTCCTGCTGTATTTTGCTGCTAGTCAATCCCCAGCATTGTTTCACCCCTAATAGGCACCAAGTATTTCTTAGATATAAAATTAATAATGTCTGTGTAATTTATATAGAGCACACTTTTTGTTTAAATTTGCTAAGTTGTCTAAAACAAATGCACCTCCCAGTCCCAGTACATTCGCTTCTATTCCCAAGTGAAGAAGACCCTCTAAATACACATGCCAGATTGCATGTGCAGGACCTTTACACATCTTTTTTCTTTATAAAAGGACAGTTTTATTTTGCTGATGAGTATCAACAGGAAGGCCCAGGTTGGGTTAAAAAGATGAAAGAACAATTGATCCAATCAATTAACAAGGGAGAAACAAATCCACATAGGTAGGTTTTTTCTAGTCAACAATTTCTTTTTGGTTGTTAGATGACACTATATTATAACAGACCTGAGGTGCATAATGGGTAATTCTGATAGTGTACATATCCACAAGATACCTGAGCAGCTTACCTGCTTTCCACAGAGCAGTCCTCTGTTCATTGTTGGAATTAAATGCTTTTGCAAATCTATGTGACTCTAATAAGCAGTCCAGTAGTTTAAAAAGTTGCTGTGATGTTAAAAAGCGGTACATTCCTTGGTCTTGTGTATCAACTCGAACATCGAAGTCCACTGCATCTCTCTTTGGAAAACAACCATCATAGATAGCGCACAAGACTGTTACCACAATTTTAGTAAATTTAAACTCAACCCTCCCTCAAAAACAATTTTTCATGCAAGGTATAAAAACTCAATCTGTAGGGCTGGAGTAGTGGTGGCTCAGCAGTTATGGCGCTTGCCTGGCATGCGCAAGAGTGAGAGTTCGAATCCCAGCATGCTTATGCAACAAAGTGTCACAGTAATGAAAGCCACATGAAAAACTAAATAAAATTCTCTCTCTCTCTCTCTGTACCACTCTCTTGGGGAGGGGACCCCTCAATCTGCTCTACCTTAACAGAAAGTAGGGAACTGTCCACCTTCTTTTATGCAGCCTGATCACCAAGCACCCCTCCCAGGACCAGTGGTCATCGGTCACCCCGCCTATTTCCAAGCACTCAGGTTCTTTCTTCTCTTCTCAACCACAAGCGTCTACAAACTCCTACCACAAATGTACCAACTTTCCGGCATCTGGATCCCATGCCCTTTGCCCTCCCTGTCTGGAGTGTCTGGAATACTGCTGCAGCAAGCCCCACTTCCACACCCACCACCACCACCGTTTTTCTCTATTGGAAAACTCTCATTAGTGAACATGCTGTCATACTGCTAATCTGGAAAACAAAGCGAAGCAACCCCTCTTTTGACCTCTAATGCTCCCTTCTCCAGCTATCACCCCATTTCTCTGTATCCTTTTCAATTATTCTTTTGTCCTCAATGTTAAACACTGACACACCGCCAATGTCACATCTTCCAAACTGCTAGAGAGCAATTCTCAGATATAATATTATTTGACCTGTCCAGAGGATCAGACCACATCCTTCTCAACACTTCTTTATTTGACTTCCAGGATGACACCGATCCTTCACTTTCCCCCTGACTCACCGATTCTTACTCTCAGTCTTCACCAACTGCCTTGTCACCAAGAGCTGTAGGACATGAGGTCCACCAGAGCTCAGTCCCTCACCCTCCTTCTCTCTGCTGTAGTCACTCAATGACTTGTGATGTTAACCACTCTTGAGGTTTCAAATGACATCCATGTGATGAAGGGCCTCCAAATTAAATCTCTAGTCTGGCCTCTGTTCTGAAGTCCAGGCCATTATCACCAACCTCCTACTCACACAC
This sequence comes from Aplodontia rufa, assembly GCA_004027875.1. Lineage (NCBI taxonomy): Eukaryota > Metazoa > Chordata > Mammalia > Rodentia > Aplodontiidae > Aplodontia > Aplodontia rufa. The sequence continues at coordinate 52,301 of PVKS010000456.1, forward strand.
AAAAAGTGGCTCTCCTAGGGGTCCTTACCTGGGCTGCAGCTAAGTTTTCTGCATCTTCCTTCTTACTTGTGGCGGGGAAGAACACAATGTTGTCGATGGTCTGGATGAGTTCCAACTGCACAACACATTTAATCAACAGGGCAGCAAACAATTTTTGTTCTGGAAATTCTGTGAGGAAACCCCCCCCAATGCACATGCAAACAAAACATTATTTTGAATCCTTTATAATTTCTATGACATTACAATGCTAAGGAAACATTCACATGTATGCAGGTAACCTGCACATATCACACTGAGAAGGACATACTGCTTTGGTACATAGGTATTAAAGTTTAATCAATATTTGTAGAAAGGTAAATTTTTAAATAAATAGAAAAGCCCTACATGATTTAGAACAGTGAATATGTTCAAGCTTGTTCTACCACCAATATTTTAATAAGATTCAGGATCTTCTTGAAATACATTTAAAAAAGGGACAAAAACTAAAAAAAAAAACACCCCGTAATTAACATTTTTATAAACCCAAGTCTCACCTTTGAAAATAAGTAATATAAAAACCTGGACCGTAAGAAAATAACAGGAAACCAATCTACATAAACTAGGAAGTAGGACAGCCAAGGATTTTGATCAAACTATGCATATGTTTAGCCATAGAATACGTTTTATTTGGGTCTAGATTAGGAGTTATGGCTAAATCTCTCTTTTTCAAATAGATCCAACAGCAAAGAAGTTACAAAAAAGTATGCCAAGCGCATTACTACAAAAAAATAAAAAAGAAAAAAACCCCCAAATAACAAAGTAAATGAAAGTGCTCCCCATTGTGACTTCCTTTCCTTGGCTATAACAGAGTTACATTCCTCTATCCTGAACACATTTGCTCAGCAAGGCAGTTCTGACAGTCCACCACCAACCTGTAAGGACAATTTCATTAGGAGATTTTTCCATTTCACTGATCATGCAGATACAGAAACATGAGGTTAGGAAAGAAGATTCCGCTACCAAGCAGCTGAGTGCACAGCAGCACCGCCCAGGGGCTGGTGGGTGGGGGGCGGGGGGGGGGGCGCCCAGGCAGTAAGGTCACACTTCTATCCTGGAGTCTCCAATCAGCTTTTCCATGGCAGGTGGTTGCCCAAGAGAAGATCCTGTTAAAGAGTCTCAGGGCAATGCTCCAGCTCTGGATTACTTAAAATCCCTCAGTTTCTTTCTACTATAAAAGGTATTATGACATTAGAAATTCTCTTTTCTAACAGCAATATGTTGACATTAAATTTATTCTTATTGAGGTCATTAAAAAAAGGTTTATTTCCAGATATTTTTCAGAAATAATGTTCAATTTAACATCTAATTCTTACTGGAAGATCTCAAGTTAAAAAACTAAACAAAATAAAATAAACCCACAGGTCCCTGTGGCTAGCTCCTCCTCAAGTGTCTTCATCTCCTGAATTCAACACCAAGTCTATGATGCTCCTTTCCTAAAGCACTTCCAGGGAGTGAGAGTGGGGTGTCTGACACAAGGACATCAGTCAGAGCTCTTGGCTCAGGGTGGCAGAACAGCACCCTTGCTCCAGGAAAAGGTATATTCCCACATTAGCCAAGTGAAAACTTTCTAATGTGCAGCAATCAAGTCACACCAAGATGAGAATATTCAAGTTCAATTTTAGTGATAAAGGAGAGAAAGGCCATTCACTATTTCATCCTCACAGCACTTTCCAGTGCAGACTAAAGCTGTAGTGGATTTCTACATGACCCATTTTCTTATACAGAGTAAAAGAACGAAAAACGGAAATAGGCCACTCCTACCACCTACCTCCCCCCTTTTAGGAGTTAGCAAGATAAAGTAGTAAAGCTGTAAGTTTCTATCAATTAGGATACCATGGCCCTGTTTTCTCCTAAGAACAAATGTAAACATCTAGAATAAAGCATTCCCAGAGAAAAATTGAACTGAAAAAGAACAATGACCTAAATGTAAATGTTGAAAGAACAAAGCTCTTAGAAGACAAGGTAAAATCTTCATGACCTTGAATTAGGCAATAGATTCTTACCTATGGCACAACAAAAAGCATGACCAAGAACAGAAGAAGAAAAACAAAATGGATAAATCAGATCTCAACAAAATTACAAACTTTTATGCACTGGAGGTCTATGAGAAACTGAAAAGGTATCATACAGAATGGGAGAAAATAAATATTTGCAAATCTCATATCTGATAAGGGTCTAGTATGCACAGTACACAATAATTTAACAAAAAGACAATCCCAACTAAAAATGGACAAAACACATGAATAGAAATTTCTCCAAAGAAGAGATACAAATGGCCAACAAGCACACTAAAAGATGCTAAACATTATTAACTATTAGAGAAATGAAAATAAAAACACACCTTCTAGGATGGCTATAACTGGGGAAAAAAAAAAAGGTGTTGGCAAAGATGTAGAAAAACTAGAACTGCTAGTAGGAATGTAAAATGGTACCACTGGCTATAGGAAATAGTTTGATGGCCCTCCACAAAGTCAAACAGAGAATTACTAAATGACCTAGTAATTCTGTTCCTAGGTACATCTGCAGAAGAACTGAAGATTGGTACTCAAGCATTCTTTGTACATGTTCACATCCAGACTATTCACAACACAAAGGTGGAACAAACTCAACATCTATCAGGAGATGAATGCACAACCAAATGTGGTACCTACATATATATACATACAATGGATTACCATTCAGTGATAAAGCAATGAATTACTGATCCATAGTACAATGAAATGAATCTTAAAAACATTATGCTAAGTGAAAAAAGCCAGCACAAAAGGTTATACATTGTAGGATTCCATTTATAAGAAATGTACAGAACAGCCAATCCATAAACAGAAAGCAGAATGGCAGCTACCAGGAGATGGGGAAGGGAAAACAGTCAGTGGCTTCACAATGGTCCTGGGATTTTTTTTCTTAGGGTGATAAAAATGTTTCAGAACTAGACAGGTGTGGCTCTTGCACAACATAATGAATGTACTAAATGACTCTGAACTGCTCACTTTAAAATAGTTGTTGGTAAGTGGATTTAATGTCAATCTTTATAAAGTAAAGTGGTCCTCTTTTGAGGAGGTGGTAGTCTCCCCTAGGTGTTTATTTTCCTGCAGCAAATGAAATTGAACCAGTTTTCTAGAAGTGAAGGGATCTCCCTTTTTTGGAAGAAAAGGTGGGAGGAGGACTAAAGGTGGTCCTTGGTTTCTTATGAAGAGATGTGGACTGGGCAACAGTGTGGCAAGGCTTGATCCTGAGAGCTGGGAGGTCTTAGGGTCCCTAAATTCCCTGACAGATGGGTAGTTGGGCCCCACCATGCAGACAGAAAACGGGGCTGACATAGGGAGGGGATACAGAATGAAAAAGCCCATGTGTTCAATATTCAATATAAACAGTAGCCAAATGCACTGTGGAAAAAGCTGATATTGCAAGTGTTAGTGGAGTTCTTAGACAAGAGAATTTATCTGTCAGTGGAGTTCTTAGACAAGAGAATTTATCTGTCAGTGATGTCCAAGTTGGGGTAGATACAGTAAAGAAGTGACTATATAATCAATTATAGCATATGCTTATTAATAATAAAACTGAAAAATATTATCCCTTATCTCCATAAAATACATAACTTATTTTTACTTAGAGAAATAACTCACTTGCTGTAGATTTAATTTTGCTGACTTCTTCATTCACTGTAGGGACAGATACCACTGGTGTTTGCTGTCTATTATCTGCAGATCTTGGTTGAATGGAATCATGTATATCTACAGATTTCTGTGATATTGTATCCTAATAAAATAAAAAAAATCATTATTAAGCATGTGAAAGGATGAAAATAGTTTCTATTACACTGTTCTAAAAAACTATATATTGTATGTATTCTGTACAATTATGGTATAATGATAGGGTATTATTTTTTACTTAGAATTTTTAAAAGTACTCTTCAAGTACACAGCAAGAAAATTCATCTGAGATTGGCAGTGAAAAAAAAAGTATCATCATTTACTGTCAAAATCTAAGTAGTCTAGAGGAGAATACAAAGAAAAGAGGATGAAGGAAGAGGTGGATATCAGAAGAGGTGGCCGCAATAATGAGCTCAGGAGACCAGAAGGTGAGACAGTGCTGCAGCACTTGGAGGAGTCTCCCAGACTTGGAGGCACCCTCTGCTCACCACTCTGGATCCTGGAACCAGGCACAGTCACAGCGTGGCTTTACACATTACCTGATTTAATCTCCGGGAGCCTTACTTTTACTTACAGTGTGACTGGCTTGTTGAAGGACACAGAACTAGACAGTGAGGAGTCAACATTTTGTTGGGACATACAGCAAAGTCCACACTGCCAATTTTACACTGTATAGCAGCAGAAGCAAACCCAAAAGAACTGGAAGTTCATTCCAGGCTGGCAACAGCATCGATGCCCTAAGAAGTAGTGGGGTCTATGATGAATAAACAGCTTCACCAAATCAGTCATGGAGCGATGTGGGAACTGTATGCCAGTTGTCAAAGTTCTCAAGAGAAATTCAAAATGCTATTTTCTGTGAAATCTAAGTTTTAACTGTTGACAATTGGCCAAAAATTTAAAAGCTGTGGGGGACAAATCAAGTCAATGGGCATTACTTCTCCTGGGGTTAATATTCAAGGGAAAATAGCAGAAATTTGAATAAGGTCTACATATCAGATAAAAGTATTGTTTCAGTGATGATACTCTGATTGATAAGTATACTGTGGTGATGTAAGACATCTTTTTTTCCCTTCAAGAAAATAAACACTAAAAAGTTTTAGATATGAAAAGTCATCATATTTGCAAACTACTTTCAAAGAATTCAGAAAAACATGGGGCAGGGAATGAGGAAAAAAAGGATGAAATGATAAAAGCAAAAGAGGTAAAATGCAGAAAAAGAGGTAAAATACAGAAAAACTTAGTGGAATGCTTAGTTTTGTCAGTTTGTGCGACTTACTTAAGCCAAATAGCTAAGCCAAAAGACAATTCAATTAAACACTAATTCAGGTATTGTTGTGAAGGTGTTTAACATTCACAGATGTGATTAATATTCATAGTTGGTTGATTTAAGGAGATGATTTTCAAAAATCTGGAAGGGTCTCATTTGAAAGAGTAAAACAGATTTTCCTAAATAAGAAATAATTTTTCCTGTGGACTGCAGCTTCAAATCCTGTTTTTAACGTGCTCACCTACCCCATACATTTCTCTCTCTCCCTTGCCACATATTTTTCTGAGAGGACAGTAAAGATTCTGATACCATGAAATGGGGAGCTGACAGAACAGATACATAATAATAGGGAAATTGGCTTTGGAATGCGACAATGGAAAAGGCTTGAAAAATTCTGAGGAATTCTAACAGAAAAAGCAGAGATTGCTTTAAAGAGACTATTGGAAGAAATACAGACATTAAAGGCAATTCTGATGAAGATTCAGAAGGAATTACAATTCATGGTAGAGAAAGCTTCCACTCCCCTTGAATATACATGTCCAAGAACTGGATATTAATAGATCTATGAAAGCTAATGGATATTTCTGATGAGGTATCAGAAGGAAATTAGGAACATGTTATTAGAAACTAAAGGAATGATGATCTTTGTCATCAAGTGGCAGAAAACTTTGCTGAATTGTGTTGTGGTGTGGGGGTAGAAAGCAGAATTTTTAAGTGATCAATTTGATTAAGATATTTAACTGAGGAAATTTCTAAGTAGTGCTAAATGTATGGCCTGATTCTTCCTTGCTACTAACAGTAAAACACCAACAAGAGATAAACTGAGGAAAGAATTGTTAAGCAAAAAGATACTTATGATTTGGGAAAATCTCAGCCTGTGAAGATTGTAAAGGATAACACAATAGGAAATGCAGTGTTATAAAAGCACGTTTTGGAGAGAAAGTCAACCAATGATATGGCTAGACCAGTAATATGGCTGGACAAACTTTTTGCTGAGGAGATTACATGTGTGACTAACAATTGAGATGTCCAATTGAGTATCTCAACTGCAGCCACAAACAAAGTAAGGTTATCCAGGAAAAAAAAAAAATCTCTGGATAATCTCTGCTTAAAGGAATGAATGTTCCTGATATACACAGGAGACCAGTAAGGACTTTTGAGAAGGATATACTGCAGAAATAAAAGCCAGCCTAAACTGAAATGGACAGAAATGGATAAAATAAAGTTGCCAGACTTCTAGGATTATATTAGGAAATGGGGCTGACAGAACTACTTGGCTGTTAACATGTGCTAACTGAAAGAAAAAGGAAGAATGGTTCAGAGAAGAGGGCTGCAGGCACAGAGGAAGGAGCCATGATCTAGAGAGTAGAATATCAAACCTCCGAGAATTAGTCTCAGGCCTTAAAACAGTACAGTTTGCCCTGCTAGATTTTTGAACTTGCTTTAAGACCCTTTTAGTCCTTCCAATTTCCCCCTTATGGGATTAAAAGGCCTATACTACATCTGTTCCACCACCATATTTTGGAAACAGGTAATTTTTTTCTAGGTTGATAGGTTCACAGATTTTGCCCCAGAATAGATAACACTCATTGTCTCACTCATTCTTGATCTAGATTACTGATATGATGAGTTTGGAATTTTTGATAAGATGATAGATGAGATTCTGGACTTAATGTTGATGTTTTAATAAGTTTAGATTTTCAGGGATCTTAGAATTAGGCAAAATGTCTTGTCTTTTGCCCATGGGATAAAATATGAATTTTGGGGTACAAGAGAATACACCGTAGAGAGTTGAATAGTGACCCCCAAAGATATGTTCAACTCCTAACCCCTGAGAATGCTACCTTACTTAGAATCAGGTACTTACAAATGTAATTAAGAATTTTGAGATAACTCTGCATTTGGGATCTACCCTAAATAACTAATGTCTTCATGAAAGGACAGAAGACTGGCACATATGCAGAGGAGAAGATCAGGTTTAGGAGGCAGAGATTGAAGTGTGCATACCAAGAAATGTCAACGAATGTCAGCAGCCACCAGAAGCCAAAAGAGGCAAATAAGGATATTCCTTTCAAGCTTGCAGAGGGAATGTGGGAGCTGCCCTGCTGCTTCCTGACCTTGGACTCTAGCCTTCAGAACTTAAGTGGCAATGTTTGTGGTAATTTGTTAATAACAGCACTTGAAAACCAATACACTGGGTAAAGGGTACACTGAAATTCCTGTATTGCTTCTGCAACTTTTCTATAAGGTGAAATTTTATCCAAATATAAAGCTTAATTAAATAAGATAAGATCCACTAATATATTCTGATTGGAATGAAAATCCCTATGTAAACTAGTACCAGCCTTTCACAATCACTGAACTCATTTTACCTGATGCTTTACATCAGGTAAAATTTTAAAACAACCCCTCCATGACACTTACAGATTTAAACTGTAATTTCGTGAAATTTACCAACAGCAAATTTAACCTGAGAATTCTGGACAGCAAATTCATACCTCTTTCTAGAACTGAGAGGAAAAAAAATATGCCTATTATTTATAAAGTACCCAGAGGCTCAGGTATGTTGCCATAGCAGTAGGAATAGTCTTGGACACTTCTGTATAAGAATTTGACCTATGATAAAATTACTTATCGTAAGTTAACTACTTACCAACTGTTTTTCACTCACGGGAGATAGAGGTGGGGGAGCAGTTTCTCCACAAGTAGGACGCCAGGTTAGAAGCCTTTGAAATAACAATATGATAACGATCACTGGGAGAGTATGTCACATGACATGACTAGCAGATTTTAAAATGGGCATGAGGAAAATGTCACGAGATTATACTGAAAATATATTCCACCTTTGATTACTACTAAAAGCAATTTGCTTAAAAACCTCTAGTAACAAGTTGCCAGCCTTGTATAAGGTGCTTGAAACAGAAAGATGATTAAGGGCCAAGTTCTTGTTTCTGAGGAGGAGGAGTGTCAGGGGAACGGGGCAGTTAGATGGCAAACAGATCACTGCAGTTCAATACGGAATATGCTGCAGTAGAGATATTTTCTATTAAGAGATACTTATTAGATATTTAATGTTATACTGTCCTGAGAATAACTCATTTTATTATAAAAAAGAATGTAGGGGCTAGCTCAACAACAGAACAATTTCCTTGTATGCACAAGACCCCAAGTTTGATTTCCAGCACTGCAAATATACAAAACAAAACAAACCAGAAAAACCCAAAAACCTCTGTAGCTCAGTTAGTTTTGTAAAGATATCACAGGGACAACTGCAAGCCAAGAATTCATAACACCTTTGACATAAGGGTCATAGATAAACTCTAACTGCTATGCATCACTTGTCAGTTACTCACACTATTCCAACGAAAAAGTACGCCAGTAAAATAAGAAAAAATACCCCATAGTTGGAAACAACAAAAGAAATCACTGTGTGTCTTTTCAGTGTTCTATCTGGAGACTGTTTTTCTAGGAGTGTATTTCTTCTGTTTGATTTCCTATTTACCACTGATTATGATAGTTACAAGGGTATTACAAGAGTGCAAACAACTGAATTCATTTCAAAAAAGTTTATGAAGCTTTAAACTCTGGACTAATCACTGATCTTAACATTTATAAATATCCATGTATCTACTTAATAAGTTTCAAAAAATCTGTAAATTTAAGAATTATAAATTGCTAAGCAAGAAAGACAAAACAGGTGGATTTACCAGATCTAAAACCATATACTACTATAGAGCTGTAGTAACAAAAAAAGCATGGTAGTGTAATCACAATAGGAACAAAGACCACGCATAGAAGACTGTGAGACAAACCCACAAATCTTTAAATATCTGATCTTTGACAAAGGGGGTCAAAATATCTCATGGAGGAATGACGTATTATTCAACAAATGGTGCTGGACAAACTACACAGCCACTTGCAGCAAGTTGAAATTAGATCCTTATCTCTCACCTTACACAAAAATCAAATCAATATGGATCAAGGAACTAGGAATTAAACCAGCTACCATGCAACTGCTAGAAGAAAAGTTATGACCAACACTCCAGCATTTGGGAGTAGGCAAAGACTTTCTCAATAAGACTCCTAAAGTGAAAGAAAGAATTAAAGTAAGAAATCAATGAGGGGGATGCCATTAAACTAAAAAGCTTCTGCACAGAAAAGAAATAGGTCAAAATTGTCAAGAGCAACCTACAGAATGGGAAATATTCATGGCCTGTGATTATTCCAACAGGGGACTAATGTCCAAAACTCACAAAGAACTCAAAAAACTTAATATCAAAAACACAAACAATCCAATCAACAAATGGGCTAAAGAGCTAAACCAAAACTTCTCAACAGAGGACATTGAGCAAGCCAATGAATACATGAGACAGTGTTCTAAATCACTAGTAATCAGAGAAATGCAAATCAAAGCTACATTAAGATTTCACTTCACTCCAGTCAGATTGGCGAAAAGGAAGAATATAAATAATAACAGATGCTGGAGTGGTTGTGGGGAGAAAGGAACACTAGTACACTCTTGGTAGAACTGCAGACTGGTACAGCTGCTCTGGAAATGAGCGTGGAGAATCCTCAAAAAATTAGAAATGGACCCATCATACGATCCAGCTATCCTTCTCCTGGGTATTTTCCCAGAGGAGTTAGAATCAGCACACTACAGTGACACAGCAAAATCAATATTCATAGCACCTCAATTTACAATAGCTAAATCACTTGATGAGTCGATCCAAAAACTGTGGTATACATATACCATGGAATTCTACTCAGCTATTAGAAACCATGATATTGTAGCCTTTGAAGGTAAATGGATGGTAATGGAAGAAATCATGCTGAGCGAAGTTAGCCAAACCCAGAGACTCAAGGGTCGAATATTTTCACTCATTTATGGGAGGCTGGAGCTAAACCCAGGCCTATGTGAAAGGTAGTCACATAGTGGAGAATCCTCAAAAAAACTAGGGATGAACCCACCATATGATCCTGCTATTCCTCTCCTGGGTATTTCTGCAGGGGATTTAGAATCAGCACTCTACAGTGACACAGAGAAATCGATGTTCATAGCAGCTCAATTTACAACAGCTAAATTATGGAAACAACCCAAATGCCCCTCACTGGATGAATGGATCCAAAAACTGTGATACATATATACCACAGAGTTCTACTTAGAAATTAAAAACACTGATATTGCAGCCTTTGGAGGTCAATGGATGGCAATGGAAGAAATTATGCTGAGTGAAATCAGAATAACCCAGAGAACCAAGGGTCGAATGTCTTCACTCATCTGTGAAGGCTGGAGCTAGACCCTGGACATTGAGAAAAGAGGTCAATTCTCATGTTTTAAATCTGGAAAAGGTGTAGTGACAAACTACCTAAGGCATTGGTAGAGATGCCCGAGAAGGGGGGGGGGGAGGATAAGGGTGGGAAATGGGGAGGGGCTCCTGGGGGTAAATCTAATTTCCAGAATTTACATATATATTATATTGTTTTGTTTGAAGCATGTTTGATTGTTCAACAAATAAATTTCTTATTAAAATAAAAAAATTAAGAAAAAAGAACACATGCATATCATATTGTTACTTTATATGCATTTATGATTGTATAATAACTCCTTAATAAAAAATTTTTAAAAAATTGTAAATATAAGGTAAAACTATGTACGGACTAGATATCCCCAGGGTAGAACTGGGCAGTAAGTTCTCATCAGTCCTAAAAATAATTCAGGTGCTAAATAGCCACACTAAGTCTTAGCTTCCCCATCAATAAAAACTATCAAATTATAAATAATTACAAATATATCCCTTACAGAAATATAGCAACTTATTGCAAAATACAATGTTTGGAAATATTTCCTTTAGATATTAAATCTATAATAATCAAAACTTATTTGAGGAGGCTTTCCCCACTTCAACTCAAAATTACCATTTGGTATGAAGTGTATAAATAAAATCTTAAAAGAAGTCATCGGATTCATCCCATTATGACCCAATTTGGATGATCAGACTAAGATTCTTGTTAATAAAGAATTTAATTCATATGATTTTACAGGAATCCAATTTATAATAAATCTGAATCTGTGTAACACTGAGCATGATTATAAGGATTTTCATCATATAAATCACTACACACTATCACACTTTTACATACTATTTACTATTAAACTCATTCAATACACAAATACAAATGTAAAGTTGTAAAAATTGTCTTACGCATGTGGGATTGTGGTTTTGAAGATATCCAGCGTGCAGTTACAAGTTTTATCCCAGATTTCTAGTGTAAATTTTTCTCCGTTCAGAATAACCACATTCTCTAAGCAATTTGTACCAGATCGTGCTAACTGCTCATTGTCTAGAAAAGAAAAGAACAATTCACTTATATATTACCAGGGTCATGTGTAACAAACTATGTCACACAGATGATACAGACATACCTTGCTGCACACACCAGTATAGCTGGGCAAAAATATCATCCAAAAGTACATCACTGAGCACTTCTAAATACTGGGTGAATACATCACAGATTGCGTAAAGTGCATGATTGCAAGTTGTTGTCATCCACTCAGCTTTCTGGGGGAAAAAGTCATTAAATTAAGGTCAGACCATTCATTTAAATATGTTTGCATATTTAAAACATGCACCTATCAGTATTCTTTTCAGGCCACTTAATTTCCTCTAAAACACTGTACTCATCTCAACTTAATATCTGTTATCTATTTGCATATACAAAATAATTTAGCTATTTTCTGCATTATTTGTTTTGTTAGAAAACTATCACTAACAGTGTCTCAATACCAACATTATGACTTCTGAAACACTTCTGTAGCTGGCCTTGCTCTAGAGTAAGACACAACAAGGGAAGAAAGAAGGAAAATAATTTACCAGAGTTGGGTTAGCACAGACTCAAAATAAAACTGACTTTCCTGAAGTATGGTTACTTCAAAACACCATGTAAGGTAAGGTTTATATAAATTAAGTAAAAGTAAAAGTAACTTCCTTCTTTCTAAACATATAAAGGATAATTGCAGAAGTCTGCATTTAATAATGCTATAGACAAAATCTTTCCATGCTACCCAAAATGCATACTATAAATGGTTTGTAATAAAATACAATGAAATAAGTCTAACAAATTTTACTCATTTCAAAATAAGAATTCACTTAGGTAACACTAAAAAAAGTTACTGGTGTCAAGCTATCAGTGTCTTATAGTTCTAATATCAACATGCAGAAGAGAAACTGAAAGTTTAACAAAAATAATAAAAACCAAAAAAAATTTAACTCACTTATATTTCCACAGTGTTCTTCTTTATAAAGCACTAATTATTTCTCATAACTTAAAGAAAAAATTTCCAGGAATTCTTTTCTGTTCAATGTGTTGAATTTGAAACTCTAAAATGCACTGAGTGAAAATATTAAAAAGCTTTTAACTATATTGTGGTAAATGAATATTTCTGTGTTCTTACCTCTGTCTGTTGTTCTGGCAGTTTCATATTGTCAAAGATTCTGAAAACGATTCTAAATAAATCCTGCCACCAGTGTTTTTCATAAGTGTGGCCATATGTTTTCATTATTTCAAACATTACTGTTAAACCCCTAGAAAGACAAAACATGATTAGGAAGGCTACAATGCAAAAAATGTACCCCCTTCCTAAGATAATTTTCATAACTTATGAAAGTACTAAAACCAGAAATTTTAAAAATCAGTCTTTTAACACGTGATATTGGGTTTTAAGAAAAACAGGTTTCCTTAAGATATATCATTCAGGAAAAAAATTTCAAAGGTCTTGGTCTGCATTTGTTTCTTTATTTTGCTTTAACCCCTACTACTTGCATCATTCCACAGCACCTGAAACTCATCTTTCTTGAAATCAAATATTAAAATGTTTGGTTTTTTTCACTATGTTACTTTTTGTTAGCAAAATAAAGGTTTCTAAAACCATTTAGAAGTGGGTTTTATTTCCAGAAAAACTGATGGTTAGCCAGAACAAAACTTTCTTTGAAAGGCTCCATAAAGACTGGTACATTCTATCTCTCTTGCTGTGTTACCCCTGGCCTAGAACACACGTGGTACATAGTAGGGTCTCAATAAATATTTGTTATACGAATGTATAAAATGACATTATTGTATGTTCAGTCCTACAACAAGCAGACAATAGTGTATCTGATCCCTAAGACACCTAATGTGTAACACATGCAGTGGTATATACTGTAGTAAAGAAATTTGTGATAGATACCATCTTCCACAGGAGACCAGTTCTGACCCTGGATGCTAGACCTGCAGTTCCCTAGTTATACTCAAACAAGGCTCCATCTCCAGCTTCTGAGTCTGAAGTCCATTTTCTTCTACTCCAAGTAAATGGATGCTACTACCTCCCATGATTAAGATGAGTAAGGAGATATGGGTAAGGACATGGGGGCAAGCTTGATCCCTGCCTTCTCACACTCCAAAATAAACATAGAATTCAGTAGATTCCAGAACTTTTGCTGCTGAAGATTGTTAAAAAACAAAACAAAACAGAACAAAATAAAAACCAACCAATTTTATAGTAGCTGGTATAGGAAGAGAGTATTTAAATATCCAATCCTAAATGTACAGCATTATGGGAGAATCAAAGGAGAATGTACCTTTATAATTATATTACACAAATCCTAGTGATGCTTTTTTAAATGTAATCTAAAGAACAGCCCATACAAATCCTGGAGTGAAGAAGGAAAATCAAAGACCATCACTGAATAAAGTTCACTGGTGGCTTCCTTCTCTTTTACTAACTAGAATATATACATTCCCTTTTCTATATCTACATCTACTCATAATCTGTATTCAAGATGTGGTAAGAGGCAAGGTATCATGGTCCCAGGCAAGGATAGGCTCATGAAGAAGCAGGTCAATCCTCTGCCATCAGAGTGCCACAAATAAATAAGGTTAAGGAGAGAACACTGAGTTTGCATGACTAATGTTAGCCAACCATTAGTTGCTCCACTGTGGTGGCTACACATTTAACATCTTGAATTTTAACAAGTTTCGGACAGTTCCACTGCTAAACAAAACATCATGCCTAATTTAAAGGTTCCATAGTGTTCTTGTAATCACCAAGTTTATGAAATACTAAAGGTTTGGAGTTTATTTTGGATTATTTATCTATTTCATTAAGAATTTCTGTTGTAATAAATAGAAGGTATAAAAATGAAAGGTTTCTTAGTCCATAACTCATATCTAACTTCAGTGGTTGTGGCTCTGACATAAGGGGGAAGAAGCAGAGACTCATTCTTTTATTGAATGTCTGTCATTCATTTGGTATAATTCAGAATCATCTTTATAATTTCTTTAAAAATCTGGCAAAGATACATGTAGAAATAACTAAAAATTTTTCCTAAAAAGAAGATACCTAAAAGAGATTTTGTTTAATATAAAGTTGTACTCATGATGGGTTTAATGATTTGTTGAGATTTAGGACATGAAATGTGGCCATTTCAATTCAGCAATAAAAGTATAAGGTGAGACAATTCACAATAGCTAAATTATGGACTCAAATCCAGATATCCATCATTAGATGAGCAGAAATTGTGGTATATACACAAACGCACAGACATACAATTGAGTTCTATTCAGCTTTCAAAAAGAATGAAATGATGGCATTTGTCAGTAAATGTTTGTGGAGAATATATCATGCTAAGTGAAATTAGCCAAACTCAGAAACTAAAAGGTCAAATGTTTTCTCTCATATGTGAAAGCTAGAGTAAAGGAAAGGGGGAGGTAAGAATAAGATTACATAAAGAACCATCCAAAGTAACAGATAAGCTAAAGGAAGTCTGGTAGATTAGAGGAAAGAAAAGGGGAAAAGAGGGAATGTGGGAATGAAAAGGGAAAGGGGAGGATAAAAAAAGTATATTTTGCAACTCTAAGGTGCTACATACTTCTCAATAAAAACTGGAAAAGTAGGATGAGGTTGGGGCCGGGGGTAGTGCTGGGGAGGTATACTGGCCAAATTATATTGTATGCATGTATGAGTACGGAACAACAAGTCCCATCACTATGTACAACGATAATGCACCAATAAAAAATGTGGGGAAATAAAAGTACAGGGTGAGAAAAACTATATCTACACCATGTTACACTTACATATTTTAGAATCATATTAATACATTATGCTAATTTATATACACAATTTATAGTTTTTAACTGTGAACCTGTGTTCACATAAGAAAGATTAAAGTCAAAATAAACCCTGCAAAACTTGAATTTCAAATGCTGATTGTTACCTGGTTCTTACATCTAATTTGCATCTATTGATGATACAGGATAACTCAAAAAGAATTGGGAACCATCCTCTCACCCACACCCTGTCTTCAGGTGCCACATTCATATCATCACTTGTGTATTCCTTGAAAGCCTGTAAGAAGAAAGGTAGGATTAATAAAGACAATACAAAATACCTTTATATTCAGTGCATTATTTCTCAAGAAAAAAATTTAAATGCTCTACCAATCAAAAGTGAGCAATTTAATAAACAATAACTTATAAAAAGATGAAGACTATAGTTGTCTACAAAGAGCACTGGATTAAAATCCAAAAATTGGTTTTACCTTCAAAATAGTAGTTCTCTGCATTATTAAACCAGCTAATTCAGGTTCCCATTTTATTTATTTTATTTAAATAATTATGACACCAGATAGCTACATTAACCACAACGGGAAGGTGTGAAGTCAGATAAGTAGATGTATGTAAAAAGTTCTAAGCCCTACATTGGTGCATGTTTGTATTTAGCAAAATCTTTTTGCCAAATCTATGGTGTATCATTTTCTTTATGTTTACAAAGTTTGATTCAGATATGCAAGCTAAAGCTGGCAGTCAGATTATCCATTCAACCTTTGATTAAGAGACTAAGCCTATACTAATCCATATTCAGTCAAATTCAGTTCTACAGAGCATATGCAAACAAGTAGCACTATAGGGAATGGTTAAAAACACAGGCTGGAGTTCAAATCCTAGCCCTCATTTATGAAGCCCTAAACTATGGGCACATTTTAAAACTCCTATGTGTCTCAGTTTCCTAATTTACATAAGGCATAATAACACTACTTGACCCATAAAGTTGTTATACAAAGATTAAACAAATGAATATACAGTAAAGACAAACACCTGACCCCTTCTATAATAGTAAATAACCACTAACCTTTACAGCTCAGAATCAAGCTCAGACTGTTTTGGGGCTCACTGAAAAAAAAAATGCTTCACATACCCTCAAATTTCCAAACAAATTTAGTTTTCTGATTGGAAACAAGTTCTTGGGAAAATTTTGTTTACTAAATGATGCTATACCTGAGGTCTATCAGACACATATTTTGCACAATGGCGAATAAGTCGAATTGCTTCCATACTTGTGTCTGGGAAAGCTGCATTGCATGCAAATTCAGATAAACACTTTACTGCATCCTGGAAAGAATCAATGGTCGCTGGAAAGTGTTTTTCAAATACAAGAGCTAAAAAGAAAATATACACCAAAATTACTATAATCGTACAACCATTCTTAATTGTTCCCAAAATACATGTACCTCTATAAGTAATACACACTTCTTATAGTTTGCTATGGGTTCTGATGTCCAACAAATATGGGATTCGAGTCTGTCTTTACCAATTACTTGTCTGTCCTCAGTAGTGAGGTAAGTGAAACATGTCCATTTTATTTATGCAACAAATATGGTACCTAATAAAGTGATTGGAACAGAGAAGTATTTAATCAATTTTGTTGAATAAATACATCAAATTACTTTGCCTCTTTCTGCTTCTTGACCTACAGAATGGGGATAATACCCACAAGATAATTATTAAGCACTACATAAAATATTTTAAGCTAAATGGTTTAAAATAATACTTAAGCATAAGCTCAAATAAATGACAGCTAACAATGATGTCATTATTCTTGATGTTGACAACGGTCACTATTATCACCTGCTATCCAGGCTTAACTTATATCCTTAGAAACTTCATTGTGTATGTGGTGTTGGGGTTTGAACCTATGTTCTCACGGATGCCGGGCAAGCACCATAACTGCTGAGCCACCGCTCCAGCCCTTCCTAATCTACTTTAAAAAGGAGAGAGGCAATAAAAACACTCAGAGTTCTGGAGATTAAATACATGAAAAGTGTTTAAAATTGATGCTATACAGAAAACCCTTAGTATTATGCTGAACCCCAAAGTTCAGTATAATACTAATAAACTATTAAGGTAGTAATAATAGTTATTAATATCTTTACTCTGATTTTGTAGGCAAAATTTGGTAAACATAAAGCCCATAATTTTAACTGTAGTTGAATTATCATGTGAATACTGAACACAGTTAAAAGAATACTCACTGACAATGTGCCCTGTTGTTTGAAATGCAAGTTCCACTATGCTTTCGTCTTGATCAGATGCCGCTAGATGAAATACAGAGAAAATGTTCTTCCATCCAGACCGAATATTAGCAGCTTGAGAATTAACCATCTGTGCTATACACCGTACGACCATATCTCGAATTGTTGGAGACCTAAAATATTAATATAATTGCTTGGATATGCATATAGACAAAAAAATCACGAGTTTCCCCACCCCTATTTTCTAATATGGAAAAACAAAGGTTTTTCTGATATTAAGCAGTTCAATAAACATAAATACCTGTTCCGTTTCATTATATGTTCAAAAGGTCTTAAGAAATCCTTCTGGAATCTGAAATTTGCAAGCTCCCCTTTCTCTAAAAACTTCATTGACAATTGCCTCAAAGAGTCTACTGCAAAAATAGCTACATCTTCATTAGGATTGCAGCCAACCTGTAATAGCAACAAAAAATCATCTAAGATGCTTATTTCAGTGGTGAAAAATCTGTAATTCTTTTTTTCCTCAGCAAAAGGATAAAATTAGCAACATATGTAGGTAAATTCTAAGAGTCTCCATAAAGGCACTAGGTATGGCAAAAATTTATTTCTCAGCAGGAAAAACAGGTATTTTAACTAAATTCTTAAAACTTTGAGAAGTTGTTTCTAAAAGAAGAATAGGACTCAGAGTTTTCTGAATTTAATTATGAAAAAGTAACAAGCAATTGCTTAGGAGGGTAAAAGTTTAAATTAGATTACAAAAGGAAATTTTAAACAAAGAAAAATACAACACATATATACTAAAATTATTCAAATACCTTATTAAAATGATCTCCAATAACTTCCCAAATCCGAGACCACTGCAATCTTATTCTTCCCATGTTGTAATATGATATTTCTACTATTTTTTGTAGACTAAACATTCTTGGGTGTGTAGTAGAAAGTAATTCATCCATAGACACAGCACAGAGCCAACGGACAAAATCCACTATAACATAAATATATTTACATTCTTTTAGCTCAATTTAAAAAATTTTTAACAAAAAGTCCTGTTTGTAAATAGAATAAATGAACATACTTACCAATAGCATTTCCATCTAGCCTTGTAGACCCTGTGAATATTCTAGAGAAAACAAAATATGTTTTAAAATTTATAAAGTCTTACTCCTGTTATGTTAACTCAAAAGTTAAGTGGTCTGGGGTATTAGCCATGTTTATCTGTTTTAAGGGAACGACAGCAAAAAAACAATTCAGGTAATCACATTAGTTTTCTTTTTTTATCATATAGTTTAGAAACAAGAGCAGTCTAAATGTTTCTTTCCCAAGTCCAAATGTATCACTTTGCATCCAATGTATTGTAATTTATTAAATTTCAAATAATGTATGTGATGAGATTCTAAGAATAATATTTGTAAAAGCAATGAACTGGTAACACTATGAAACGAAGACTTTTCCATTTTACTTGATTTATCTACTATTTATCAAGTTCTTTTTAAAAAAAAAAATTGCTGGGTATGGTGGCACACATCAACTATCCCACCTACTTGGGAGGCTGAGGTAGGAGGGTCCCAAGTTTGAAGCCAGGCTTGGCAACTTAGTGAGACTCTGTTTTAAAATAAAAAATAACAATAATAATAAAAAGGTCTGGGAATATAGTACTATGGTAGAGTGCCATGGGTTCAATCCCCAGTACTGGGGGAAAGAAAAAAACTATACACACACACACACTTATTCAAGCATATATATATATACTTTGTTATACGTTTAATTAGAAAAACCATTTACAGTTAAAAGTGATTTGATATAAACCTGCAAACAGTGTCAGTTTAATCAAATAGCTAAGCCACTTTCCTTAGGACATTCAATGCTTAAACTATGCTGCCCAGCTCTGCCCAGTCTTTTTTGCTGAGTTCTTTTTCTGTTCTTCTGTTTCAATTTCATAAAAAATTCCAACATAAACTTTTTTTCTTTCTAAAGTCTATGTGCTTATTCATGTTCTGATTTGTAAGCAAAGGTTTAATGTATCTAATCTTTCACAGGCTGGATAATAGCCCTCAGCTTAAAATGAACATAACAGGATTTGCATGATAAAAAGGGAAACCTTAAAGGCAGGAGAGGTCAAATATTAAGCTTAAAAATGATACTAATAATAGTAATAGCTAACAATTACAAGATAGGTACTATTCTAGTGCTTTATATTATATATATTATCAAGTCAGTGTATGTATATATACGTGTGTGTGTGTATATATATACACACACACACACATATACACACACACACACACATACACTCACTAAATAATAAGAAATAGGGGCTGGAGTAGTAGCTCAGTGGTGATGGTGCTTGCCTGGCATGCACAAGGATGTGGGTTAGAACTCCAGCACCACATACACAACAAAGTGTCAGAACAACGAAAGACATATGAAGTAGGTAAAATTGATTTTCTCTCTCTCACTGTCCCTCTAATAATAACAATAATAATGATACACTGTGATGTATGTAAGTACTAAAACCCCACTTTCGTAAACACAGAAAGTGAGACAAAAAGATTATTTTAATGACTTCCCCAAAGTCACAGAACTAGTTAAATGCTAGAGCCAAGATTCAAACCAAGAAAGGTTACTCCAAAGTCTCCTCTTAACCACTTTTCTACACTGCCTCATACTTACCTGAACAAAATATGAATTAAATATTTTAAATATATTCTAGCTTTTACTTACTACCATCTAAATGTCTCACATATCATGATTTTTTAACCTCAATGTCCTTGAATGTTTGTCTGCGTGTGCAGGTAATAAGTAAAACAAAGGAGGAAACTCAAAAGCTGAGCTCCTGTAAAAGGAATGTGTTAAGATGTTCTATATTCTTGTCCAGAGAATGAATCAATAATTCAAAAACATGGCAGAAAACACAACCTAGGAGGAAAATCAAGAGCAAATAGGTGGTGTGAATGGATCCAGATATGAAAAATATACAAAGCCTATAAAACTCTCACATGAGCAAAAATGAAAACTGCTAGACTAAACTATGTAACTGTGATACTTCTCTCAAACTACAGGTATTCCCATGAAAGGCAAAGGCTATAAATAATCACCAACATAAATAGTCTCAAAATTAAATAGTACAGAAGAATAACAGGAAAAGACACAAAAGAAACTAGAGAAGATTTATTTTTTAACTGAGAAGAAAGCAAAAGGTAAAGTGGAGTAGGATAAAGAACAGAAGCAGAGATGGAAATTATGTGCAACCACAGGGAAAGGAAGCAACAAACTCTGAAGGTGGTGAAATGGTGGAGAACAAGGGCAAGGAGGACAGAGAACTACCATCAGCAATTCAACAGGTTCTGTAGACTCAGGGAGATGGTGGAAGGCAGGGGAGCATGCATCCTGGGTAGGGGCATTCAAATTCCTACTCACTTTGGTAGCCATCTGAGGGGTCACTCTATTTCTAGCAATGCTCCACTAAAGATAAGCCATGTGGGAGAGCACAGCAGTCTGTGGAGGCATTTAAAGTTAAGCCTTAATATACTAAGGCAGGAGAACAGAGCTAGGTTTCATAAAATCAGTCTATGAAATGGACAGTCAATGGATAAAAGTATAAAAATTTTGTTTGCTAATATTAAAAGACATGCCCTAAAAAACATGAGGAAGGGAAAAAATTGGTAAGTTCAGTGCTTTATTCGTATCATAATACCAATGTCCCCCCAAAAAACGGTTGGCAAAATTTTTGCAGAAATAAATTTTAAAGCTGTATGTAACGCACAAGCAATCTGAATTACCATATCTATAAAAGGTTTTTCACAGTGAAAATATCAGAGATAACATTTACTTTTTAGACTCAACTGAAAAATATTTATGAGCAAATGCAGTTGGGATGTGCTGCATGTATTTTCTAATAGGTGAAACAATGATCCAAAATATGAGGTGCACTAGTAGAAGGCTAGATCTGGCATGTTTAAAAAACAATAATAAAAAGAAAAACTCTGGTGCAAAATAAAATTTTTAGCTTTCAAAAGTAAATCATTCCAGGGCAAGACTATCCTTTATGCAATTTAGTAATACTTATAAAACAGGCCTAATTTAACAATACCTAAAATATTCCACCATACCAAATGTTGTTTACGTAGATTAAAATGTCAAATAGTCCCCTAATTTTTCTTTCTTTCTTTCTTTCTTTTTTTTTTTTTTGGTGATGGGAATTGAACTTGGAGGCCTCCGGCATGTTAGGCAAGTGCTCTACACTGAGCTGCATTCCCAGCCCCTTGTCTCCTAAATTCTAATGGTACAAGATTTCTAATAGAAAAGCTGAGAGAGTTAGAAAATTTTATCATCTTTAAAGTTTTCATGAAATCACATATTTTTTTCAGTTGGTTAAGAAATAAGCTAAAAATAATTAAATACAGAAGAATTTTTATTTTTTCTTGTTCCTATTTTTGTGATAACAGATTACAATATTCAGAATGACAAGCCTATGAGGACAGAAAAAGTGACTTCAGAACTCTCCCAGGTCATGCTTGACAATACTCTACCACTGTCATCTCAATAAGTTACTTTATGAACTACAATTGGAATATAACATGTTAAAATAAGACATTTTCAGAAAAAAAAAATTAGAAGAAATTTAATGAGAAGGTGAAATATAACACATAAAAATACCTTACACTAAATCAAAGAGGTAATGTTAATGTTTTCACTATAAGCGAAAACTTCAGTTTTGTATAAAACTAGACATTATGTTTATACAAGAAGACAAAGTACTAAAAGAATTGTGCTACATTTCTCTGAAATAGCATAAATTCTTAAACAGGTGTGTAACTTGCTCAAATGAGAGTTGTGTCCTCATATAACAAAATAGTGGAGAGTAGGACAAATTAAAACAAGGTGTGGTCCTATTAAATATATTATGAAAAAAGAAGGTAAAAATGTTGAATCATGCCCAAGCACATTCTTCTAATGCCTACACAGAGTCTCACTGAAGACAGTAAAGATGGTTTTCTAGAAGACAAGAAAATCATTTGGAAGGTAGCCTAATACTGGAAGGGCAACTATTACACAGCTCTCGAGTTGTACACACAGGCAGAAAGGTGGAAAAATAGTGTATACTCAGAGACAGGGTGCCTGATAGGCAGGGCTAGGCTGGCTCCACCCCTCAAAATTCTCCAAGAATAAAAAATGAAACAGTTATCACAATAATCAAGAAGACCAGTATGGTTATCAGCAAGTTATTTAAATCCCTTCTGTCCTAGTTTTCTTCTTTGTAAATTGAGGACACCAATACTACTCATTTCATGAGGCTACTAAAAAGGATTAAGTGAAGTAATACACACAAAGTGCCTCACATGTGGCAAGCACATGCTTATACAGTAGGCATAAGATGATACACAATTCTTTTCAAAGAAAAACTTTCAGGGACTAATTTCAAGGTCAGTAGCTACTAAACATTCTAGTTGTCTGGATTTAGAGCAAAAGGTTTTATTTAAAGCAAAATAAATAATGAGTCAGCATTAGCCTCTAGGCTATTGAGAAAAGATTATGTATTTTTGAAAGTTTCCACCACAAATGGTTAAAAAAATTAAATCTCAGTGGTATGAAACGGTGACTTTCAATTTGGTAGACATTTATCTGGAAAAATCTCATCCTCAAAAGAATACTAAAGATATGATTTTACATGCAGGGTATTTTAAAATCTGAAATATTCCATAGGAAAATAAAGCATACTATGCATTTTAAGATAATAAGGCAAGATGGGGATTGCCTAGTTAAGTATATAACCTATAAATTCTGAAGCCCTTTCTAAAGAAGTTTTAAAAAATTCCAATAAAACCCTTTCATTTTATCTATATTTCAATTTTATATGAGGTACCAGAAAGATATATTATAGTGCATTTCAAAGAGTGATAAAGTTTTCTATAAAAGAAATAAAATATTTATGTTCTTTTTCATCAAGGTTACCATTTCTCTAATGTTCATTAATAGCTACTATAATTTAAAATTTCACATCATTTACCTCATTCCCATATTATATATTATAAGCACTTTATTATCTAAATCATGGCATACCATAATACAATCTTGTTTACTTCAGAATTATTTTGGCAATTGTTTTTTAATGAGCAAAATATATCTAAATGCCACAGAATTTAAACAGTACTCATCTACAAAGGAAAGAAAATGAATACCTTACCTATCCACAGCAACAACAACACTTTGAGAACTGGTTTCTCCAATGGATTCCTGAATACTTGCTATCTGTTTCCAGTCTACATTTCCTCCAACTACCACACACAAAAAAGAGTCATTTCAGTTTGGAAATAATTATTTCAGTGGAACAATATATTTATAATTCTAAAAGACATTTCTAAAATGAATAATTTTCCAATGAAAGTAAGGCCTTGGGTAAATAATTCTTTTGGCACCAGTGACATATTTCAAGGATAAATGTGCTTACTGAGGTCTACTAAGTAGTATATAAGATCACATCAGTCAGCTGCACTGTAAATTTAGATCACAAAATCAATGACATTAGACATTATTTAATGTTTATGAAATGCAGCACCAATTCCAATTCCAAAAGACACCTTCTATGGATTACGCCAATCCCATATAATTAGAATTTTTCTGTCATTTCATCTCCAATTCCTTATTTACAAATGCTTGTTGGAAATTCTACCTGTATGTTCTGTTATTCAAAACAATCAGCTTTCTTTACCCCAAAACTGGTTCCATATGTTCAATGAAATAATACCTCCAATTTTCAAATCTTTGTTGAGAGAGAGAGAGAGAGAGAGAGGAGGAGGAGAGAGAGGGGAGAGGGGGAGAAAGAGGGCGGGAAGAGAGAGAGTGAAAGAGAGAATCAATTTTATTTTCTCATCTGGCCTTTGTTTCTCCTACACTTGTTTATGTGGTGCTGGGGTTTGAACTCAGGTCCTTATGCATGCCAGGCAAGCACTCCAACCACTGAACCACCACTCTAGTCCCCCAGTTTTCAAATCTTAACCTTAGAATTACCTTTGGTATTATTCTTCTCCACTATTAATATTCAACTAAACCTTTCTTTTGACCTATTTTAAATACTGTCTATTTGCCTCGATTCCTACTTAGCTGATGCCTTCATATTTTCAGTCCTGGATTACTGAACAGTACCAGACTTACTTTTGAAATACTAATTATTTCCCCTATAATCTCTCCTTCATTCTCCTACCAGATTAATACTCCTAAATTATAACCTTTGCTTTGTTTACTATTACTTACAGGATAAAGCAAGAACTGTAGCTTAGTATTTAAGGAATTTCCCCTTCAACATTTTTAACCATTTTTTGTCATGCTGTCTATCAACTATCAACCCAACTGGAGTTCTCAATGAAGAATTCCTCTCCATTGTTCTTATACAACTTTGAAACTAAGCAATTATTTAATAAGTACTACTCCAATCAGAACTATTTCCAGCTTCATACAAAATATTTAGCCTTATCACCCAGATAAAACATTCCCTAAAGGTGAGCAATCAAGTCATCCTCTTTTTTGTACCCTCCTATCTTTTTCAATATTAAATCCAAGCCAAGTGCTCAACAAACACTTGTTAATGTTTTCATTAACGCAAACTAGCAGATGCCATTTAAATCAGATGAACTCATTCTATTCTACGAATTGAATAGTGAGAAAAAGATGTAATCTCTCTCCTCTTAGAGTTAATTTAATAGGAGAGGCAGACATGTTTACAGCAAATTTTAATAAAATGTAATAATTACTTCATGGCTGAAATGAACTACCTATAAGTTTGCTTAAAAAAAAAAACTGATTTTGACAAGGAAAAGCTGAATAAGGGGTTTGGCTACGGAAAGTCTCCATACATGATGAAATATAAATTCAAGCTAGACGGATGACCATGTGGAAAAGCAGAAGCAGCAGCAATTTAGACACAGTGGGCAATTATATCAAGAAATGCAAGCATGATAGCCCATGTCATGTTTTAACATAGTTGAATGTAGCCATAACAGAGAATTTGGTAGATGAGAAAGGAGGAGGAAAAATGTAGATGAAGCTGTAAAGACAATGTGAAGAGTCTTGACTGTCACATTCAATGTACTACTTTTGAAAACAAAACATTAGATGTACCACTTAGCAAACTGAAACACCCCAAAAATTAACTCCAGTCCAATTTAGAGGACACTGAAACAGGAAGTGATATTGGAATCAGGGAGATGAACAGAGTCTATCTGTATAACACAAGAGAGTAAGGATGAAAACCCTAAATATGTAATAAAAAAATTGAGGTCCTAGGGGGGTATGCTTGGATGAAAGGTGTCCCCCAAAATCTTGCATGAGACAATCCAGGAAGTCTGAGGTGAAATGATTGTTTATGAGAACCTTAACTCAAGTAGTGAGTTAATCCCCTAATAGGGATTAACTGGTAACTGTAGGCTGGTAGGTTGTAGCTGGGGGAGGTCATTGAGGGGCATGCCTTTGGGGTATATATTTTATATGTGGCCTAGAGTTTCTCCCTGAAGCCATGCCTTCCACCATGATGTCCTGCCTTACCTGGAGCAAGGAATGGAGCCAGGCTTCCATGAACTAAGACTTCTAAAATTGTGAGCCCCTAAATAAACTTATCCTTCTAAATTTGTTCTTCTCAGGTCCTTTAGTCAGAATAATGAAAAAGCCTACTAAAACAGGGTGGTAGGGAAATAGTGTCAAGGAACACTAGAAGCACAAAGCATGTTACAGGAATTTCATGGAGAAAAATCTGTGAGAAGAAATAATGCCAATCATCAGACAATTTGCTTGTATATCAAATGAATATCCTTACTGGAACTTTTTTATACCTTTTATATTTAATATAATAATTTACAATCATTATTATAAGTATTTAAAGCAATTAAATATATAAATGTTTAGGTATTCAAAGAATCCATTTCACAAATGTGAAATCATCCCAAAGAACTGAATAACTGTAAAACAGTTCTAGTTTTACCAAACAAATTAATCAAAAGCAAACCTACTTAGGTTAACTAGGAAAGATATAAGTGTTATGAGTATTGTCTAAACGTTTATAAGATCAAGCCATTACATTTTCAAATATTAACATATCATATCTTAAAAGAACAGAATGAACATGATTCAAATTTTAAAATTAAGCCAGGCACAGTGCACACACTTGTAATCCCAGCTACTTGGAAGGCTAGGACAGGATCAGAAGTTTGAGGCCAGCCTCCACAACTTAGCAACCCTGTCTCAAAATAAAAATAAAAAGTGCTGGGGCTTGTAGTTCACTGGTACAGCACCCCCTAGATTTGATTCCCAGTAATGGAAACATTTTTTTTTTTTAAATTATAAAGCCAAGCACAGTGGTGCACACCTATAATTCCAGTGGCGAGACAGGCAGTAGGAGTGCAAGTTCAAAGACAGCCTTAGCAATTTAGCAAGGTCCTAAGCAACGTAGTGAGACTGTCTCAAAACAGAAATTAAAACAAAACATAACAGGCTTGGGATGTGGTTCAGTGGTTAAGTGCCCCTGGATTCAATCCCTGGTACCAAAACAACAACAACAACAAAAAAAAAAAAACACAAACTATACATTCTTAAAAATGTCAAGTTTCATAGTTCCAAAAAGTGAAAGTACAGATATATCACAGTCAGAAAAATATATACAGTCAGTTCTTCATATGCATGGGTTATCAGGTCCATGGATTCAATCAACTGTGGACTGAAAATATTTGGGGAAACAATGCACAGTGTTATTATTGCCTGTAATCCCAGCAACTTGGGAGGCTCAAGCAGGATGAACTCAAGTTCAAGGCTAGCCTCAATAACAGTGAGACCCTGTTTCAAAAGAAACAAAATAAAAAGGACTTGGCTGGGGATATAGGTTAATGGTTTAAAATTTTCAGAAAAGAAGAAACAAAGAAAAATACTTTGGAGAAAATGTGTGTATGTATCTAAACGTCTATAGGCTTTTTTATTGTTGTTCTTATTCCCTAAGCAATACAATACAACAACTATTTAAAGAGCATTTATAATGTATTAGGTATTTTAAGTACTCTAAAATGATTCAAAGTATACAGGATGATTTTCATAGGTTACATGCAAATACTATGCCATTTTATAAGGGATTTATTTGAATGTCTATGTGCCCAGGGGAACCAATCTCACAATGATACTGAAAGACATGGTGACATGAAAGATATTGGTGACATGCATGCATGTGTCCATGCTTGGTGGATCAGGTGCCCTTAATAAATAAGAATATTAGTTTCAACTGGTTTGACAGTATTGCATTATCTTCTAGTTTATTTTGTTTTTATTTTTTAATTTTTATTATCTTCTAGTTTAAATTCTGAATAGAACACCTGGCTCAGGAAAGCAACTGCTATCAAAATAGGTGGGCACAGAGGGATAGGGATAGAGATCTGCTACATGAGCTAGTTGGTAACCAATGCGATAGCCTAAATGATGGGCTACATCCAATAGGGGCCAAGACAATAGGCTAGTTCCCTCAAGGGAACTGAAAAATGAGAGCCCAATGAATTAGAGGTGAGTGGAGAATGGAGCAGACCAAAAAGAAAAGTAGACAGCATAAGAGAAAGCATAAAGAGTACAGGTTAATAAATGGTCTTTGGAGTAGCCCTGAAATCTGAATGGTTTTTCATTTCTAGATCTGAAATGTATGTATTTTTCATAAATTCCCTCCTTCCGATTGGAGAAGACAAGTCATCCCATATCCTTGCAATCTAAATAGCTCAACCATATCATGAATGAATTAATTTTAATTCATTTTCGTATATATTAGTAAACATTAACAAATACCATTATTTTTCATTTAATTAAAACTTTTAGAAGATTAAAATATTCTACCAATGTTTTATTTTAGTGTAACCTTATTCCACAGTCCTACTTGTCAAAACTGAGCACCAGCAATGAATACTTATCAATATTTTGGGCTTCTCACACTCTGTGTCTTTTCAAAGCTACTCAATCAGTGCACAATTACTTTACTTGCTTGTAAACAGTTTCCATCCTATCTTATACTACCTTGTGAAGTAATTATAGTTCTAATATTTAGAGTCAGACTTCCAGGTTACATTGTCACTATGCAAGTACTCAGACAATTCTAAATCCTGCTGCTGGATTACTTAGGTATCAGGGAGACACCATAAACCCCCCAGACTTCACACTATTATGATATCAGCAATAGATAAGATTGCACTATTAACTGATGCAGATTAGCACTAGGAACTAATTTTTCTCAGTCCCATATTAAAGCCACAACATGGTCCTAATCTTTAGGTTTCTGAAGAACTTATGATGCTAGAACAAAGAGAAATTACTAACAGATAAAAGGACAGAAAATGTCCAGAAATGTAATGCTTAAAGCCTTAAAAGGCAAGCATTCCTGGATCTTAAGCAGAATCCTCATTGGTCTCTTTAAATCACACCTCTATATTCGTTGGTTGGAGGTGGGGTAGGGAGGATGGACATAGAATTTCTAAAAGTCTGTAACAGACCAAACCATTTTGCTAAATCCATTCATATATATTCATATTTAATCTTAACAATCTTATGAGTAGCTATTACCTTTATTGTACAGAGTGGAAATCCAATGTCAGAGAGACATTTAAAGTAACATCACATTTAGTGAAGACAAAAACACAGAATTCAAACCTAGAAATACAATATTCAGGGCCAAAGACTAAACTTTGCAACTTTCATAGTGGAACTCCTTCCATTTATGACTAAAAGTGTATTGTTATTTTTCTGTATCAATATTTGCTATTATTTTCTTTTGTTCTATTTGGTTAAATCTGGAAGTTCTTGGCCACACCGCACGCAGGAGAACTTTGGAGAAAGGTTCTATACTGGCAGAAGAATTTGGGTTTGGCCTGCACTGTGTCTTTAAAACTTTTTGAATGTGAATACTTCCTCCAGTTGCCCCAATTATCTATTATCTTGTACTACCTATTACACAGATAATTTGAATATACGTTTCTCCCAGTCCCAAATAGGAGACTGAGATTAAGGGTCATTTAATACTGCAAACCAGACCAGGCAAAGAAGATTTAATTCCCTACTTAGTCATCTTGCTTTTCTTCTTAAGATTAGATGAAGGGTATTTTATCCAATTTCTCTAATTTTATCTTATTGGTGCAACAAAATGATTTATAGTAAACAACTTAAAGATAATTGTGTTACTTTGTTAAAAAAAAAAAAAAAGTTTTTAAATTCTCACCTAACCCCAGACCTACAAATTCATCAGCAGCCTGATCTTTTGTCCCAGTCATAGATCCTTCTCTGCCTCTCACTGTTCCCGAAATGTACCGAGGTTTCACTCCAGTTCCTATAAGTTGTGCCAGCTCCAACTGACTGATGCACTTCAGAATCTTCATTACAAAAAAGAAAAAGAAAATTTAAATTCTGTTAAAAATAACCTTGAAAATATCTAAATGTATGCAGCTAGAATCTAAGCACAGATTACATTATAAATCATCATAAAAATGTACGTATTTTAAATGTACTCATTTCCCCAATTAACCATGTCAGTGACAGAATATTTAGCTAATGCTCATTTTATAAACCAAATTGCAAAGTTGAAAATAAAAATGTTTATACCTCATGCCATGAATTTCCTAAATAATTTCCATCTGTATGAGCCACTGTGATAAGTGTTTTTATTGTGTCAATATTCTTCTGTTTCATTTCAGTAATACCAGAACTCACTGTAAGTAAGGTAAATCTTGCTAGAGCTTGTACATATGCGTCTCTTTCCAGCTTAAAAAAAAAAATTAAATTTACATGGTTATAAATACAGCGGTTTGACTCATCTTTAATTCCTTACCGACAAACCATTGTTTAGTTTTCATAAATCACATATCATGAATTACACAAAATGCCACAAAACATTTTATTTTAAAATGATAAAACAAAAAAGGCATAAATTTCTGAAATCCAAAAGCAATGAAGTCATCAGTTCAAGCTGAGATTTTAGTGGCAACAAATGAGTTCATAGAGTAAAAAAAACATTTATTGACTTGGGCTGGAGCGGTGGCTCGGCAGTTACAGCGCTTGCCCAATATGCGCAAGTACACGGGTTTGAACCTCATCACCCATGTGCACAACTAAGTGTCTGAGCAATGAAGGCCATGTGAAAAACTCAATAAAAATTAATATTCTCTCTCTCTCTCTCACTGTCCTTTTCTCTTTATAAAATTTTTTTTATTGACCACTTTTGCTTTAAGTACCATATAGATTAGCAAAATCCTTATTAACAAAGTTGCTCATTTTTTTTTATCTACAGTTAGGCTGTGCTTTGTTATGTAGTAGTAAGCCAAAACATTCACAATTAAATAATGAAGTGGGTTTAAGAAAAACAATAAAATAGAGCTGGAGAGGTGGCTCAGTTGGTAGGGCACTTGCCTGGCACGTTTGAGGACCTGAGTTCAAACCTCAGCACCACACACAAAATTAAGTGTCAGAAAAACAAAAGCCAGATGAAAATATAAATAAAAATTGACTCTTTCTCTCTCTTTAAAAAAAAGAATAAAGTTAAATTTGGTTAAAATTAATTCTCAGTAACAGCATATCAACTATTAGGGCCATTTTCCTGAAATTTATGTACTAGATACTTGGTACCCTCAAAGAAAACTTGTTCTTAGGCTTAGGTAATAATATAAAAAAGAAATACATATATAACACAAAATATGATTCAATAAGTGTGAACAAGTAACATGCTTAAATAAGTACACTAATATACAGAAATTGAAAGTCTTAGAACCTTTTTATACAGTTAATATTCTATAGAGAAAAACCTATAAGTGAAAACACAAATTTTGGAAACATCAGTACAGAGCTACCATTTCCATCAGAGCTTCTCAAAAAATTAAACATTAGGGGCTGGAGTGGTGGCTCAGTGATTACATTGCTTGCCTGGGAAGTGCAAGAACGCCAGCACCACCTACAGAACAAAGTATTGGAGCAATGAAAGCCACATGAAAAACTAAATAAAATTGATTCTCTCCTTCTCTCTCTCTCAATGTGTCCCTCTCTTTCTCTTAGGAAAAAAGCAAATAAAAAATTAAACATTAAGATTCATTTAAATTCTATCAAATTTAAAATTAGTTTTAAATAAGTGAGATATTAAAAATATTATAAATTTAACTACAATAATCACATAAATAATCCATGCTTTCCAGAATGACTTACAAAGGTAAAATTCTGCATTACCTGAATGCTGAAAATGCAAGCAATTCTAATTGCACATCTTATTCCTTCCAGGCAAAGAGAGGCTACTTCAGTATCATCACAATCTTGCAGACCCACACTGAATGCGGCCAAAAAAGGTGTCCAAGCCAACTAGAAAAATTAAAAATGTTAAAAATTAAAAATGGTATAGTTGGGGCTGGCCCGGTGCCTTGTCCATTATGGTGCTTGCATGGTATGCATGAGTACACAGGTTCAAACCCCAACACCATGTAAACAACTAAGTGTCAGAGCAACGAAAGAATGTGAAAAACTAAATAAAAATTGATTCTGTCTCTCCTTCTCTCATACTGTCCTTCTCTCTTTAAAAAAAAAAAAAAATGGTGTAGTTATCTAGAATGCCTTCTCAGAGAAAGACGGGAAACTATAAAATGCTGCCTGAACTTAGGCAGGAAAGCAAGATCACCTCAGTGAATGACCGTAGACATATTTTAAGCATATAGAGATTCTTATTCTTGTATTAAGAATGAGCATCTAGAAAGGTATTCAGATTGATAAAAATGGGAATAGTCAATATTCATTTAAAAAACATTAGTTTACCCCTGACTTCAGAATTCATCTCTCTTTGCAAGCTTTGGGTCTAGCAATAGCAATTCAGACTCTTTATTTCCAACAAAATCCTTTTAATCATTTTCCTACTTGCAACAAATTACACTATTCTCTTTTCTTAAACCCGTTGCATGGACATCACATAGCTTAATTTTTTATGTGTTTTACATGGAGAGAGTGACAGCTCTGATTCCTAAATGGACAATATTTTTAAAAAGTTTAATAAAATAAAGTTTGTAGAAGACAACTCTTATTAAAAATTTAATCTCAGGCTGGAGTGGTGGGTGGCTCAGAGGTTTTGGCGCTTGCCTGGCAAGCAGAGGACCCGGATTCAAACCTCAGCACCATGTACACAACTAAGTGTTGGAGCAACTAAGGCCATGTGAAAACCCAAATAAAGTTGTTTCTCTCTTTTTCTGTCTCTCTCACTGTCCCTCTCTCTTTAAAAAAATAAATAAAATATAAAACTGTAATCTCAAAATTCTGAATACCTAACAAAGCTGTAATATAAAACAAGAAGTTACTTTTTTGACTAAGGAGAATCCTAATATCAAAACACATAACTTTGAAATATTTGATGTAAGAAAACTCACTGCTTTTAGCAAGTCATCAAGAAACATAAATCACTAGAACAGCATGTAGTGAGGGCCTGCATTTCATCCCTAGCTTCACAAAAAAATTTTAAAAGTAGCAGCAGCAGCCACAGCAAAACTATGTATCCATACAGACATGAAGATGAAAAACGTCTTATCAGTGTACTAAATAAATTGAAATTTTTAAAAAGTCTATACATTTTTAGCATTTCTAGAATTACTCAAGAGCTTTGCTTCCACACTTTAGAAATTTCAGAAGTAAAAGCTTACAATATTTAGACAAAGGAATATATGCCACAGTAACTGTGTTCTTGCTAGTTTTCACTCTGCCTATTATTTAATCTCTCCAAACCTCCCATTGTTTTTCATTTATCATCCTTGAAGACCCCACCATAAACAGATGCTATGAGAAGCGTATGAAGTGCAGTACTTAAAAACTTATAAACTAAAGCCAGTGGGAAAAAAGGTTTAACTTTACTAGGAATCACAATGATTTTTCTTATCATTACACCTAAATAATATTCTGGAGAAGTAAAACTGTCTGCGTGTAACTATAAACTTTTGTAAAATACAATGCATTAAAAATACGAAAATATTTCTCGATGGTCTGGAGCAGTGGCTCAGCGGTTGGAGTGCTTGCCTGGCATGGGTGAGGACCCAGGTTCGAATCCCAGCCCCACATACACAACTAAGTATCAGAGAAACAAAGACTGGATGAAAGATAACAACGCTGATTTTTTTTCTCTCTCTCACTCTCTTCCTCCCTCCCTCTCTCTACAAAATAAAACAAAGCTAAATGGGTGGTTCAGTGGTAGAATTCTTGCCTGGAAATGTGCAAGGACCCAGGTTCAATCCCTAGCACTGCATACACAAATAAACAAAAGAAAAACAAAAAACTAGATGAAAAAAAAACTCCCTCCTTCTTAAGATTTTTTTTTTTTTTTTTTTTTTTTTTTTTGTAAAAAATGTTTTTACCTGCTGGGCACAGAGGCATAGACCTGTAATTCCAGCTACTTGTGAGGCTGAGGCAGGGGGACTGCAAGTTTGAGGCCAGTCTCAGCAACTTAGTGAGACCCTGTCTCAAAATAAAAAGTAGCTCAACAGTAAAGTGCCCCTTCCTAAATGTTTACACATAAATCACATTCTAGGAATTTATTGTTCAGACACTCTCCTTGAACAATGCTTATTTATTGAGCAACTACCACAAGCCAGGAACTATGCTATGAACTGGAAAAAGTGAACACAGTCCCTTGCTTAATAAATGAATATATATCTACATATGTATGTATACAAATACACATATATATTATGTATATGTATATACAAATATTCAAACTATTATAAATATAAGAAGGAAAAGGATTGTATGTTATAAAAAGGAAACTAATTTAGACAGAAGGGGTCAGATACTCTATGAGAAGATGACGTTTAAACTGAAAATTACTTACAAAAGGAAAGAAAGAACATTTTAGACAACGGGCACATCTTGTTTGAATGCCCTGAAAAGAACATGAGACATTCCAGAGACTGAAAGAATACCAGTGTAATTGCAGAATACTAAGAGATAGAAGAGGTCCACCTTCGACATTTGGAGAGGCAGGTGGAGCCAGACTATCAAAATTCTACAGACCCTGTCGAAGTGTTACATTTCGTAACATCATTCAAAGCCAATGTTACGACTTTAAGGAAGAAAGGTGCATTTCATTTTGTATTTTTTTTTTTAAAGAGAGAGGGACAGTGAGAGAGACAGAAAGAGAGAAACAACTTTTATTTAGTTTTTCACATAGCCTTAGTTGCTCTAATACTTAGTTGTGTATGTGGTGCTGGGGTTTGAACCCGGGTCCTCGTGCTTGCCAGGCAAGCGCCGAAACCACCGAGCCATCGCTCCAGCCCCTCATTTTGTATTTTAAAAAGATCACTATGGCCTTTGAAAATGGATAAGAGGAGCACAAAAGTTGATGCAAGGATGCCAGTTAGGAGAACACTACAGTGATCTGAAGAAATAAGGATTTCTGGAGCAGGGCAGTGACAGCAGAAATGGCACTGAAAGGAAAGATTAAGTCTTAAGTTTGTCTTAGAAGATGTTTAGATAAACTACAGTTGATCCAGAGAATTAAAAACTGTCTATGAAGAATTTTTAATGAAATGGATAAATACTCATATGTGAAACAGCAAGATACAAAATTCTACATATGGTACCATCACAACTGTTCAATAAAGGTACTACATATACAGAGTTACAAAATTTTTTCTGAGAAACAGAATAATGGTAAGTTTATTTCTCTCTTCTTTTTTGGGTACCAGAGACTGAACCCAGCCACATCTCCAGCCCATTTTTATTTTGGGATAGAGCCTTGCTAAGTTGTTCAGGGCCTTGCTAAGTTGCTGAGGCTGGCTTTGAACTTGTTATCCTCCTGCCTCAACCTCCCAAGCTGCTGGGATTATAGATGTGTGCCACTGTACCTGGCTCTTATTTGTTTTTTAACAACAAAAAACATTCATCCTCCCAAAAAATTTATTTGAAAAGAAACGCCAAATAAAGGTAGAAAATTATTTGAAACAAAATTCCTTCGGAAATTTCACAGTACAAAGTGTTGTTTTTCTTTCAACATCTTTTTCCGTATTATTCCAAAAGATATGGCCAGCTACATTTTATTCCTTTTAATATTATCTTCCCAGTTCCTACTCTTATCCCATAATTCTTCAGCAACTTTTTAGGAACACTTTTAGTAACAGACCTTAAAGGTGGGGCAGAATTAGAAAACTTCAGAGATAAAAGAAAGCATAGAAATCTTACTGTCATTTTTTACTACATATACATATGTAGTTAGAATGGTAACTCAGATTATGACCTTCAGCCTCCACAGACTATCTTATATTTACCACACACTTGTCTATACTGTCTTGTGAACTAGAACACTTCACTCACTTTATCTTTCAAAATTGACTGACCCCCTTCTATTTCTCTATAACCCTTATAATGTACTACTTACTCATTCTGGAATCTGGAGAAACGATAGAAAACAGAAGAAGGAATGGGAAATCACATTGCAAAGAATCATTAAAGCATCAATCTTACTAAATCAGCCCACAAAGACAAATAATGTTTCCCTTCTACTTTCTGGGCTACAAGCACACTCAGAACCCTCATATATGTTCACAGGCTGGAAGCCCTGAGAGATAAAGAGCCCTGGGATCACTCTGAAATCTGTTAACTCAAATGTTTCTGTCTAACTCACTTAGAGAAAAACAAGCCAAGGATTAATGATCATTCTCCAAAACCTTTCTATTTGTGATTCCTAAGATCACACACATACTACTCATAGTGCATACCTCTTCTCATTTTATTTAATTTATATCTAGTATGCCCTAAGTAGCTTGGCTACAGTTTCCTGGTCAAATGTGCTATTTACTCTATACATCCTTAACTTAAAAATATGCTGAACAAAATTATATAAAAACGCATATTGCAACCAAAGTTACTAGTATTTCTAACCTTAAACATAGGCCTCACATGCTCCAAATGTGTTGCACTTGTAAAAGGTGCCTGAACATGGCTCACAGCCTCCATGAGTGCTTTAGCAGTCTTGGCCATCTGTTCCATTTCTAAGTTATATAGAAGTCTTCTTTGTTTTTCACTGGCTACATCTGAAACAACAAACATAACTGGCATTTAAAATAATAAAGCATTCAAAAAGTTATTTTGAAATTTTACTATCAAATAAACACCAGTAATTAACAGTAAGTAAAAACAGTCCTAAAAAGCCAGATATAAAAAGTCATAAATTATATGATTTAACTTACATGAAATATCCAGAATAGGTAAATCCAGAAAGTAGACTGATATTTGCCATAGTCTAGGGGGACAGGGAATTGGGGAATAACTGCTTAATGGGTTCAGGGTTTTATTTTGATGTAATGAAAACATTTCAGATTCAGACACGAGGTGGTAGTTGCACAACTCTGTAAATGTACCAAATGTCATCAGATTTGTTCCCTTAAAAATGAATACAACCTAAAAAAATTAACTCCTGAACTAGGAGTCTGGGTAAGTGGAAAATCTACGAAAAGGGGAAAGGAGAGCTGGTGAACTGTCACAATAAAAGTGTTAGGGGAATAATCCAAATGTGGGATAGGAGAAGAACAGAAGGGCATATCCTAAGTGAGTAAGAAAACACTGGCCCTAACACTCCTGGGTAATTTTACTTCTTTTAGCACACCATTTCTTTCCCATACCGAATTTATCTTGGATTTCCTACCATCACACACAAAGTGGGCAGATAAAGATGGATATGAGGATATTATCACATAAGCAAGAGGAAGGAAATTAAATAGAGAATAAGCATCTACTCAAGTGTAAAAATTAAGGATTGATATACTTAATGTTATAAGCAGAGTGGAAAATAATACTACCAAGTAAACTGCTGATTAATACTGGATTGAAGTAAGAGCCAATGATGAACTAGTTTAAGATTTGGCTTTGGCAGGTTGGAGCAGTGATTTGAAAGTTATGGTGCTTGCCCAGCATGTGTGAGTACTTGAGTTTGAACACCAGCACCCACATACACAACTAAGTGTCAGAGCAATGAGAGACATGTGAGAAATTAAATAAAAACTGATTCTCTCTCTTTCAATATACCACTCTCTTAGGGAAAAAAAAAAAAAAAGATTTGACTTTGGGGGATGGAGTGATGGCTCAGTGTGGTTACAGTGCTATCCTGGCATGCACGAGGATGCAGGTTCAAACCCCATAATGAAGTGTCCGAGCAATGAAAGCCACATGAAAAACTAAATAAAATTCATTCTTTCGCGTTAAAAAAAAAAAAAAAAAAAGATTTGGCTTTGCCACTTAACTTCTGTTTTAGGGATAGTTTTATACTCTAGTCAGCTTAGAGGTTCTGATTCTTTTCCCTAAGCTCCCTGGACACACGTTTCCTCATCTATAAAGTGAGAGAGAATTTACTAAAATTCCCTGCTATATTTGAAAATACAAGTCCTAAGACTACTAGTTACATATTCTTTCTGAATTATCTCCCTAGCCTCTGACTCTCATAATTTTTAAAAATACATAAAGTACATAGACCTTACAGCTTCTCTCCTGTCTGCAGAATTTTGTAACTGCAATCCATTTAAGCTTGAGATTTCACTTCCAAGTAGAAATGGTCAGAAAGGCAGGAATCCTCCTTCTATATATATGGCTAAATTCTTGAGCCAGTACACTCAAAGGATCAGAATGTCCTATAAACAGATTATAGCTCTCACTTAATCATCACCATCTACATGTGTATGGTGCTTAGACTGGAACTGGGTCCACAGTTGGCTCCTACTACTAGTTACAACTAGGGACTCAACAGTAACATAATTTATAGAATGAAGTAGTCATTTCCAACTTCAGTGATCCTAACCTTCCTTATCTCTTTCAATCGTAGCTACTTTCAGCCTGTATTTGTGTGTAATGACAGGTAGAAAGACAATTATATTGACTGCAGATGAAGAGGAGACAGAAAAAAAGACAGAGCTGAAGTTATATTGGTGGGGTGGTCTAACCAATCTCTGTGGCCTCCAAAGTCTTGCTTAGATTAACTGCTAAAAAATTAAGTACATATAAAATACACACTAACATGCAAATCATTTAGTGTATTTTATTAATCATTAGTCAACGTTCTTTCTTCAGAATGTAGAAAAAAATAAATCACCAAACTCTATACTTCTTTTCAAAGACAGTTCTAATGCAAATTTATGTGGGGTTACTTTTGTTTTATTTTAAGATAGAAGGACATTGAAAGACAGAGAGAATCAGTTTTTTTTTTTTTTCAGGGCTGAGGACCAAACTCGGGGCCTTGTGCGTGCTAGGCAAGCACTCTGCCACTGAGCTAAATCCCCAACCTCCGAGAATCAGTTTTTATTGAGTTTTTCACATGGCTTTCGTTGCTCTGACACTTAGTTGTGTACGTGGGTGCTGGGGTTTGAACCCGTGTACTCGCACATGCCAGGCAAGAGCAGTAACTGCCAAGTCACCGCTCCAGACCCTGGAGTTACTTTATTTTAAATCAGGTAAAAAACTACTTTAAGAACTCATGTTTTTCTCTTTGGAAATATCAGGACTCAGCCGATTTATATACTTACTTTGTTTACTTGATTTTGTAGGGATTGTTAGTTCTTTTGTTTCTTTCATGGATATCTTTTTCCCAGCTATTTCATTATAGATGGCTGACAGATACTCTTCAGGAAGGTCTTTACTATCATTAATACCTCTATTCATTTTAATGTACTGTTCCTTTGTCATTTTGTTTTTAACCTAGATAGGAAAAAACATTATTATCCCTAAAATTACTGTTAAAAATTCATTCATTTTATGAATCTGAATATTTAGGAGATTTTACAAATACCCTGAAGACTGGAAGTAGACAACATTTAACAAAACACACATAAAAATGAAAAAAGGAAGTCATAGAAAATGAAGGAATATAGAAAAGACCCATTTTTTGGCATTAAGGATCACTCTGCTCTGATGTAGGTGTATCTGAATAAGAAAGGAGAAA
Organism: Aplodontia rufa; assembly: GCA_004027875.1. NCBI lineage: Eukaryota > Metazoa > Chordata > Mammalia > Rodentia > Aplodontiidae > Aplodontia > Aplodontia rufa. The sequence goes on from PVKS010000456.1 coordinate 91,538, forward strand.
GACTAGATAATAAAGTTATTTGTTTTTGCCCAATATTTAAGGGCTCTCTTTAGAAGGGCCACAATGATTTTTGAAACAAAATAAAAAATACTCAAATCTTACTGCAGAGCAATATAAGTATTTTGCCAACGAATTAAAAGCTGATTTCCTAAAAGAGCAGATACAAATATAACTACAGTTGAAATTTATTTAAAATCAGATAATATTCTCTCTGAGAGATTATGACAACTGAATGATTACGTGATCTGGGCAAAATACCCCTGGGAATGTTTTGTCTTATTTAAGAGTACTCTGGGAGCTAGAGCGGTGGCTCAGCAGTTAGTGCTTGCCTTGCATGCATAAGAATACGGGTTCAAACCCCAGCACCATGTACACAATGAAGTGTTGGAGCAACAAAAGCCAAATGAAAAACTAAATAAAACTAATTCTCCCTTTCTCTCTCTCACCATCCTTCTTAAAAAAAAAAAAAAAAAGAGTATTCTGAACATGAAGGTTTTACTTAAATAAACTGTACAGTACAAATTTTTAGTTTGTAAGATGGCAGCCTTGGGAATTAGTTTAGCAAAACTGTTTATATTATATCTCCAGAAATTCAGATAGACAAAACCCTAAAGTCTTATGATGTCACTGAAGAGATACTTAATAAAATATATTCCTACTACCTTCCATAAAGAATTAAAAGCAATTCTAAAGATAAAGATATAAATGTGCATGGAAGTTCATAGAACATAGTTGTAGGATATAACTGGGACACATATATTTATTTAAGTTCAGAGTACTATGCAAGCAAAATCCTTCTAATATGTTAGAAAAGCTAGTAGGAGTACTTTTCCTAGGAAAATATAGAAATATTACCAAGGAACTTATTATTAAGGGATTACAGACAGAATGTTATAACTTAAAGACTCATCTTGAGTCATGGCATTAAAATAATATGAAAATTGGGGCTGGAGCAGTGGCTCAGCAGTTACAGCGATTGGCTGGCATGAGCGAGTACATAGGTTCAAATCCCAACACCATGTACACAACAGTGTTGGAGCAACAAGGGTCACATGAAAAGCTAAATAAAACTGCTCTTTCTCTCACTGTCCCTCTCTCTCTCAAAAAAAAAAAAATAATAATATGCAAAGTAAGCAAACCATTTTTCCTGCAGTTCAAACAGATGTGTTTAAAAAAAAAAAAGCTGGGAATAATGAAACAAAAGACCACATAAAAACTACCAATGAAAAGTAAAGCAAGCTAAAAATTATCTAGAAATTCTCTGATTCATATTGTATATAAAAGGTAGCCTAACCATAAATATTTTAGACAAATAAGGTACATAAAAACTAGCTAAAATTGACGTATATCTGAAAACTTTGAGTACAAGAATGAGAAAAACTGGTTTTATGGAATTCCTTTAAGTTACCTGTACTTCTTTAAAAATGATGTTACTTGTAATGGTTCATATTGTCCTTAATCATAAATTACCTGAGGCCAAGATTATGAGTTCAATTTTCTAATTTGCTACTTAGCTTCATAGAAACTCCTAAGTTATTCTAGGACTGCAGACTGCACCAGCACATAGATGATAGGTCTAATACGGTATGGTGTGACAATAGTTGCTACTTGTGAGGCCTAGAACCCCTTGCATGTGTTTCATGGACAAATCTCTTGCCCTGAAGACAAAGCACAATTAAAATAATGCTCCCTAACCGCTATGTGTTCAAAAACTCTACCAATCTGGAGTATTTATGAAAAGATATAAAAAAGAAATTTTAATATTTCTTTAAAATAACACAAATATGGGGGTACAGCTGTACATAATGTTACTTATATGTATAAAACCAAATATCTTTAAAAGGATATTCTTCTAAAAACAAAGATATATAAGTCCAAGTTCTATAGTTTAGACTAAAAAAATCAAACTGAAAACTTTGATAACAATGATATTTAAATAAATCATCATCTGTGGATTTCCTTTTACCATGGAGAAAAAGTAGTCATATTGGATAATAAAAACCCCAAAGATGAGCTTTTTTGACTATAAAGCCAGTAATATGCCAACAGCAAATGTTAAATGATTAACTTGTTATTTTAGAAAAAAAGCTAATGTAAAACCCAGTCATTTGTGGCACATTCACAGTTGTTCAATTCTGGTATTTAAAACAGGAATAACTTCAAATATAGTCCTTCCACCTTATGTGAGTATATATTTTCCATATCAACCCAATCTTAAACATCTCTAAAACACACATAAAAAAAATCCCTATACTGTGAAGTTTAATGTCAAACTGCAAATAAATATTAATTTCTCCAATTCATCTCATATTAATATATACATATTTTAAATTACACCCAAATAATAAGTATTATTAGATACTCTCATCCCTGGAAGTACTAAGAAATTCTTGCAAATAATTCAAAAAGTTGATTTTACCTAAGGATATCAAAGCATGGTTTTTAGAAGTTAAGCAAAAACATAAATTTTAAAAACAACTTTAAAAAAAAATGAGTATCAGAAATCAAGTTATAGTTCTTTAAGAATTGTGAATTTTTATGCAGCAAATGAAATTTGAACATTTCCCAGATAGCTGATATTTTAAAAATTTCATTAACTTTTTAGGTGTGATGGTATTGTGGTTATGGTTTAAATACAATATCTCTCTTTTAGAGACACATGGTTTAGGGCTGGAGCAGTGGTTCAGCAGTTACAGTGCTTGCCCAGCATGCGTGAGTATGTGAGTTCGAACCCCAGCACCATGTACACAATGAAGTCTCCAAGCAACGAAAGCCACGTGAAAAACTAAATAAAAAAATGAGAGATACATGATCTAAATACAGTCTCTCTCCTTTAGAGATACATACTGAAATACAGATGAATGATACGATATCTGGGATTCGCTTCAAAATTATTGGGGGAAATAAGGGATATAGGTAGAAGACTGGCTATAAATTGGATGAAGGCCACTAATTTTTCTACTGTTTAAGTTTGAAATGTTAAAAAAAAATGTTTTACATATAGAATTTTTTTATGTTGCAAAGTATATACAAAAAACTTATAAACATGTTTTTAGGATAAAATTTATCTTAAACTGTTATAAAATTGTCAACTGTGAGACTGTTGTGAGACAGATATTTTGTTGATGATACTTAAAAGTCTAACTAGAATTAGTTAACAGCACAGCTTTTTAAAAATGTGTAACACCTCTAAAAAAACCAATTTGGTTAACAGTCAGTTTAACTATATAAGATTAAAATTTCAACTTCTACTTACTTACTGAATTCAAACCAATGTATTTAATTTTTACTATTTTTGTAAAATTGATATAGAAGAAAACATACCTGTGGACTATGAAGGTCTGTGGTCAACATGATAATTGAGTACGCCAAAACATAAGCAGTGTCTGCACTAGCAAAAAGGGTTTGTCTGGAAAAATAAATGCATAAGTCACTATAAACTTTTGCTATTTTATACTTTTATTTCAGCACAATTTTAATTTTCTCAGGATTTATGTTGCATCTCATATTATAATTTTTTATGAATGTATCTTATTACTTTTAGATACTAGATAATGTAAATTCTCCTAGGGACAGGAATTATGTCCTATTATCTCTGAAACTCTGATCCTCCCTACTTCACTATAATTAGCTAAAGAAGTATCTGAATCTTACTTACCCTTGGTTGCATTCTAGGTATCTTGCAGCAAATTTTTCCATTAATCGATCAATTTTTTGAGCTTCTCCTGGAAGACGGAATCCTTCCAGAAACATGCGAAGGGCTGAAACGAAGTCCTTTCCTGAAAAGTCATGTTGATCCACATATGCATACATGACTTCTTTATTAAATTTATCATTATCTCCTAGGAACTCACCCACTTGAGTCTAACATAAAAACAAAAGACAAATTGATATTCTAATGGCATATTGCATTTGTCACACAGCCATTTAAAAAGTAGAAAAATCTTAAGATCCACAGGTTTTTAACTAGAAGATTAACAATTTTAATCACAGTTAAAGTTAAATGTACTCAATGTGTTTATTTTTAAAAAATACAGATATTCTGTCTTTAGAAAATATTAAAAATTTTATGTAATATTTACATATTTAGATAAACATGTTATATATAACCCAGGTATTTCTTTAGGTTTTATTTTCTTACATATTTAGAAAAGCATTTTAAAGGGGCCATAGTAGGTATTATTAACTTAAAAAGGATTTTGCAGAAAAAGAATGAAATAAAATGGTATTCTTACAGAGTCTAATCTTTCCTCTTGATGTAAGAATTGGGCAATATCTTCAGGTGTGGTACCAAGCATCCCCTGTTCTTGGAGGTACTGTATTCCTCTCTTTGGTTTCTTATTAAATCTAGATGATGTTAATGTTAACAGGAATATTAAAAACAGAAAACCATTTGTAATCCCTCAAAATAGGACCTTAAACTACAGAAAATTAATTTTCTAATAGTACTTAGAACACAGGATCTTATTTAAGATAATCAATACATGAATGTACAAAAATATTACATTTTATTAAGATTTACTCTTTTTATTCTTAGAAAGAGTCTCACATGAACTGGGCATGGTGGTACACACCTGTAATCCCAATGTTTGGGAGGCTGAAGCAGAAGGACTGCAAGTTGGAGTCAGTGGTAGAGTGCCCCTGGATTCAAAAAGAAAAAGAAGTCTCCCATGGAAGGCCTTCTTTATCACCAATGCAGATCATTTCATAGAGTTTGTTATAGTATAGTATATTTTTTGATCTATAATAAGTGGTCAACTATACAATTATAGTTAATGCCACATGGTGGGTGAACTTTTGAGTAAGGATGTGGAAGTATCTCATACTTTTTTTTTTTTTTGGTACCAGGGAACCCATGGGGCACTTAACCACTGAGCTACATCCCCAGTCCTTTTTATATTTTATTTTGAGACAGGGCCTCAGTAAGTTGCTGAGGCTAGCTTTGAACTCACAATCCTTGTGCCTCAGCCTCCCAAGTGGCTGGGATTATAGGCATGCGCCATTCAAGTATCTCAAACTTTTGATTATGTATTTTCCTTAATCTGAAAGTAGCCTTGGTTTATCTATCCAAACTAATCAGACCAGATGGACACACAAAATCTTTCTCAAATGCAGCTCCAGTTCATCTGTCACCTTTCCTTCTCTCACCTGCTCCCAACATGTCCAATCGTATTCCCTGAACTTAATGCAGCCGGAGAGACCATTTTTCTGCATGCCTTTTATCAGACCTATTCATAGAACTCTCCCATGTGCTCAAAGAGCCAACTCAAATGTCACTTACAAATTTTACTTCTTACTTTTATTACTTGGATGTCTCAGCATCTGTCACCTGTCACAGAGTTCTTAAATAATCTCCCTATGTCTTTTGTCCATATGCTCTCATGTCACCTCTTGTCACTGTCCCTCCACCTTGCCCTGCCAGGATGAGCAAGAGTCCTGAAATGTCCTCCCTCTCCTCTGGTGCTGGTGCACAAACCATTCTCTTTGTCTGGAATGTTCTTCCCTATTCTGTCTTAATGATTCCCCTGAGAGTTCTAATTCAACCACAGTCACTCCGTTAATTAAAAGTGAATGTTTTTCACTGAAGATAGCATAATCCCCACTTTCCAAAAGCACTCATTCTAAGGAAAGAAAACATAATTTAAAAAATGGAACAAATATGATGTATTCACAAAGGAAAGAACATGGAAGAAGTGACTAATAACTGAGATGATCATGATACATTTCTTGTGAAAGGTGGTTCTGGTATTGGATTTTGTGGAATGATTACTACCTTTATAAGTAATAAGAAACACATCCCAGAAAGAGTAGCCATACTCATACATGATACAGTACTAAATAGCTCTGCACTGTTGGAACAAGGTAAGGCAGAAAATTGACAAGGAATGAACCGAGAGCCCAGCTGCTCCAAATCCCAAAGGTACTATTCTCTATCACAAGAAGTTTAGGCTTTATTCTCCAAAACCAAGAAAAAAGAGAAATGGAAGTAAACTTTTCATGTGAGAAAGATTATTCTAATGAAGTTGAGAAAAGCCTAAAGCATGGACAAGACCAAAGAAAAGTAAGCCAACTACAAGATTTTATTATTGTTGGGCCCGGTGTCGTCGTAGGCTTATAATCCCAGCAACCCAGGAGGCATAGATTGGAGGATCCAAAGTTCAAGGCCACTTTAGTGAGACCACTATGCAATTCCGAGAGACTCTGTCTTAAAATAAAATACTTTTTAAAAAAATGAATGATAATATGGCTCAGTGGGTTAAGTGCCCCTGAGTTCAATCTCTGGTACAAAAAACAACAACAACAACAAAACAACAACAACAAAAGAGTAGGTTATACCTGTCAAGTTAAGAATTTGTGGTAACGGTTTGACTTTAAAGGATAGCTTGTGGAAGATGGAGAAAAGAGAACAGATATCAGACTATTCAGGAAGCAAAACTGACAGAACATAGCGATATTAGATCCAAGAGTAAGGGGAAAATCAAAACTAACTCTCAGGATCATAGTTTATAATTTAGTAGCATGCTGGGGTCATTAGCCTAAACAATAAATACAGAAACATCAGGAATTTGTCTTACTGTTTTTGGTACGAGTATTGAGGTGTTGACTATGATAAGAACAGAAAAATGATAAATTTGGTTATAGACATGGTGTGGTTGAGAAACTATGCAACATCCCATGGAGATTCTAACAGGTAAGTAAAGTAAAGTGTCTGGGATCTCAGAAGAGGTGTTCATGTTAAATATAATACTTGCAAGTTGTGGGATAATAGCTGAAGTTACAAAACAGAATGTAATCATTCAGGAGAAGATACGAAACAAGAAAAAAGGGCTAAGGACAGAACTTTAGAATGTTAAGAAGTATGTAGGAGTAAAACAATCGGTAAACAAGAATGTTAAAATCAATAAACAAGACTAAGATGAGGTGGTCAAAAAGGCAGGAGGGGAAAACAGGATACAGTGAGTAGAGTGAGGAAAAGAAGAGTTGAGGAGGAGTACACAGGGAACACAGTTCCATAACCACATTCTCGTTAATGGCTATACGAGCTTGAAGGCAAATTCAAGACTGAGAGGACTGGTGACTGAGGAGATTCCACTTTGAAGCTCTATGACTTGCTTAACTACTCCTTCTCAGTCCTCAAATATTTTAAATAGAGTTATCCTACCTTGGCAGCACTTTGTATAACACTATTAATATAGGCCTTATATAGTTACTCTTTAAAAAAATATTTTGCCCATATTTAGATTAATCTTGAATACAGGAATCAGTGCTTTCATGATGCTTGACACACAGATGGGACTTAAACAAATAGAGACAAAACAATTAGAATGAATGAAGTATTGATGGTTATCTTCAGAGGCAATTTTGCAAGATTTTATAATTTTATAACAAAGAATATGTGCATGTTTTTGTCAATCTGTTTTTCAAATTAAGAACAACTTTATCACATCATCTCAGATGTGGAACACTTATTAAAAACTTAAATTGAGCAACAAATACCACTTGTCATAATTTTGACATAATTGCATTTGTAGAGTTCTACTCTTCTGAGAAAATAAGTGAACAGTTAAAAGTGTTGGAATTTGGTTTTTTTGGTTTTTTTTTTGGTACCACAGACTAAAACCAGGGGTGCTTAACCACTAGGCACATCCTCAGCCCTATTTTTTATTTTGAGACAGAGTCTCACTAAGTAGCTTAAAGCCTTGCTAAGTTACCGAGGCAGGCCTCAAACCTGTGATCTTCCTGCCTCAACTGCCTAAGTGACTGGGATTAAAGGCGTGCACCACCATGCCCAGCTTGGAAAATATTTTTAAACTCATTGTTGAAAATGGCATAAACTTTATGACAAAAGTTCCTTTTACTGAATGTTCAAAAGAACAAAACATTACATACATTACTGATATGTAATGTAAGAAATGCATTCATGAAAGGATTTTTCCAGGACTAGGTTCTAGGTCATTTTATTTACGGAGTGCACTGCATTTCAAATGACCAATGATCAATGTTTAAAAATAGCTGTTAGGGGCTGGAGCGGTGGCTCAGCGGTTTCGGCGCTTGCCTGGCAAGCACGAGGACCTGGGTTCAAACCCCAGCACCACGTACACAGCTAAGTGTTGGAGCAACTAAGGCCATGTGAAAAACTAAATAAAGTTGTTTCTCTCTTTCTCTGTCTCTCTCACTGTCCCTCTCTCTTTAAAAAAAAAATAAATAAATAAATAAATAAAATAAAAATAGCTGTTCAATAAATAGGACACTGGGACAATGCCTGACAAACTGATGGTGTTGCTACTTGTGGCTGTTAGCAAGTTGTGACCTGTGTTTTTGTACTCATAATGAATATATTAGAGGTTAGAGTGGTGGCTCGGCAGTTACGGCATTTGCCATGCATGCACAAGTACAGGAGTTCAAACCCCAGCACCACGTACACAACAAAGTGTCTGAGGAAAGAAAATCACATAAAAAGCTAAATAAAACTTGATTTTCTCTTTCTCTCACACTGTCCCCTCTTTTGTGGGGTGGGGGAACAAAAAACAAAAAACATTAGGCGGGCTGGAGCAGTAGCTCAGCACCACGTATACAACAAAGTCTCAGAGCAAGGAAAGCCATGTGAAAAACTAAATAAAATTGATTCTTTCTCTCACTGTCCCCCTCTCTTTAAAAAAAAAAAAAATACATTAAGAGCTGGAGTGGTGGCTCAGCAGTTACGCCTCTTTCCTGGCATGCGTGGGGATGCAGGTTAGAACCCCAATATCATGTACACAACAGAGTGTCAAAGCAAGGAAAACCACATGAAAAACTAATTAAAAATTGATTCTTTTTCTTTCTTTCACTATCCCTCCCTCCCTCATTCAAAAAAAAAAAAAAAAGGAAAACCACTTATTTTGAATGCTTGAGAAAAATGAGGATTCATTGGAGTACATCAGCCTGATATAAATTTGTTGTTAAAGAGGAAGAGAGAATCAATTTTATTTATTTTTTCATCTGGCCCTTGTTTGTCCAGCCCCCTGATAGATATTTTGAAGAAACTGAACCTGAAATTCATGAGGTATACTACTGCAGAATCATTTGAAGTACTTAGTGTAAATGAGGAATTCTTATGTTCTCAGGTTACCATAAGCTACCCTCCCTAAGAAACTATTGATCAATGATGATGATCTGGTGTCTCTACCATCAAAAACACTATGTTAAGACACTGTTTCCAGTAGCTGATATATAGCATGCAATTTTGCAATAATAAATGGCAGGAGAATATTGAAGGTAAGTATTTTTTAATTCATCCTTGAATAAATATAATTCTAAAGTCATGCAGGAAATTTGCTATCTTTGGAGAATGTGGATGAAATGATTATCAGATATTATGGACACAATTCACTGAAACAATTTATAAAGAGGAAAAAGCCCATAAGATTTGCTTATGAATTCTGGGCACTGTGAGGAATATCAGGATACTGCTGTAACTTTGACTTGTATTGTGCGAAAAGTTCTTGAGAAGGACCCAGTGATTATCTTTTCTTGGAAGTTTAAGGTAGTCCTACAAATGCTGAAGTTTTAGAGATTTCACAATCACGTTTTTTTCAACAATCTATTTACTGGTCATAACTTGTTGGTATACTTCGGAAATATTGGATTCCAAGTTATAGAACTATGAGGGAAAAAACAGAATAGTGTCCTCTAAAACCAACAACACTGATGAAAAAACAAGCAAGAAGGTCATATGGTCACAGATTCAATACAAATAATGAAACTCTTATTGTAAAATGGTTAAATAATAAACATGTCCTTGTTGCGACTGAATATGACACAGTGAAACCACTTGGCAAAGTTAAATGATTGAAAAAATACAGACCAGAGTCAATATGCCTTGACCAAACGTAGTGGGTACCTATAACAATTTCAATGGCTGTGGAGCTAAACACAATTGGTTGGTTTACAAAAATATTCCATTTCTATTAGAAGTAAAAAATGATAAAGGCTTTTGTTCACGTGAATAGCTGTCACATGTATTGTAAATGCTTGGGTCATTCACAACTTTGTGAATAAAGACAAGAAAGATCTCATAAATTTGTTGGATTTCAAATGAGACATCTGGTTGGCATACCTAAAATGAAGCAATGAGAACCCAGCAGGAGGAAGAAAGCATAATACTCTCAATCTACCATTGTAGAGCTACAAGATTTTCATGAGAAGTCATATTATTTTCAAACGGTAAGAATAACAACATCAAAACAAGCCATGTTGTGTAAAATTGACAACATATTGTCAATAATGTAATGTAACCCTTTGTTTGAAGTATTTTGCTCTTTCTGACAAAATTACTAGTGAACAGATTGTAAAATTCACTTATTTGTGTATCATGTCATGTATGAAAGGATATCGTATTTGCCCAATTTTTTTTTAAGGGAGAAGGTGAGAGAGAGAAAGAGAAAGAGAGAGAATATCAATTTTTATTGAGTTTTTCACATGGCCTTCGTTGCTCTGACACTTAGTTGTGTATGTGGTTGCTCGAGTTTGAACCCACGTACTCATGCTTGCCAAGCAAGCACCATAACCGCTGAGCCACCGCTCTAGACCTTGCCCAATATCTTATTTGTATGACAGCCTATATGTGCAAAAGATTTTATATTGCCCTAGTGTCCTATTTATAGGACAATCTATATTTTCAATCTTTTTTTTTTTTTTAAGAGATAGGGACAGTGAGTGTGTGTGTGTGTCTGTGTGTATGTGAGAGAGAGAGAGAGAAGGAGGGAGACAGGGAGGGAGACAGGGAGAGAGAGGGAATCAATTTTATTTCAGTTTATCGTGTGGCTTTTGTTGCTTGGACTTCCTTGCATACGTAGTGCTGGGATTCAAACTCGCATCCTCATGCATGCCAGGCAGAAGTCGTTAATTGCTGAGCCACTGCTCCAGCCCCTGTATTTTCCAATCTTAATGATAATAAGGGATATATACATATATATATATACATATATATGTATTTATACATATATATACATATATATGTATTTATACATATATATACATATATATGCTCTAGATTATGAATTCTAACCTATTTTAATACACCTGTGTTGATTTTGTGAAATATTCATAGAACTGAAAACTTGGGACTTAACTGGTTAACACTGAGAAAACAACTTTTGAACATTCACCAAAAGCATAAATATCATGAAGAAATTCTTTAAATAAGTAGCAAATCAAGTAAACACACAAAGGAATTTTTTTTTTTTAAATAATTCATAGTAGCTGGCTTCCGCCCTATCCAATTAATGCTGAGAATAGGGCCTCATACGTACTTGGCAATCACTACAATAGCTAGATTCATGGTGAAAAGTCAACAATTAGTTTTTAGTTAACTATCTCTTTCAAAGAAAAGAGGATACTAAAAGGCAGGCAGGCAGGCAGCATGGTGGTTTTCATATAAGAAATAGTCCAGAAGCAGGCTAATGTCATAGAACTTAGCAGGAAAATTGATTTCATAAGATCACGTCTGGTATAGTAATCAGATTGAAAAGGGAGATAATCAGCTCGTTAACATAAAAAATGATATGAATAGCAAGACCATATCCCTAATAAAACCAATACACTCATAACCCAACTGGAGGAAATAAAAAACCTATAAAGGAACAATGTTAATTATTAGAAATTTCATATTTTAAATTTTTTTGAGTTGTCATCTGATTGGGAAATACAGTAGAGATGTCATAACTAAGTTAAATGAACAAGGCAAAACTGAATAGAGGATGTTTATTTAATCTGTCTATATGATACAAGAGGCTGGGTATTCTGAGCCTGTTTGGGTTAGAATAGAATGAAAAAGGAGAGCTAAATAGGGAGCCATTAAAATTCTTCCATTCCAGAGAACTAACCTCCATTGTACTCACTGAAAGTAGTAATAAGAAAGTAATAAAATAATAATGAGTGGTTGAGGAGAAGCCCAGGGCAGATGTTGTATAGTTCTGGAATAGTAATATTTCTCATTAAAATTTTAATTTGACACTTACAAATCTATTCCTTGTTCTATTATTTCTTTTTGTTGCTTTAGGACCTCAAATTGTTCTGGATTATCGGTACCAGACATCTGTGTACTATAGCTGCCAATGCCTGATGACGAAGTTGACTCCAGGGAGTTTAAACTTCCATATCTGTTTATTGTTTCAGGGTGTTTGATTTCACTTATCTCTTGCTCTGAGGGTTTTTCTTGACCTGTAAGAAGAAAAACCGAATACAGTATATTACTATATTATAGTACACATCTCCTTATCTGAAAGGGATACATTCTAAGAAACCAGTGGATGCCCAAAACCATGAACGGTACTAAATCATATACATATGTTTGTTCCTATACATTCATATCTATGATAAAATTTATAGTGCACACCAGTTAAGAAATTAACAGAATAATAAAACAGAACTATTTTAACAATATACTAAAATAAAAGTTATGAGAATATAGTCTCTCAAAATATCTTATTATACTTCAGACTTTAGGAACCTCAGTAGGAGATTCCAATTCTTTCCTAAGTCAAGAACTTTCACCTCTTTACTTCATGGCTTCTCTTTGGCACATCTTAATTGTCAGCATCACTACTCTGGTGCTTTGGGGCTTTATTAAGTAAAATAAGGGTTACTTGAAAACAAGCACTCCAATACCATGAGAGTTGATCTCAGACTAGTGGGTTGTTGGCACATAAAGAACAGATAACACTAGATACCCTAGACAAAGGGATGATTAATTTCTCAGAAAGGACGGAGGGAGATTTCATTATAGATTTTGGTTAACAACTGAAATCATGGAAGGTGAAACCACTGCAGGGGAGAATACTGCTGTATTTGTCAAAGAAAAAAATGTGAAAGGAAAAACGAATTCTTGAATAAAGTGATGTATGTCAATGCTGTTTAGACAACCATTTACTACAAGAGGTACTAAAATAAACCACTTTTAAATATTAAAACATGTAATGTGTACATGTACAGTGTGCACCACTAGGAAGCATTCTTTTTGCAGCTGCAGTGCTTTGTGTCCACTGGATTTTTGCCTCTTGAGAAATAGTTTTTCCTCATAGGTCACCTCTCAAACAGAAGCAGTAACCTAAAAATCATTTTAAAGTTAGTTATGTGAATAATAAAGTTTTCCATCAGTTAAATAAATGTGTCAGGAAACTATTTAACAGCATATGCAACTATCCCCAACTATCATTTATGATGCAATTATCATTTATAATGAAGAATTATAACATATCACCTTACCGAGAGTTGTCTGAGAGTTGGGATTCACATACTGATCCTTACTCCATTCAACCATACACTTCAAAATTGACACTAAGCATTCTAAACCCTTTTTCCTCAGGCTCAATTCCTATAAAATAATTCATGAATAGAATAAAAACAAAAAGATCTTTTGAAGAAAATACATTCCTCTTCTTTGGCAAAGTTTAAATTTTAAAATGTTTTTAAAATTCTTACCTGAACATTACTCATACCAAGTTCTTGACTGCCCCTTCCTTGAGCAATTTTTGATAGATCATTTACTAGTCTTTCAAATATATTTGCTGCATTTAAGTCACAGTCATAGTTTACATAAATATCCACTACACTCTGAGCATCTGTAATAATATAATGCATTAATTTTTTAAAAAGTGCATGAGTACACGAGTACATTTGGCCTTTGAAATATCTTGTAATAAGAAAGAATAAAGAAAGATACTTCCATATACCTGCACAAATCCTTGTCAGTGTCTGAATAACCATCCATTTGTGATCAAATGAGCTGGTGGAAGTTTCCAAAATATACAGGAAAATTTCTTTAAAGAACACCTGTAATTAGGGGGAAACTTTTGTTTAAAATACTTAGAATTCAATTGTGTCAGTGCTCTTAAATATTCTAAACATGGTGAGTAGAGATTAGGACTCAGGCTTCTCTGAAGTTCAACTCTATTTTAGTTCTGTCTCTGATATCTCAGGACAACATTATTTTGGATGAGTCCTTCTACTACTAGCACTGAATATTGTTAGTTTTTGCTTACTATCATACTATTACTACAAATGAAAATTTCAGATTTGGAAATCCTCAGGATGAAAATTTCATGAATGTAACCACAAAACTAATATAACTCAGCCATCATTTTTTAATTTCCTCAAAGAGCATAATTTATACTCTACCAATCATTATATTTTTTCAGACATTCTGATACTGGTCAAGCCTAACTATTCCAAGATTTAAATGCAACTGGTATTCTAATAAATAATAAAATGGATCTAATACTTATAATGCTATTATATCACTCACAAAAGTGAAACTCTTTACTGCATGAAAACTACAAACTGTTTCTTACTATTCTGTACACCAAACAATATTATGCACAAAGGAGTAAACCTAACAAAGTAAATTTCAATTTAGCAGCTAAGAATTTTCATATTCAAATTTACTTTGGAAGTGACTGTGACCTAAGAAGGAATAACTATAAAACAAAAGAACAAATTAGCATTTATGGAATATATGTAAATCCAGAAGTGATCATATTTATAATAAAAAATGATTGATACCTTCTCCCCACAAGGGTTAGGTATTCCTATAATTTGTTTTCTTTAAAAACTATAGGACATTTCTATTTATTTACTTAATGTATATATTTTCATGGACTATAGGCTCTAAAACAAAAGACACCAGGTCTTTCTTGCTAAGCACCATGCCCATATTACATCACACTTAAACAGACATTCAATGTTTATAGCCAAATGGCTACAGTTTCCAAACATTGTATCAAATCATCCCAAAATGCTTGCCGTAAACTCACAGGATGCCATGAGAATTTCTAAAGCAAAATTCAGAAGGAAATACATTTATTGCATACTTCAAATACCTGTTCTGTTTCAATTAGATCACACTAAAATCCTTTCAATGACATCACTATCTTTGCAAATTTGAGTTGTGGTAGTTGCTATGACAAAAGCAAATACTGTATGAAAAGAAGAGGTGGTACTGTCAAATCAAATTCAAAGGCATAAGAAGTTGAGCAGTGTCCCACAGGCACACATGTCCCAGTAGGAAGGAATTCTAGCTAGGAATGAAACAAAACCATTATTTCTTCTTTGAATTTATATTTCAAAACTACTCATTTTGAAATGGACATTAGGTTAACACAAATAATTACTGAGTTCCTTGGCCTTAAGGCCCTAACTGCTTAGTAAGTGAACTGGCTAAGTATTTCTTTCTAAATGCACCATGAAAATATTAAAGACTCTAATGATGCAATGAATCAGACAGTTTAGAATTCTCTGATTTACAGAATAAGAGATTTAGACACACTGGAAAAAAATGAAACTTTACTTATGACTTGTCATATTGCAAATAAGCAAAAGCCTATTATTGTAATGTACCATGTCCAAGAATAGGCTTTAAAAAAATTAAACTTAATGATTTCTTGAGCACTAGAATGTATATGGAGTAATAAGCTCTATCAATGAACACAGTCTTCACATAATAGATTTTCTCTTGAAAAGTTGTATATAAACTATATAATTTAATGTATGTAGGGAAAAAAATCACTTTATGAAAACACTGAAGTGAATGTTCTCATAAAATGAATTTTCATAGAAACAATAATAGAATTTTGCAAATCATATGTTGGATTTTCTTCAAGCAAAACAAAACTCATCTTGAATTTAAGTGTCTTTAATATTTTCAAACACATATCTACACTCATCTCTTTTATCTTCAGTATCACCTCTTCAGGGATAATGCAGAGTGTAATAAACCTGATCTCTTTAAATCTCAGAACAATATTGTAACAATTCTGCAATGAGAATCTACCACCTAAGAATCAACAGGAAATTTCTTCAAATATTTCCTTGTAAATTCATTTTTGTAGGGTAGGGGCTGGAGCTGTGGTTCAGCGATTCCAGCATGGGTTAGAACCCCACTGCCACGTCCACAACAAAGTGTCAGAGCAATGAAAACCACATGAAAAACTAAATAAAATCGATTCTCCCTTTTTCTATCTCTTGCTCACTGTCCCTCTCTTTAAAAAAAAAAAAATTTTTTTTTGTAGAACAAAAGCAATCACAACTTAATTTATCTCTATAATGACTGGTTACCAAGAATTTATATTTCACACAGTTCTTATATGGAAGTTTCACTGTTCAAAAATCTGTAATCTGCTGCAGAAAGTTCTCCAAAATTCTCTGATGACAATATAAATGTTCCATTATCAAATGAAAGATTTCTGATTTCAGAAGTAAAACTTGTAAGAGTCTTTTAAAATGTCTATTTATTTATAGCTCTTAAAGATAATGCATAAGAAGTTATCTAAAAAATAGTAACTATTCTTAAATGTCTTATTTTCACAGACATATAGCAAATTCTAAATCCTGACAGAATATAGGCACTATAAATCATTTTCTTTTCAAAACTATGGCCCAGGGCTGGAGTGGTGGCTCAGCAGCTGGAGCACTTGCCTGGCATCTCTAAGGACCCAAGTTCAAACCCCAGCACCATCTACACATACAGGTGTTGGAGAAACCAGAACCAGATCAAAAATAAAGAAAAATTGATTCCACCTTTCTCTCTCACTTTCCCTCTAAGAAAACCCACACAACTATGGCCCAAATAAAATATGAAGTCCTTGTTCTGTTTCACTCCCACAACGTTTTAAATGATAGATATTATAGAATATTAATACAAAAGGATAATATGATTATTTTAACCACCACAAAATTCAGGGAAAATAATAATTTAATCTTCTGAGCGAATGAATTCTTTGTCTTAAATTAGAATTAAATATAAAATTAACAAAAATTAAACACTACTTGCAAATCATATCAAATATATGAATGTGAAAATTGGTCAGCATAAAAAAATGGTATCTCTAAAATATGAACTGTCTCAACCAAAACAATAATTTAACAAATAAAAAAGTTGGAAAAAGCAGTCATTAAATCAGTAAATTAAATTACCATTTTTAAATACTGAATTATTTTATTAAAGATGAAAACAAAGATCAGGAACAAATATACCTGTATAATATGTATAGACATGGTTAAAAGATTCTCTAATTTGAGTTTGCTACATCTTTGAAAATATTTTAGAACCACATGACTATTATTCTGTTTTCAAAGCACTGGGAGAAAACTTTAGGACTATATACAAATATATGTTAGAAAAAAAGATACAGGAGCTCCAGCAGCGCAATCGGTTAGCGTACAGTACTTATAGAAAAAAAGGTACAACTTGTTGGTATTTATCCTCAAGAATTACAGTCATCATACTATAGCAATACTTGTATACCCATGTTTATGGAAACAAAATTCACAATAGCTAAACTATGGAACCTGCCTGGGAGTCCATGAATAAATGAATGGACAAAGCAAATGTAGCATACAACTAAATAAAACAAAGATATGTACTCAAGGATCTTCATTGAATCACAGTTTATAAAGCAAAACCTTATGCATCCAACAATGGGGGACTGATGAAATAAATTGTGTATAATAATAAACTACTGTGCACATGAATGGGGTGAGTTATATATGTATAAATAACTATCAAGTGTATTGTTAATATACAGCTGTATAATAAACCAAGCTGTAAAGCAGCATGCATAAAATGATCCCATCTATTTTTTTTAAAGCTACATACTGTTTTTGCTTATACATGCACAGAAAATGTTTGAAAGGATGCCCAATAAACTGTTTACAGTAAAAGAAACTGTGGCATCATACGTAGAGAGAGAGAGAGAGAGAGAGAGAGAGAGAGAGTGTGTGTGTGCGCGTTTTTCAGTCATAAAGAAGAATGAAATTATGTCACTTGTGGGAAAATAAATGGACCTTCAGAACACCGTTAAGCAAAATAAGTCAAACTGAGAAAGTCAAGGGTACAATATTTTCTCTCATATGTGGAAGCTGGAAAGGAAAAGAAAGGTCAGGGTGTTGGTGGGCACTGGTGTATTAGCTCACAAAAATTAAAGGGAGATCAACAGAATAGAAGAAAAGCAACACAGGGAGGGAAGAGGGGAAGGAAAGAGGAAACACTGGGGAATGACAATGGCAAAATTATTTGTTAGATTGTGTACATATATGAATATGTAACAGATCTCACCATTACATACAACTATTATGTGCCAATTAAAAATAAAAAAATTAAAAAGATTTTAAATGAAAACAAAATTGCTACTGGTGTCTGGGTAATTAGATTCAAAAGCTGAAGGCTACAGACAACTGAAAAGTGTGATTGGTCTTTGAGTTATGGGTTCCATTCGAGGAATTATCTAGTCAAATGTTTCTAAGGGCCATCTCCTCAGGAACTAAGATGATGACCTTTCTTATATGGAAGATAGAAAATAGATATTCTGTTATTTCATGCATAATTACATTAAGATATTTCAGAAAAATCTCTTTGTTGACTGAAAAACAAACATATTTCCAACATTCTTAAAATAAAAATGGTACAAAGCAAAAATGAATTTTTTCAAAAGCCCGAAAATACAGCACAAAAAATATACCCCCTTGATCACAACTTTTAAAGTGCCTAATATTTAAATGAGGTAAAACCATGCAAACTCAGTATACATTTGGAACTTTCCTTAAAATACAGCCAAATTCATTATAATGCACCGTACATACATTGGCAAAGCTGTTGGGAAGACCAAATTAATTTGAGAGAGCTAAAAACCACTCGTTCAACTAGTATAAGTTTCTTGAAGCCAGGGGCTGTGTCTTACTTAATTTTACATTCTTAGTACTTACCCAGTGCTTAGTATTTCACAGGCACATGTTAGATGAATAAGTAAATGAAAAAAAAAAATAGTACACAACAACATACAATTATTTCACATTCTGGAAAACTTTCCATTGTGTTAATAATCTGATTTAAGAGAAACAAAAATGAAATATCCAATAGTATCTTAAGCTTTACTACCTAAATACAGAACATACCTCAATTTGCATCTTCAGATGTGTCTTGAAGTTTGACAACAAAGTAAGAAATATGGAAAGAGAAAGCTCAAAAACCTCTGGAACAGACGAGACTCCATTTTTTGAGAGTGCAACACACAGATACTGTTTAATAGCATTAATGAACATCTCGTTTGTTCTAAAAACAGGTCCTGCATTCTGCAGAATAGACAGAAGTAACTGCAATGAAAGAATCTTGGATCGTAATTCATGAGACCTAAAATATAGAAGAGAAGACACAGTATACAGACAAGTTTAACATGACGTTAATCCAAAAATACTTCCTGGTACTACATAATTTCACAAACATTTCAAATAGAGAGGAACAGAAAACTCTACCAACACAGTAAGTAAAGTATAGTATTTAAAAAAGCATAGCCACTAACAATGGATACATCTTTTGCAGTATGTAATTTCAAAGACTTTTTAAATGGGGGAAAAATTCTTCACAAATATTTAACATCAAGCTGTTCTTTTGATAGAAAAGAAAAAATAATTTGAAGATCTATGCCTTGCTCTTTTCTTTCACAGTCATACCTCTTAGAAATCACCAGAAACTTTCTCAGAGTAAGTGCTATCTTCAGTATATAATAGTTGCAACACATTTTTTTCTGTTATGCTACTCAAAAATCCTAAAGAACAATAAAATTTTTGTTGCATTTAACAAGTTACAGCACTACTTCAAGCCTACCTTAACATTTAAACTTTTCAAGGATTTAAAAACTTTCTCTTGTAAACCTTAGCCATTTATTCTAAATATTCTTGTAATGAAAAGCTGAAAAATTTTTGGCATAAAAGTTTATTTTTCTGGTCAATATATAGTGCCATACTTCTGATTACTACCTAACATTTTAATTAAATTTCAAAAATATGATTTGTCTCTCCCTCAAACAGGTCCCTTATGCCCAACAAACTAAAGAGACTCATCTCAGGTAACATT
This sequence comes from Aplodontia rufa, assembly GCA_004027875.1. NCBI lineage: Eukaryota > Metazoa > Chordata > Mammalia > Rodentia > Aplodontiidae > Aplodontia > Aplodontia rufa. The sequence continues at coordinate 111,423 of PVKS010000456.1, forward strand.
TCAATGGCAGGCGCATTGAATGTTGTACTCAGTTACATTTATGCAGTAAAGGAAACTTAAATGCTCTTGAGTTCTATTTTAAAACTTTTATGGTTATAATTATCAAGTAACTCAAGGATCTAAGGAATACTTGATTTCACGTATATAGATATCAAAAAAAAAAATACTACCCTCTGTGAAACAAAACTAGTCAATAATAGCATGGCTCCTTATTATACAACCATGTTTTCAAGTTAATTATTATTTTGAAGCTAATATGTGCAGAAAATATGTCAGTACAAAAAATTCCTAGATAAATTAAGTTAGAAATGCAAAAGATTAAGACTTTGAATAGCTATTAGAAAACAATCTGTTGTGCTCTAGTCTTCAAGTTCTGGAGTTCTACACTAGGCTTACACATAACTACTGCTTGCACATTGAGCTCACATCACCATTTCTGCTCAATCTCTATAGTAATTAAATCTTGCAGTTTAATATTCTCTAACATTTGAGTTTCCATTATGTTTTATCTTGCATTCCTGGCATCTAACAAAATGCCTTGTACACAGTATGTGCTCAAAAACATTAACTGATTTACTCTTGTGTTCAGACATTTATTAAAGATGTATTATGAGCAAAGCACTAACAAATGATAGAATCATCAAATGACTGTCTTATGACTTAAAGTGTTAATAGATAACACTTTTGAAAAGCAAACAAGGCTAGAAATTTCAGGTCTGCAGTTTTTTTTATGGGGTACTTTCAAATTATGATTCACATTTAAAAAACACTTCCTGGATCATCATAGCAAAGCCAGAAAACAAAGAGAAGCAAAGACAAAAAAAGAAATCTATATTACTAAAAACTCAATGGATTTTGGGGGAAAAAAAATCATTCAAGACAGAAAACTGTATATTCTAATCTGTAAAAAGAACAATTTCTAAGGGTAGAAAATTTGACCTCTTTCAGCATTTAGTTACAACAATTTAATGATCCCGATGGCAAAGTCAAGAAGGTCTTCAAACAAAAGTTCCTAATATCTGGTTTGAGTCTACTAAAAATGAGGATTAATTAATTTACATTATTCCTTATAAGAATCCTTTAAGTATTAAAGACTTCAACTTTCCAAAACTAAATCACTCTTTGTTCAGGTATAAATGAACACACCCTTGCAAAGTACTCTTCGGAATCATGTGTATTCTTTTGTGTTCTTTTCTATCTTGGGATTTTAAACAATTTGCTTTTTTCACTTTCTAGTATTTTTTTTCCAAATGACATTTCTTTACATTTGATTTGGAAAAACTAAAGGCATTTGAGGTGCTTAATTTAAGATCAATAACTTTTTTAAATCATGGCAAAATGATCTTAAAGTAGATCTTTCATCAACTCTGAAGATGTCAAAATTATCAATTTTTGAATGAAAAAATTACCTTGTAATAAAAAATTAATAATTTTTAAAACATATTCTGTTAAAATATACAGAGTATAGTCAAGTTTATAATACTATATAATATAACCCTAATCCATTTTCATAAAGTTCATATTTTTAAAATATAGAAAAACCAATAAATTTTATTCCGGTCTCTCAGGATTTAAGACTAAAAAGATTTTAGGATTTATGCCTCTGGACTCAAAAGATCTTCTCCCTAAACCAGAACAACATGATAACATAAGTTTTTATTGTAACTTTTTCTAGTCTTCTTAATAGATAAACTCAAACATTCTAGTTTTTAAAAACTGAAGTAAAGTTGCTTATATTCCCCCCCTTTCAATAACCTTTCCTTAAATTAAGTCACTCCTTCTTTTAGGACTCTTTCTCTGGAAAACTCTCCTAAAATTGTCATGCTGCAATACATCTTGCAGTAGTTGATGGAGGCACAACTGCAAGCAGCAGGCTAGTTAAGTTTGAATCACATGAAACTAAAGATAACTGATAATTTATAACTCACACACACACACAAAAATGGCACAAGTGACTCGCATGTCCCTACAGCAAAGGAATTGCCTAGGGCATTCTGCTAGACGTTAATATGTATTGTCTTTTATTATGACTTTTATGACTAATTTCTCTTAAGTTTTATTACATTTTGACTGGTAGTTTTCCAAAAACTACCATGAGACTAACTTCAAAAGGGCTGTATTGACTCCAAAGTTACTTACAATGTAAAAGTATGAATTCATTTATTTATTTGCTCAATAATATTTATTGACCTCCTACTATGTATCATGAACTACAATACAAATGCTGTCCTACCCTTTGGGAAATAGTGTAAGGTATCTACTCTTGCAGTTTTGGAAATTACTGTCTTTCATCACTTTTTTTTTTTTTTTTAAAGTAAAATAACCCTTCTCACCTTTTAAGGTTCTAAACGACAAGAAGAATGACAACAACAACAACAAAAATCCAATTACTCTCAAAAGTTAAGTTTCAAGCTTAAAAACCTCTATTTGTCAAGCAAAACAGCTAATTACTTACTTTGGATCTGGTGGTCCATCTGACAGTGGTTTCATTGACAGTTTACACAATGACCTGAATACTAGGAAGGCATCCTTTTGTAAAATGTGGGAAAACTTAGCACCAGGTGAAGGTCCTGAAGAATTTCCAGATTCCTAAACAAGTTAAGGTGCCATGAAAAGAAATGCATTTTCCAAGGTAAACAAATGAATAATTCAATTAATTAAGAGATGGGTATCCTCCATCTGTTAGAAGGGGATCCAGATTTTTTTACACTTTTTTTCTCAATCTGTTAATCCATTCTCATACACAATAATACGTCTAAAAATATTCTCTTCTTCTCTGCCACCACATTCTTTTTTCCCACATTTTTATTGGTGCATCATAGTTGTATATGATGTGATTTGTTGCATATCCATGCATGCACACAATATAACATATAATTTGATCAATTTCCATCCCCAGCACTTCTCCCCTCCCTTTCATTCTTCCTTTGTTTACTGATCTCCCTATGTTCCTATGTTATTTTTATTGACTTTTCCCGTTTTTGATTGTGTGATAACTATTTAAAATCTCAGAGGTGCAAAATATATTTTATCTCCCTTTTTCCCTTCCCACCTTCCTCCCCTCTCCCTTTCTCTATACTCTACTAGGTTTCCTCTGGCTTGTGTATTTGTATTTGATGGATCTTTATATGATCTTATCCTTTCCTCCCCCCTTTTTCTTTATTCTAGTTTCCACATGAGAAAACATTCAACCATTGAGTTTCTGCATTTGGCTAATTTCACCTAGGATGATTTTCTCCATTTCCATCTGTTTACCAACAAAGGGCATAATTTCATTCTTTTTAATAGTGGAGTAGAACACCATTGTGCATATGTATCGCAGCATCTTAAGCTAATGATGGGCATGTGGGTTGATTCCATAATTTAGCACCTACGAGTTGTGCTACTACAAACATTGATGTGGCTGTGTCGCTGTAGTATGTGGATTTTATATCACTTGGGAATATACCCAAGGAGTGGGATAAATGGATCATATGATGGTTCCATTTCTAATTTTCTGAGTAATTTCCATACTGCTTTCCAGAATGGTTGTACTAATTTACAAGCTCAACAATATCCAAGTGTTCCTTTCTCCCCACAACCCCAACATTTGTTTCTGTTTGTATTCTTGATTTTTGCCATTCTGATTGGTGTGAGATGAAATTTTAATATAGTTTTAATTTGCATTTCCCTGATTGCTAGAGATATTGAACATTTTCTCACACATTTATTGATCTTTTGTGTTTCTTCTATTGAGAAGTTTCTGTTTAGTTCTTTTTCCAATTTACTGATTGGGTTATTTGTGTTTTTTGTGGGGAGAGGGTGTTTTTGAGTTCTTGGTATATTCTGGATATGGGACCCCTATCAGAGGAGTAGCTGGCAGATTTTCCCCGAGTTCTGTAGGTGCTCTCTTCACAGATTTCTTAGCCTTGCAAAAGCTTTTTCATTTAATGGCATTCCACTTACCAACTCTTCATTTTATTCCTTGTGCTTTGGGGGTCTTAAAGTCAGTGCCAGCTCCTGTATGATGGAGTATTGACCCTATGTTTTCTTCTAATAGCTGTTAAGGTCTCTGGTCTAATTCCTAAGTCTTTGATCCATTTCACTGTAAGTTTTGTACATTTTTCTGCACATAGCTATCCAGCTTTCCCAGCACCATTTGCTGAAAAGTCAAATACCAGATGGCTACAGGTTTGTGGATTTGTCTCTGTGTCTTCTATTCTGTTCCATTGGTCTTCATGTCTATTTTGATACCAACCATCATGCTGTTTTTGTTACTACAGCTCTATAGTATAATCTCAGATCAGGTATTGTGATGCTTCCTACTTAATACTACTTTGGTAGCCTGGATCTCATTTTTCCTAATGAATGTAAGAATTTTTTTTCTATTTCTGTGAAAAATACCATTGGTATTATGATAGAGATTACACTGAATCTGTATAGCGCTTTTGGCAATATGGCCTTTTGACAATATTAATTTTTGCCTACCCAAAAACATGGGATGTCTTGCCATCTTCTCAGGTCTTAAATTCTTTCTTCAGTGTTCTATAATTTTCATTGTAGAGATCTTTGGTTTCCTTGGTTAGATTAATTCCAAAATATTTTGTTTTGGGTTTTTTTTTTTTGTTTGTTTGTTTTTTTAGGTGAATGAGATGGTTTTCCCGATTTCTTCCTTGGCCAAATCATCGTTGGAATAGAGGAAAGCTATTGATTTATGGGTGATCTTGTATCCTGCTACTCTGCTAAATTCATTTATAAGCTTTAGAAGTCTTTTGGTAGAGTTTTTTGGGTCTTCTAGGTATATGATCATACTGTCTGCAAATATGGTTTGACAACTTCTTTTTCTATTTGTATCCCTTTGATTTCCTTTTCTTGCCTGACTGCTCTGGGTAATGTTTTGAAGACTATATTGAACAGGAGTGGTGAGTGTGGGCAACCTTGTCTAGTTCATGAATTTACTGCAAACGCTTTCAGCTTTTCTTCATTTAGGATGATGTAGGTCTGAGTTTGTCATATACGGCCTTTACAATGTTGAAATAAGTTCCTTTGATCCCTAGTTTCTCTAGCGTTTTCAATATGAATGGGTGTTGAATTTCAAAGGTCTTTTCTGATCTACTGAGATGATCATGTGATTTTTTCCTTGTGTTTAAGTGATGAATCACATATATTGACTTGCATATGTTGAGTCAACCTTACATCCCTAGAATGAAACACACTTGTATGTTTCAATGTGTTTTTGAAAGCATTTTGCTGATATTTTATTAAGAATTTTTGCAACTACGTTCACCAGGGATACTGGTCTGTAGTTTTCCTTCCTTGATGCATCTTGCATCTTTGCCTGGTTTTAGTATCAGGGTTATATTTGCCTAATAAAAAAGTATTTAGAAGCATTCTGTCCCTTTCAATTTTGTGGAGTAACTTAAGACCTCTGGATTTCAGAGGGGTCTGCGGTGATCTCTCCTTTTTCATCTCTATTTTTCTTGATTTGTTTCTTCTCATTTTTTTTCCTCTTAGTTGGTTTGACTAAAGGTTTGTCAATTTTATCTTTTCAAAAAACCAACTCTTCGTTTCATTGATTCTTTGTAATTTTTTTTATTCTCAGTTTCATTGATTTCAGCTCTATAATCTTATTTCCTGCCTTCTACTGGTTTTGGGATTAGTTTGCTCTTCTTTTTCTAGGTACTTACAGTGGAACATAAGCTTATTTATTTGGGATCTCTATAGTTTTTTTTTTTTAATGTAGGCACTCAGTGCTATAAATGCTTTCATACTGCCCCAGATACTTTGGGGCATTTGTGTCTTTGTTCTCATTCATTTCTACAAATTTCTTGATTTCTGTTCTCATTCCTTCTTTGATCCATTCTTCATTTAAGAACGTATTATTCGCGGGCTGGAGCGGTGGCTCAGCAGTTACGGCACTTGCCTGGCA
>PVKS010000456.1:117430-136443 GCA_004027875.1 Aplodontia rufa
ATCTGTAGTATTTTTTTTGGTTGGAGATATCTTTATTGATTTTTTGTTTTGATGATCTATTGGGGATAAGGGTGTATTGAATCCCCCCAGTATTATTGTGTTGGGGTCTATGAGGAGTTTAATGTGATGGAGTATTTCTTCCATGTAACTGAGTGCATTGTGTTGATATCTGGGGCATAAATATTTACTATGATTATATCTTCTTGTACACTAGCATGAGTGCCACCAAATACTTAAAATCTACCCAGTTCATACTACTAACAACAAAAAAACTAGCACATCGTGTCCTCACAAAACACCTGTCTGAAAGCCTAAATTATGTTTTCTACTACGTGTCATTGAGCATTTTATGCTTCTGCTTTATTTTACTTTTTATCTATCGTGGGCAGACACACTGTAATAGAGATTGTTAGAGCCATGTTTAAAAGTTATTAACTGCTAAAGATCATCAAGTCTAAGAAAACCTACTCCTCAATATGGGGAACTGCTCTAAATATTAAAACACACACACACATACACACACACAAAATATAGAGAAAGAATTAAGAGGAATTGTCATTACCATAATGCTGGTTTCTTTGTTGCCCTAATAAAGGTTAAGTAAGATGAAGTTCTCTATACTTTCTAAAAATTCTTTCTTACCCTGTGATACTATCATTATCCTGTGACTATAAAAAAGTTCTTTGTTAATGTAATTTCAATGGAGGTAAGGTGGATGAAACACACCTTCAGTTCGAAATGGAGATATCAATATATGAGGGAAATGAATTACTCTAATTTATATCAATGAAGGGAAGAAAAATCCATGTTGTTGTTATTTCCCCAATCTAAAATTAGTCAGCAGTATCAACTGGAAAGATGTTCTGAAAGGTGTTGACAGAATATTACGTTTGTCTCCCTCCCCCCACACCCAATTTATACCTGAGTATCATTAGAAGAGACAGACAATCTGTCATCAGGTAAGGATGGTGCATATGCAACAGAAATCGGTGTTCCTGGAATTCCATTCGCTTGAATATTTTCACTGTCACTACCATCCTCTAGAGTTCCAATGTTGCCATCTGCACTTGTATTTATAGTAGTTCCTTCTCCCATATCTAAAACAATAAAAATAAAAAGCACGCAAATATATATGACTTAACCTGTATTTTTAAAAGCACAAAATATTTAAAATGAAACAGTGGCAGAAAACACAGTGAAGTAAAATATGTATCGGCCCCATTTACAGGTTAGCATAATTACTACTGCGTAAATACATATATTTCCCAATATAAGCCTTTAGTTGTTCTGGCAATGAAATACACTCAGCTGATGAAAGGCTACCCAGGATATACCAAAACAGATTACTTTTTTAGTCTATATTAGCCCTTACTAAAAAACTGGGTTCTAACGAATACTAATGCCTTGAGAGGTTAAAAGAAATTCCTTGAAAAATATCCCACTGTCAAATAAAGGTAGCAGATGCTGCAAAACAGGTTGCTTTATTAAAGATTTTAAGTTGCTAATATGTACCAAACTCTACGAAAGGGATGTATAATACGTAGGGTTCCCAAAATATGTTTTACTACATACCCCTCCATATGTTTCTTAAAAGAAAGAGAGATAAGAGACAGTGTGTTTGTGTTAATTGTATTTTTTCAATTTTTGTTCTTCCTCTGCTTAGTTGTGTTATGTGGTGCTAAGGATGGAACCCAGGTCATTGTGCACGCCAGGCAAGTACTGTACCACTGAGCCACCCCTCCAGCCCTCTTCCCCCTCCAGTTGTTAAAAAAAAAAATACTTATTAATAGCTCTACTAATATATGTTCTTTGGAATAAAGCTGGGGAAAGGCTGGTTGATACTACTGAATGCTTTCCATTATGTCACTGAGTAATCAATACTTGTAGTTAATACAAACAGAAACAAATGATTTCTAGTAGAGTCAGCACAGATAATGCAAATAATACCAAGTTCTAGAACTATACTAGGTATAATGTATATTACTTTTAAAAAGAAAAAAAAGCAATACAACCATGTCTATGGCCACAATTTAATAACTAATGGGAAATTGTTCCTTTCATGCTACAAATGACAGAAAATATAAGATTGCATGAAGGAAACACACTCTAAGGAGCTCAGATTCTGGACTATGAGAGACCTGTGTTCAATTAAGTCTCTAGCATTTAACTGAGAAAATAAGGTCTACTACAAATCATCAAAACACATGGACACAACACACAAAAAAACAGGTGCTCAATAAGTGGTAGTTATTATTGATTTTGTTATTAATGATAACAGCTAACTTCTGGATGATTCAGTAACATGAAAGGAATAGCAGTTTCTGGCTCCTCTTCACTGAAACTGCTTTCTGCTCTTCAAATGAGAGTACCCTGCAATATATTAAGCTGAATTCCCAAGCATGTTTTTTGATTAACAAGTATTATATGAAAAAAATATGCAGTAATAAAATATATTTGGGAAGCTCAGCATCTCACAAAATGAAAACAATTGCTTCCTCAAGATGGACCTGTTAGAGCTTTAATATCATAAAAAGTTTAATATACTAAATACTTCTATAGCTTTTATTATAACATATATGCTATACATATAAAGAATGATTACATATGCAAGGAACTCTCAAGGAATCACAAAAAATTTAAGAATAAGAAACTGAGTTGCTATCTCATTCCAAACCTTATTTGCTCTGTACCAATGACCTTTCATGACCACCCCTCCCCTTAACAAATGACTTTCACTGTCTCATTAGCCAAGAACTAAGTAACTTTACATTGCTCCCTTCACTCTATCTTGCACTAGGACAAAGCTCCTTGACAACTCCAAAAACATTTTTCTTCCCTCTCATTTATTGTTTTTTTTTTCTTCTTCTCATTTCAAGAGAGATACTCATTTGCATTTCCAAGGTGAACCATTCAAATGCCCTCAAATCTACTCTTAACTTCTGTATCTTCCTCCACTAAATATTTTCTTAATATTATATTTTCAATTTTGCTTATACAATTGAATCTTCCCCGTTACTCCCAAAACATATTCAAACCTTTTCATTCTAAAAACTCTTTTCTTTGGGGTTGGAGTGGTGGCTCCGCTGTTATGGCACTTGCCTGGCATGTGTAAGAACAGGGGTTCATACCCCAGGACCACATACACAACACAGTGTCACAGTGGCAAAAGCCACACGAAAAACTAAATAAAATTGATTCTCTCTCTCATTGTCCCTCTCTTAAAAAAAAATTTTTTTTTCTTCAACTCTTGCCATACCTCATTGGTTGTCCTTTTTCCTTGATCTCTATCAAATTTCTCAAAGGTGAAAGAAACTTTCGTTGATAAAGGGAACTTGTTCTAAACTAAAGAGGCCAAAATGACATGGCAAATGGGACTATACCTAGATTAAGTCCTGAACTTCAAAAATAAAAATAGAAAAAGGTCATAAGAGACATTTTGGGGACAAGTGGGAAAATTCTTAAGCATGTATATATTAGATATTCTTGAAATAGTGTTAAATTTTATAGTGTTAATTTTTAGGTGTCAAAATGAAATTATGGATGTGTATAATAATGCATTCACTTGTAAAAATATGTGCTGAGCTATTTATGGGTCAAAGACATAATGTATACAAGCAATTTTCAAATGGTTCAGCTGTGCTGTATGAGTATTTAAAGATACAAAAAAAAGTACCAAAACTGTTCATTAGTGAATACAGGTCAACTCACATGTTCATCACACTGTTTTTTGATCTTTTCTATAGTTTTGACATTGTTCAAAGTCGAAAGTTCCAAAAAATGAACACTTTCACTTCATAGTCTATACTTGTCTACATGAGGTGCTAGAAAACTTTTTTTATAAACAGACATAAATTTTATGCCTCATAGGCCACACAGTCTCTGTTGCAACTATTCAACTCTACCTTGGAAGTACAAGAGCAGCCACAATAGGTAATGAGAAAACAAATGAACAAGGTTATATTATAATAATACTTTATTATAGAAAGTATAATAAAGTATATAAAGTATAATAAAGTATAGACACAGTAGGCCAAATTTGGCACATGGGCCACAATCTACCAACTTCTAAAGATCAGATTTTTAAAGAATGCTTAGGCATATAACTTTTTTTTCTCTGACTATAAAGTGTTTTTTTTTTCAATTCACACCTTTCTCTACATTTTCCCACTTAATTCTATTGTCTTCAACTACTAATTTGAACAGAAAAAAATTCCATCTATAGCACCTGCTTTGATATCTCTCAGGACAGAGCTCTATTTTTCCATTATGTAGCTCATGAACATTTTCACATGGATGGCTAATCTGAAAATCAAATGCAATTATGTCAAAAGTAAATCTTAGGCTGGGCATGGTGACTCAGGAGGCTGAGGCAAGAGGATTGTAAATTGAGGCCAACCTCAGCAAATTAGCAAGATCCTAAGCAACTTAGTGAGAACCTGTCTAAAAGAAAAAATCTTTTAAAAGGCTGAGGATGCAGATCAGTAGTAAAGTGCCCCTGGATTCAATCTCTAGTACCAAAAGAAAAAAAAAATTTTAATGCTTTTTCCTCCCAAGCAATATCTCCAACTTTGATTCAATTGTACCAATGGCATTATCATACTTAATCCATTTAGGCTCAAAAACTAAAATGCTACCCAAGTTGGAAAGAGGTAATACTGCAGGCCCATTACTGCTTATCCTTACTTAGAAAGGCCTAGTTGCAAAGTCTATTTGATACAGTATACATTATCTCCATGTTACATATCAACCATGTTTTCTTCTCCACTTTCTCTGTTACTGTCCCCAATTCAGGCTTAGATTATTATACTGGTCTCCTGCTAAACTTCCTATTTTTCAGATTTAGTTTCTTACATCATAGTTCTGATCACTTCTCAGCTCTAAAATCCTCAATTGTAATTTATTTTGTCCTAGAATATAGTCCAAAATCCTAAATCTAATCATTTATAACCCTCTGTTAGTTGGCTTCAAACTACTTCTGTAATTTTTTCCTTCCGTATGATATCATATATGCTATGTTTTAGGCAAACCACCATCTGCCAATTTCCAAAAGTAATTATTTCCATCTCTAAATATGAAATACCACTCCCCTATAACTGCATGAATTCATATAGTCTCTTGTGTCACCATTTGTCCTTCTGAACCATTTTAGCTAGATATAACAACTCTTCTTCCCCCTAAGTTTTAAAATAATTTTAAAATAGAATGTTTCTAATGGAACTTATTTTATTGGTCAAAACATACACACACACATTCACACGCATCTCTACTCCACAGCACGGTCTATGTTGGCTTAAATGTTTGTAACCCCCCAACAGAGCCATTCAGCTGTATGCACTCCTTAAGTATCTGCTAAATAAAAAGATGGGTGAAAAAAATATGATCAGGCAATCAGATGAACATCTGCTTCTGGAGTTGTACGAAAGAAAGATATTCTTAGAAATGTTATAAATGTGTATTAGGTATAATTGAAATGTTAATATTGTTATCAAAGAGCCACACTACACATTTAATCCAATTTCTAAAAGTATACATGAGCAAGGGACCATGCTTAGCCCTGTGTAAGACATCAAGAATTAAACAATTTTTCAGTGGATTGATCTCAAGTCTAACCCTGGCTACAATAATACTATATAAGAAAAACATAGTGAAATTAATTCATAACAAATTTTACAAGTTTTATAAATAATTGTATTTAATTTGTAAGATGGATACTGACTCTATTATCAACTACTACTTGGCCTATGATAATAAAGTCAAAGAAATCATGTTATTCTCCAATAGATATAAAATACCCAAAACCCCAAACAAATTCAGTATTTTCTAGTTCATAAAATTTAGCATATTTAGGATTATGAGAAATATACCCTTGCCCCTGTTACCAGAAACAAAAACTGAAATGGGATGAACCTGTTTTTAGCGGGGTGGGGGAAAGTAGGTTTTTATAAAAGAATTTAACTGAAGCCAAAGAAAAGGAGGCCTCCTCTATAATCGAAGATATTAATCTTCCCTTACCCATGGTTTCACTTTTCACATTTTAGTTATCCATGTTTAACTACTGCCTAAACATTAAATGGAAAATTCCAGAAATAAACAATAAATTTTAAATTGTGTGCTAAGTAACATGATGAAATCTCTTGCTGTCCCTCTTCATCTTGCCTAGGATAAGAATCATTCATTCCTTTCTTCAGTGTATCCACAGTGCATATGCTCCCCATCCATTAATCCCTTAGTAGCTGCTTCAGTTATCCAATGTACATACTGTTACAATACTAGAAACGGTTTTCAACTCTTATTTTACTTAATAATGGCCCCAAGCACAAAAACAATGATGCTGTCATTCAGACATGCTGAAAAAAAAAAAAACTGTAAAGGCTTCAAGTAGAAGGTAAAACTTTCAACTTAATAAAGAGAAAAAATACCATATGGTGAGGTTGCTAAGTTCTACAGTGAGAATGAATCTTCTATCTTTAAAATTATGAAAAAAAAAAAAAAGAAAGAAAGAAATTTAGGGAGAGGAGGGGAGGAAGGACAGGAGAGAAAATGGGGGATCATGAACTGCAATCAATTTCCATGCATGCATGAGTTTGCTGGGATGAACTCAACTACTATGCATAACCATAAAGCTCTAAATTAAAAAAAAAAAAAGGAAATGGAAAAAAATCATGCTAGTTTTGCTGTTGTATGTCAAACTTCAAAAGTTATGATCACAATGCATCATAAGATGCAAAAGGCATTAAATTTGAGTAACTATGTTTAAGAAAAAACAGTATATATAGTAAATACAGGGTTTGGTAATAGTCTTAGTGTCCACTGGAGGATATCCTTTGTAGATAAAGGGGAACTACTATATTTTTTTAGACACACACACAAAATCACTAAATTTAGAAAAAGAGCTTATAATTTTCCCCTTTTGGTTATACACAATAACATATGGTCCCTATGATCAAAGGAAATCCCATAAAACAGAATAAATTCAAATGACATATATTACCTCCAACAACAATGTTCACCATTTCTTCTACAATGCTTTGTACAATGTCTTGTGGCTTTTCCTCACAGTCATGGTTTTCTCCATCATATATCATATCATTTTTAGATAATGCTTTAAAAAAATTCAAGAGACCATTAATTGTTTGGAAACTCTTATTAAATATATATGATGAGATAGTTCCTTTAAAATATGAAGAAAAAATAAAATACTATATTAAATTAGAAGCAATTAAATGTTAAATCTTAAAATTTATAACCAAACTGTAACTTAAATATTTTTCAAATTCAAGCTAATTTTAACAATGACTCAAGCTATTAAATGATAATTCAACTTAATTAAATTTCCTAGATTATTCTTTTTAAGAATCAAACTTCTAAAAGTATTACAAATAAAACATTTTTAACGTGTCTTATACATGTTTACTTATACTTGGTGTACACACTACTACTAAGTATAATTAAAATTTGTTTTAATTCCTAACAGATCACCTTTTTAATATACCATTGTAAGATCCTTGAAGAGGCAGAGAGAGGGCTATTTGGGCCTCTACGAATGCCTTCCTTACTACTTTTTCCATATAAAAATCGATATTCCCAATATAAAAATAAATTTAAGAACTAAAAAAGAATTCAATCTCCAATTTAATGAAAAACAAAACAAGTACTATAGACCAGAACTTCTGAACAGCCTAAGAGAAGTTGCTGACACTTGAAATTCTATCGGAGATAAAATAATAATAAGATTTCAGTTGGGCTTTTTGAAATGCTAAAAGTATCTCATTGTGGCTCAATTAGCAAGTTAAAACACTTTGGGATCTGGAATTCTGTCCTGGGAGCCACTGCCCCACACCAAATGGCATCACACTATAAATTTGATTCTGATATTTATCTCTACCTCTCCCCACTATTTATAATTCTGGATTCCAGAAGCCTGTCCCCCTCTATAATTTCACCATTCCTAATCTACTGGCTGGTATCTTCTACAAAATACTGAATTCCACAAGGGGAAAACTGAAAAATTACCTCTGGAAAGTAAGTTTCAATTCTATCTAAATATACAGTCACTATCTAGAAGTGTGCACTACCTAGAAGTGGCTAAGCAGTTGGAGCACTTGCCTAGCTTGTACGAGGACCCAAGTTTCAAACCCCAGCACTGCATATACAACTAAGTGTCAGAGCAATGAAAACCAGATGAAAAGCTAAACAAAGTTAATTTTATCTTTATCTCTCTCACTCTCCCTCTTTCTCAAAAAAACTACTACTGAATTTAAATTCTCACATAAAGTAAATGACACAAATAGATTAAAGAGTAATATTTATTACACATAGAAAACCATTACGTCCAAAGTCACACAACTAGCAAGTAACAGAAATGGTGATCTAGAACATGCACTCTGAACCAACTACTGTGAAGCAGAATTTTCATTCATCAGCTGTTGGGAGAAAAACACTTTTATAACCAAATAATCACAATATTATAGTAAACTATGTCTTATTTATAATTCTGTATTCTATAAGGTACCAGTGGTGCCATATACACCCAGTAGATGCTCCCACTTCTTGGTTTTAGCCCATGTAGTTTCCTCTGTTGGAAAACTTCCCAAATTTTCTAGCTAGCCCATTCTAACTCCTATCCATCATGATTCAACTAACACATCATCATTGTTCTATGAAAACATTACTAACTCTCCTCAGCACAACTGCCTTGTGCGTACTTTCAGAACCCTCCAGGCAGGGTAGAAACACACTAAAAGTAAAGGCTCTATCTATCATATTTACCCCAAATCCTGGCACAGTTCTAAGACACTGGATGCTCAAAGGATATTGGCTGAAATTTATGAGTAAATGAATGAAGGAATAAGTAACATTCTCACTTTATCAGTGATTACCTCTTTGAAATAGGTCCTTTCAAACTGCACACTGAAAGGGGTGATTTTTGGCAAAAGTAGGTTGGACAAATGTAAATCATATAAGCACAGTAGCTTTACTACTATGAACGGGTGGTTTACCAAAGTCATCCCTTTTCAAATAAATAGTAAAGTACTAATAAAAAGTAAAAAAGGCACCTATTCATGTCACTATTAAGTTTTGGAAAAGTGTGGTTAAAAAAAAAAATCAACAGCAAAAAAACACAGAAGTCTTACTTCAAAGTGAAGCAAAAACAGATTTAAATGAATTATTTCTACTCTACACTGGTTAGGAACCAGAATTTCCATCATTTTTGATACTACAATAAGGAAGGCTAAAGAGAGTACAACCCAAACTCCCTAGCAGTCTTGCAAATTAGCTAAAGTCAAAAGTAGTGTTTAAGGTGAAAAATGTGACTTTATGCTATCATTTTTTTACTGAGACATAAATTTGTAAAAGAAATAAGAATAATGTAAAATTTTTATAACTATAACTTTTTTGTATAAGTAAATTTGCTTAGAAAAAACATTGTAAGATATGATCTCAAAAAAAGATCTCAATTTTAGTGATTATCCATCAAGATATTAAAAAAATTAAAAATTTTTGTACCCCTGATGGTTACTCAAAAAAATTGTTTTTGTACTTTATTTCAGTACTTTTTTTGACCAAAATATATATTGTTTTTGGTGGTACTAGGGATTGAACCCATGGACACATTACCTCCCAGTCTTTTATTATTTATTTTGAGACAGGGTCTTGCTAAGTTGCTGAGAAACTGTGATCCTCCTGTAACATCCTCCTGAGTCACTGGGATTACAGGTATGCTCCACCATACCCAGTTTTGATCACAGTATTTTTTAAAGTGATAATTTTCAATCATATCCCAGAAAACTTTACTATGCAGATCCCTTATTTGCTAAAAAACTCATTTTAAAGAGAGAACTGAAGTTCCACAATTATATGCTGACATTCACATGCATCTCTCCCAAATGGAGTCTAGAGAAGACACTTATAAGATGCTACTGATGCACAGTATGGTTCACATTAACTGTACCTACAGTATGGGAAAGGTCACACTCCCTACAGTGCATCTGGCATCCACTAAATCCTACCCCAACTACGTTTCCTCCTCCCTCGACACACACACAACCCCTCACCCCCTTCTCAAGATTACTTTCAGCTGCAGTTGCCTGATCAGCTTCAGTCTGCTCATTTTCTGCACTGGAAATATCAGATCCATTTTCAGGCTCTGTGTCATCCTGGAGACTTTTATCCACATCATTTGTATGGGAGTCAAGGTCCCCTTCATGCTCTTGGGATAAATGATCAACAGTCTGAGGTGGCAAGTATCTAAGTTGAGGTGACTCAGGCTCATGATGGCTTACTGGAGACTGCAAGAGATGATGATGCTGCCGATGCCGTTCTTTCTCCATTTGTTTGGCTTCCTGCAACTAGAAAAAAAATAATTTTCAATACTAATAAAACAAACAGTTCAAAGTACAGAGGAATGCTGTTTCATCCAACCGTAAGTTCTTTACATGAGATATCACCTTTTCTCTAGCCGCAGAAGTTACAGCCAACCAGGAACAACACAAAATATACTCAAAACAGTAACACTCATTCCTAAGGTAGCTGGAGACTGGTGCATGAGAAAAGATGGAAGATCTTCACTATACACCCTTTTAACTGTACTTGCTGTTTAATATTATGAACGTATTATCTAAATGAAGCTAAAACAATTTTTAAAAGCCTCAGATTAATAACCGGTTTGTTGCCAACAATAGATGTACCTAAAATCAAATAAAAACTTCACTAAAAGGAGCAAACAGTAGATTAAAAATATACATATGCATGTACAAATTCACTTTTGCTTATACACAGTTAAGTAAAGTCTAGAAAGATACATAACAAAATAGTGATAATGGTTACCTATAGAGGGTGGGGGTTAGGAAATGAGGGTGAGGGAATGGGTAAGGAGCAACGATTTATATAAATTGAGCAACAATTTATATAAATGAATCAGACCTCCAGCTAGGTCTAATTGGCTAGATTTTAGCAAATATAGATGTTAAATTATCTCTCTCCCTTTACCTCTATTTTCTCTCTACTACGTCTCCACTTTTCTATAATTACCCATGACATAAAACATGCTCACACCAGGAGGAGGTAGTATGGGGTGAATCTAATCCGAGGGGAACCTCTGACTTGCAGGAGTCGTCCAATCAACTTGGGTTTTAAGTAAAGTGAAACATGGAATCATGGGGAACCCAAAGCGGGGAAACCATGGTCTGGCTCCAATATTGGCTTGTTCTGTCATTACACTTTTGTTCTTGATTATATGATGATGAACCCCTCCAAGTTGTAAGACCATGTTTATTGAATAAAAATGTTTAAAAAACATGCTCACACCTGTATTATAATTCAGTTATTTATTTCTGTGATTATCTGTTCAAGATTCATCTTCCCCCGCCTCTTTACTTCAATCTATAAGATCTTTGAAGGTAGTAGTCGAGTCAGTTTTGCTCAACCCTAAATAAATGAGGCCTAACACAATGCCAAGAACATACAAAAAGTTCAATAAAAACTTGTTCAACATATTAAACCAATAAAATTTATGTGTCTGTCATTAAAAAGTGGTAAAATTATTTTCATTCACATAATCAAAAAAGCAGCAAGATCACTATCATTGCAAAGTATCAGAAATAAACTAATGCCAATATATAGGAGAATAAAGGAATGACTATACAGTATATTCTGGAGAACTACACATCTGTTTAAAAAAAAATACAAGGACAATGTTTTAAAGACTGACATAGAATGTACTTTCCAGGACACACTTGTACTCTGAAAAAGAGTACAAGAGAGTATCTACAGCAAATGTGGTACCCAACCTTTAAGGTGCCCATCAATGATGTGGCTTTCTGATTTACTTAATTTCTACTCCCTTGTGAAGTCCCCTCCCACACTGTATTAGGTGACCACTTCTGATTATAAGGTAGGTATTCCAGCTTCTGTCTTATCATTCTCTTTCTTAGATCATTCATGCTGAGGAAGTCAGCTGCAACATCAGGAGCAGCTCTTTGAGACATATAATGTACCAAATTAAGACCTCTAAGAGATAAGTCTTAAAAGACCGCAGCCCTATCTGATATTATGACCCATGCAGCCAACAGCGACCTCACACAAAACCCAAGCCAGAACCACCCAGCTAAGCTACCCATGGTTTCTGTACCATCTGACACCTAAGAGATGATGAATATTTGATGTTGAAAGCAGCAAAATCTTGGAGTGATTTGTTATGCAATGATAGATACCTAATACAATATGCTACCTTTCACGTAAGTGACATATAAAGCTTTATATGTATCTACTCATTAGTGTTAAGAAATGCAGGAAGCATAAATGAAAAACTAAAGAGATCAGCCATATTCAAGGGGTGAAAAGGAAAGGAAAATAAATGTAACAGTAGAAACTGGAAAGAAATGGGACTTCTCTGAGCATACCTTTGTATAGCTCTGATTCTTAATCACAGTAATATTTTACATGCCCCCCAACTAAGTAAAACTAACCCAGATGTGAGGGTTTCTGAAAATGAAAAAAGTTGACAAATGAACCTAAATATATTATAAAGAAAAAATATTACCCCTTTGAAACTGAAGAGCATAGGGAAGAAAAGAACTAACTTAAGTAAGTTTGGAAAACATTTTGAACATATAAAGCTAAAGACAAAGAGAACTTAATGTAAATACTGTGTTCTACTTAGTAAATTTGTTTCTTCCAGTGGTTTAAGTTAACAATTCTAAAACTAACGTATTCAGTAGGATTAAACAGTTAATGTAGTGTAGAAAATTAAAGCCAGATTTCTTACTGTTTAGAGAAAAAAGTTATAAATAAGGGAGAAGACTGCAACGAATGCTATGTGGTTGTACTGGAATCAAACATCAGTATAAACACATGGTATTTAATATATACAGATTTAATATATACAGATAAATACTCACATATTATGCAGGGGCATGATAGGGGTTACTATATAGACATATATTTCTTAGCTCTACCTGCTGAAAGCCTAGAAGCAATAACTCCCTAGAATCAATGAACACATGAAGCACTCAGATTTTGATTTCTAAATGCCATTCTTCAATTGAAGGAGTAAGGGCTACCAGTTTAAGTGGTTGATTCCAAGGCTAAAGAAAGGAAAATTCAAAATAAGAATGGAACATTCTGAAATGACTGGGAGTATTTGAAGAAGATGGGAGCTTATCAAAGGACACAAGGTCAAAGCTGAAATAACATGGGCAACAAATAATTATAGTATGAGATTAAAATACAGAGAATAAAATAAAATGTCCATGAGTACAGACCGCCATAAGTAAATAACTGAATAAATAAGTAAACTGGGAACAGGAGTAATAACTGAAGTTAATAAAGTTAGAAAGAAAAAGAGAAACAAAATCACCATTACAGAAAGACCATAAAAATAACTGTTGTCAACAAGATCTACTCCTGGGGATCAAAACTGTGGAGTGTAGGGGATTTAGAAGCAACAGGATATCTGCATAGCCTTAAAATATCTCCCCTTAGACATTCATTAAGTGCAATGGAGAAAGTAGTAACCTTACAGTGGAAGAACCTGACAGATACAACCTTAACCAAGTGGACAAGGTTAACACCAACAGTAAAAAGATATATCAAAGTCATCAATTCCGGGGCTGGAGCAGTGGCTCAGCAGTTACAGTGCTTGCCTGGCATGTGCAAGTACAGAGTTCAAGCCCCAGCACCATGTACACAACGAAGTGTCCCAGGAATGAAAGTCATATGAAAAACTAAGTAAAGATGGCTTCTCTCTCTCTCTTTCTCACTGTTCTTTCTTTAAAGAAAAAACAATCATCAATTCCTAACATAATGCATAGAAAAGGAAAAATTATTTTAGATGCATTTTAGAAAAAAAAAAATATATATATATAAAACCTTACTCAAATTTTGAGCAAACAGTAAACAAAGCCAATGAATGGACACAGGGGAAAAAAAAAAAGCAGTTCTAGCGCTTCCCTGGCATGCGCAAGGACGTGGATTTGAACCCCAGCACCAAATACTCTGAAGAGTCAGAACAAGGAAAGCCCCATGAAAAACTAAATGAAATTGATTCTTTCTTTCTCTCTCACTGTCCCTCTCTAAAAAAAAAGAAAGAAAAAAAAAAAAAAAAGGATTTTCTTTAAAAAAAAAAAAAAAAAACAAAAACAAAAAACCCAAAAAACCTGATTAATGCCCTTCAAAACAGCAAGATATTGAAAGATAAGTAAAGACTGAGGACTTATCATAGTTTGGAGAAGACTAAGACATAAAAACCAAATTTCTACCACATGCAATGTGGGATCCTAGGTCAGATCCTCAAATAGAAAAGAGACATTAGTGGGAAAACTGTTGAAACTCAAGTAAGGTCTGTGATTTAATTATTAGTGTTGTACCAGTATTAATTTGTTATACTATGATTATACTATAACATGTTATGCTATGGTTAAAATGTTGGCATTATTGGCATTAAAATATGCCAAAGGGTAGAAGGGATCATTCCGTAATATTTTTGCAACTTTAAATTTAAAAATTAATTCAAAATGAAAAGTTGGAAGTTGGTTTTTAATTGTGAAGACCTAAGCAATAGAACACAAACCAAACCAAACACACAAAATAAAACCCAAATCATTCTCCAGTTGTTGGCCTCTTAGCAACCAACCTTAAACAGACCTTTCTATAAGGAATATCAAAGACTTTTAACATATGAAAGAAAACATACATTTTATCAATATAGAAAGGCACATTTTTTCAAGTCTAACAAGTAATTTTATACTAGAATACATCAGATTAGATAGTTTTATTTCTACATTACACTTTACTAAGCTTAAATTCAGTAAAAGTCTCAATTCATAAACACTTCCCTAAGGAAAAGGGCAACCAATATTTTTCACACTCTATTTGTGAACTAAAAATTATTTTGTCCTCAAACAAGTCAGTAAACCTCAAAATAAAATGAAAAACAACCACCAAAACCAAAAAAACTCCAGTAAGAAGAAATGCAAATAAAACATATCCTCCTCTATAGGAAAAAAATTTCACTATAATTACTGTTAACTCCTTTCTATATTTGATGCCTGTAATGCTCTTCTCAGTCTTTCGTTTTTAAAAACTTACTGCTTGGTTTTCCATGCGTGCAAAGATAACATTTAGCATCTGAGTAAGAGTAGCTTTGGCTGTTGTCTGATTGATGAGATTTTTGCTTGCTAGATAGATATTGTAACATGTTCTCACAGCTTGCAGTACAGTTCCTTCGTGAATTTCTATGTGTTGTGAGGTGACTGCAGTAAGTAAAGCCTAAGAAACAAACAAAAAAGACAAAGTTAAAGCAATTTTCTGCATCTAGAGCTTCAGCAAACACATACACACACACAAATGAGGTTTTTCATATCAGAATTAAAACTTTCAGAAACAATTACCACTCTCAGGTAGTAAATAGGAGAATTTTACCTGCCCTGAATATGTCATTAACTGTTAACATATTTGATGTTTTCCTCATTCTGGCAGTAATTTACACATTATCCTCCCAATCAAAGAACACTAGAAAACCATTTAATATGTTTCAATGTAGGTTTCATTTGTATAAATATTATTTAATTTAATTAATTGAAATGCATGGCACTTGTACTCTGTCACCGTAGAGCATAGATATAACTTAATGTATCTATTCAACTGGATTGTCAACTCTGGAATAAACACTATGATTCACCTCCAAATTTTCTGATATCTTTTTTACTGACTGGACTTGATAAATGTGCTATTGCTAAAGAGACTGATAAATTTTTAGAATAAAGCATTTAAAATAATCCTAAGGTGACTCCTCCAATAAAGTGATCAATTTTCATTTATATGGATTTCCACACATTAGATTAACTTGGGATTTCTCGAGTAAAAACACTTATATTTTCCATCTTTACGTTGTACAATGCTATGCAAAGTCTGCATTAATAAATATATACCTGAATTAAACTCCAAATGTCATCAAACTGCATATGCTAGGTCAAAATAACTGAACAGTTTTTTCTAAAATAAAGCTATGTGATGATGTAAACACAGCTATGAAATGGAAAGGATAAGAAAGGGCCATATTCACACTTGGAACATTTTATACACGTAAATAATTTTCAAAAGTACTATAGTACATTAAAATTTTACTGATATGTAACATATTGTCACTAAGAGACTACAAACATGACTAGTTTTTCCCTACAGGAATGCAACCATCAAAGTTCATTATAGTATGAACCTAGAACAGGATTTTGCTGAGCAGGTTCACGGTTCAGGAGACAGATGTGCAAGGGAATCATACAAGTTGGTAGACAGTATTTCATGTGATGATTACTCCATGGGTTGAGAGTGCAGGCTATATAAAAGAAAATGTTAGTGAGGTCACAGTTTCAAGATACACCCTAAAGTTTGAAGGACAGAATATATATGACAAATATGCCAGAGAATAACTCTGGAACAGACTCTGGGGTCCAAACCTAAATTGGGACATTCCAAAGAAGGAACATAGGAACAGTCTTTTAATGATTTCTTGGTGTTCAACAACAAAATCCCTGGATGCAGAGTCTAAAAAACACCCAAATGATCTCTAGTATAGCAAGACTGCACATAAAATGACCTTACTTAATATTTCAAGGTGAAAGGTTTCTGATTTTAAAAAGTATAGATTATGAACAACAAATCTCTTTATATAACTAACTACCTTTATTATCTGCAACTGAACTCCTTCATCTGTTTGAGGACCTTGGAAGCAGCCACATATTGTTTCAATTATTCTATCAATCAATTTTTTGCCTGGTGTGGTGCTATCTGGAGCATTGCCAGTCAAGTGCCCATAAGCAATAAGTTTCTGAAACACAGAAAGAAAATAAAGATCCTAATTAACCTAACATATACACAGATATGTATATATGTATGTATGTATATATACACACACACACACACACACACACACACACATATATACACACTAATTGAATATAAGGTTAAAATATAATATGGTTGAATATATATTAAAACTTTTACCCAAAAAGAAAAAAAAATAAATCAAAGTTTAATCAAAATCAAAGTCTATACCAACTCTTTCTGTTGCGTTTACTACTTATAAACAGGTAAAATTGTTTATACTTGCAATAACCACAAAACACAATAATGACCATGATAAAACCTACAGGAAAAAGCCAGGCCTAGAGAACTTTTCTCTAATGTGCTAGAATTGTTTACCGCCTTCCAGTTAAACAAGGTTTCACTGATGCTGCTTTTGTAGAAAACTACATCCTGGAAGGAAGGCACTGATACCATAATTCCAATTTTACAGAGAAA
Organism: Aplodontia rufa; assembly: GCA_004027875.1. NCBI lineage: Eukaryota > Metazoa > Chordata > Mammalia > Rodentia > Aplodontiidae > Aplodontia > Aplodontia rufa. Next base: position 134,729 of record PVKS010000456.1, read on the forward strand.
ATAAGGTCAGATATCAGATGAATTAATCTTTTAACCTAATCTTAAGGACAAATTATAAGAACTTTTTTTAGCCACTGAACTCTTGATTGAATTTGTGTAATCCCCAAAGTAAGCACCCCTCTGTCTGGAGGCTTATCTCATAAAATATCTAAGAGGATCTTGCCAGTGTGTGTGTTTAACAAGACAAAAATATTCAGAAATTTTTCTGACATAAATGAATGCCACACCTGAGGTACAGCAGTGAATATGAATCTATTGCTTTAATTAGAATAGCAGGCATTTAGTAAAATCATTTCCAAATGCTGACATTCATAAGGTCAGCAGTAGGTTAAAAGCATTATGGTTCTTGCATTTCATGCAAAGGGTTTGAACCAACATTATCGATAACCTTAGTAAAGACTGTAAGTAATGGTTTTTTGTTACCATTAAACTAGAAACCTCTTTTGGCAACTCTTGTAGCCTACTTGAACATAAGCGAAGATTTGGTTTCTCATCTCAAAAACAGAATATTTAAGGTTTTCATGGAAATGTCTAAATCATCAACCATGGAGTAGCCTTTTAGAAATGTCTCTCAAATAGATAATTTTAGATGCCATTTTATACATACCTGTAAACAATCTAGAGATGTACTAACTATGCGGGGACATTTGGACTGACAAGCCAACTCAAAGGGTAAGAAGTACTTGTCTGCTTCAATAAAATTTGTCTTTGATTTCACTGGTGGAAGGGTGCTTGATCCAGCTTTTGCTTCTCCATGAGGAGGACTAAAATAAAAAAAGGTCTAATTAGAACATTGCATTTATCATTACTGATGATAAGTTCATACCGAAACTTAGAATTTCAGTTCTAAAAGGAACCTCACAAAACCAATTCTTTATCTTCCCAAATGTCATAAAGAAACCAAACCTAGAGAAGTTAAGTGATTTGCTACAAGCTCAAAAGTTAGTGGCAAGAGTTGTTATTAAACACAGTACATAAGAGTCTTGTCTAATATTATTTCCAAAGATCTCAAGATTATATTAAATATCTCACTGCCACCTAAATTGGTTATCATACCTTAAAAAGCAAAAAACCCTAAACTTTTGAGTTATTCAATTCTGCTCTAAAGAGGTTAACACTATCAAAAAAATCTAGTATTTTAAATATGAATCAAAGTTTTTAAGAAAAGACTTTAAGGTATATCTCATATTTCAGAAGTACCTTTCTATACTTATTTATATGAGACTATGTTATGTTAAGAATGCTTACAAACCATATTTCTAAAAAACCATTGTTTTAAAAATTGATTTTACTATAAGCCTATATACAGATAATTTTGCCACATTAAAAATACAGATTTCTGTATTAATATTTCAGTAAGACTGACAGATTTGCAAATTACTTTTATTAAAGAAAAAAATCCCACAAACCTCTGTTTTTCAGTTTCAGCTTTTATTTCCTCTGGTAGAAAAAAAAGAAAAGAAGCATATATTAGAAAACTTGACAACAGAAAAATTAAGTAATTTGAATTTATGCTTTATAAACTCATTTGGAACTCCTACAAAAAGTTGGGAAAATGCCAATTTAAAAGAAAATTGGGTGCTAAATTTTTATTCCACCAATGTGAATTAATTTATATAAACAGTATAAAACTAAGCATTAACAAGCATAGATTTTAAATTCCCAAAGCATTTCCTTTTCTCAGAGTATTCCCTTTTTGTCAAGTAACTCTATTA
>PVKS010000456.1:136543-171429 GCA_004027875.1 Aplodontia rufa
ATTCCTCAAAGCACCAGTCTTGTGTATCTCTGGGAGATTATTAGGCCTGAACTATAACGTCTTGAATATGGATGTGTGAAAATTTAAACAATTTTTCTATTTATGCCTATAAAAGGTACAATCAAATAGATGCAGGCCCAATTTAAATTATACAGAATTTGCCCTTTCACTATTTATGCTATAAGGAATGAGCTAAATTAAATAAATCCTACCTATAACAGAGGACCCTTAAATTTAATTGATAGACTGAGGTTAACTAACTAAACCAACTTAATATCTGAAAAAAAAGCATTCAAATACAATGTGCCAAGTACTGTTAATTTAAAATGTGCAAACTTTACATGGATCACTACTCTTCACATATACTAAGATATTTAAACCTTACAACAAATCCATAAGGTATGTCCTATCATAACTTCATTTTCAACATTAGGAAGTCAAGGTAGAGAGCCTGAACAACTTGTCTGAGAACTGTATGACTGGCTAATTGTGCTTCACAAGATTTCCAATACCAGCTAATCAAACTGCAGATTCTGATTTATTAACCACTGTATAACATAAGAGTATCTAAGAATATTAAGCAAAATGTGGGTTTTATAAACAACTATAGGCCTATACTTCTTTGTTACTGTTATAAACAGAATACTTTTATTTATCTTTATGCAGTGCTAAGGATTCAATCCAGCACATCACACATGCTAACCCAAGCCTTAGCTATACTGTTAATAATTATTAAAAAAATCATTTACTGAGTACTTTCTACGTAACAGAAGCTAAAGTAAGATCTCCATAAAGTGACTTTGCCAAATTGCCTTGCTATACCATTTATTCATAAAATATATACAATTTATTCATTACTAACTGTGTTGCAGGCTTTCAATTTTAAGTCTGCTTCTTTGTGGACCAAAGCCCATTCCATTTTATCAGTGGTAGTAAAAAAGGGACAGTGTAAAAATGTTATCTGCAGCTCATAAAAATCCTACTTAATAAAGGTTCATAATGTCTAATATTTGAAATCTGCATATAAGCTACTAAAACTGCATCGTTCACCAGTACAAAAATGTAAAATCTTATATCACCTTAAAAATACGTATGGATAGGGGCTAGAGCTGTGGCTCAGTGGTTATGCTTGCCTGGCATGCGTGAGTACACAAGTTCAAACTCCAGTACCATGTACACAATGAAATCTCGGGAGTAACGAAAGCCACATGAAAAACTAAAAATTGTTTCTCTCTTTCTCTCTCTCTCACTGTCCCTCTATTTTAAAAAAAAAAAGTATGGATAAAGAAAAATGCTATACCAATTAGCCTAAATCTTCATACAAAACTATTTTAAAACAGTACTTTTCATTTTAAAATATTACCATTATTAAGATTTAAAAAAAAAAACCTAAACACCAGGTATGGTAGAAAAAAATGTTTGAGGAAGGGAAAGGAATAGAGGTGGCAATTTTTTAATAAGGTAGATTTACATTTATGAAATGACTGGGATTAGGGTATTCTGCTTAAATTTTACATTAAGAATATCAAAAGAAGTGAAACAGTTTAAAGACCACTATGTTTGGATACCATCTGTCACTAAATAACTGTGGGGGGGGGGACCTTACTTCACTACTAGGATGACTATAAAGTCCCTTATATCCTAAAACATGACTGAATAACAGTCCACCACCTGTTTCTGTACAGCCCGTGAGTTTTACAACATTTGCAATCAACTTAATTACAGGAAACACTATACTAACTTTGAAAATAAAGAGAAATGTTCTCTTCCCTTAAAAAGAATTCCATTCTTATTAGAAGACCAGAAATAGAAAAATCATTTTATTTTAAATTTCATCAATAAAAAATTTGTGTACTTTTTAAAATCTTGTTATTTAAGCACCTACATAATATCCTTGGATTCTTCCTCTTGGCCCAAAAGCTCTTTGCAGACAAAGGATGCTGACCCATGTTTCAAACAAATTGATTCAAAAGATCCTATACACCCTAAAAACCATTTTACTGTATGACTCCACTAGTTTTTAAAATGCCCATGTTTAAATACTCTGATAAAACACATCCAACATAAGCTAAGTTGAATGTAATGTTTCTCTACTAATTCAGACTACCATAATTTTCTTCTTTCTCCTATCTTCCTCTTTGAGATTTCCTTTTTCTCTCTCTCTATATTGTAAGTTATATGACAAGGAGGGAAGCACTGTTCAAAATTAATCTAGATAATTTTTTTACAAAGTAATAATATACTTTAACTCTCAATATTTCTACTGTTTTAAATTACAGTGGACTAAATATTAGCAGTATTATTTTCAATCATGTCTATACCCATCTACAACCCACAGTGAGAACAATCACAGAACAATCACAACTATTACCACTCACAATTAAGACAGCTTGCATGTTTTCAGCTTGCCTGGTTATCCTTATGGTCTTGCAAAATGCTTGTATTTTTAGAGTCACACAAAGACAGCCTACATTCATTTTAATATATTTCCTTTCAAAGGCATTCAAGGCCACTTAAAAGGAAAGACAGTAATTTAAAAAGCAAGCAAGATTAAAGGACAAAAGGCAAGGTAGGAACGACAGATTATCAAAATGCTGAAATTAGCAATATTTTAAAACAAGCTGAATATTTAAAATATACAATACTACTTTGTGCAGCAACAACTTTTTTTTCCACACTTGATTTATTCTCACAGAACAATTCCTCATTTTGAGGATGAGAAAAGTAAGGATTAGATTAAATGTTGGCTGATTCTGAGGACAGACAATTGGGAAACAGTGATTCAGAAACTAGTTTTTCTAGTCTTAAACACATTACATGTTCTATATTCAAGCAAATTTCTATTAACTGGTATGACTGAACTGAAAAAAATCATTCTACAATTATCAATGTAAACTTATAAAGCAGTAGTTCTCAAAGGATGATACCAGGACCAAGAGCATCAACATCACCTGGAAGTTTGTCAGAAAGGCAAATCCTAGATGTGAAGGCGATATGGCTATGACATATGTCACTCCACTGATTGTCAGGGTTGATCCAGCAGATCTGGCTGGCTACGCAGGTATCCCCTCCTCCTTCACCAATTCATATGTGTCCCTCCAAAAGTTGTGCACTAGGTTGTGAAGGACTACTTTCCCGAATACAAGAAGACAGCTCTTCACTCAAGGGTATATAAGTAGATGTGCTCCCCTGCTAGAACCTCCAAACAAATTCTCAAAACATATAAATCCTTAGGCCCCATCCCAAACCTGTTTACTCAGAAACTCTGACCTACACCTGAATTATAACAAGTTTTTAAGAGGATTCTAAAACAAGTTTAACAATCATTGCTATAAAGTCATTAAATAAACAAAAGGAAGACAGCTGTGTTTCATGCAATATATTCCTGAAAGATTTCTTCAACACAATCTTTGAGGATACTGTCTCTGTGTTTTAACAAATGAGAGTTGAAAACAATTTGGGTTAGCTTCTAACAGTAGACTCAAGAAATATACTATCAATTATTACCGAAAAATACCTGAAGAAAAACTATTAAAGAATCAAATAAGCAGCAGCATATTCAAAATAAAAAACGTTTAATGTTTAATTGTGAAATACTTTCTCATTAAATCCAGAAACAAGGTTGACTACTTGTGGAATGTCAACCAAAGGCCCCTGTTAAAGGCTTGTTCCCAGGGTGGCTCTACTGAGAGGTAATGAAACCTTTAAAATGGTAGTCTGGTAGGAGGTCTTTACATCATTGTCCTTGAATGGAATAGCGGCACCCCAATACCCTCCCTATTCCTCTTCATATCATTTCTTAGATATGAGATGAGTAGTTTTGTTCCGCAGTGTGCTTCTGCCAAGGTATGCTTCCTTGCCCCAGGCCTGCCACAAAACAGGCTGATCAATCATAGACCGGAACCTCTAAACTGTGAGTCAAGTGAAGGCTTTTTTCTTATAACTTAGTTGTGTCAGGTAGTTTGTTATGGTAATGGAAAGCCACAATCAGTTGAATATTTCCAACAATGCTCTGAAAATACTAGACAATGCAACCAGATAGTTATATTATATATAATATTATCATTTCTAAGCTGAAATAAGATAAAAATCAGGCTTGATTTGTTCAGTGACAGTTGGTTTAAATGTGTAGTCACATTTTTAAAAAATACAATTTGAGTATTGAAATTCTTTCAGTAATTATTTTCTCTCTAGTCAATAACTCTCCTATACTTCAAGAACTATTTCATAAGTTTTTTTTTTTTTTTTAAGAAAGAGGGGATAGTGAGAGAGAGAAACACAGAAGCAATCTTTATTTAGTTTTTCCATGTGACTTTCATTCCTCAGACACTTAGTTGTGTACATGGTGCTGGGATTCGAACTCAGGTCCTTGCATATGCCAAGCTAGCACCATAACTGCTGAGCCATCGCTCCAGCCCCTCATAAGGTTTTTAAATAACCTCTCAGAAACATATCCACTGCATTATATATAAAATCTTTTTAATCAAAATTGGAGGAAATGGGTCACTATGAATTAGCCTAAGAATAGATTTAAAGTTTTTGAATGGAAAACAAGTTTTATTCCTTTCAAATACTGAATAATTCAAACCAAGTCAACACTGTCTGTAAAGCACAGAACTCATTTAACTGAGCACATTCAAGTTATATTTGATCTGCTAAAATATTTAATATTCCTTCTCATATTATTTTTACTGTTAACCTATTTAGAAGCTCCTTCCCCGATTGACAGTGCAAATATAAACTTAAACACAATATTTGCATCAATTCAACATCAATTTTGTCTTACATGTAGTGTTATTTACAGAACAGCAGTAGTTACTCAATGCTAACTAAACTGGTAAAACTAAGGAAAGACTTCAAACGTATAGTTTTATTTTTTTTGTACTGAGGATTAAACCCAGAGACACAACCACTGAGCCATATTTTTGTCCTCTTTCATTTTGAGACAGGGTCTCGCAAAGTTGTTGAGGCTAGCCTTGAACTTGCAATCCTTCTGCCTCAGCCTCCTGAACTGCTGGGGTGATAGGCATGCACCATCATGCCCAGCTAAATGAACAGTTTTTTAATAAACACATTAGAATTTACACATCCCAAGGACTGGGGACCCTTTCCTTGCTCTCTACCACCCACTGTGCCAGACCTGTGGATTCTGTCCTAGCAATGGTACTCAGCTCTGCTTCCACTGGCTTTCCTCTTTGCCACTGTTTCTGACCCCGGGTGAGGTCAGTTCTCTCCTGGTCTATGGCATTTTTTTTTTTTAAATAGGGAAAGTGAGAGAGAGAGAATTTTTTTTTAAATTTAGGTTTTTTTCTTTTTTTTTCCAAATATTTTTTTTTATTAGAAGAATATAGAAATACAGTTGAGGGGGAAACAGTATCAAAACATTATCAATGGATATAAACTTTGTTATTGAGGGGAAAAGCCAAATCATAGATAACCACCTTGGATTTTACCTATTGCAGCTTCCCCCAGAAGAACTCATGTGTTAAATGGGTAGTTCATGGAGGAATGACATCGGCTTCTGGGATGGTTCCTCCACTTCCCAATCTCCAAACTCCTATGAGTTCTTCATATACTCTCCCCCCTCCCCATCCCCCTCCCTACACCTCCAAGTATCCTATAGAGCCATCCCCTAATGCTCTGAAAGTCATTCAATTTGCAGTTTTGCTAGGTTAGCCGTTACATTTAGTTTTTCATGTGGCTTTTGTCAAGTGCTGTCTCCTTCAAAGCATTAACTGTGGGAATCTATTCTTCAATTATCATAAAGTTGCTAATTATCCAAAATATCTGTAGGATTCATAATTTGCAGTTCTTTTCTGCCTATCTCTTTTTAAATGAATAACCTCACATTAAGAAAATTCTCTAGGGGCTGGAGCGGTGGCTCGGCGATTACAGCGCTTGCTGGGCATGCACAAGTACACAGGTTCAAACCACAGCACCCAAGTACACAGCTAAGTGTCAGAGCAACGAAAGCCATGTGAAAAACTCAATAAAAATTCTCTGTCTCTCTCACTGTAAGAAAAAAAGAAAAAATTCTCTAGAAAAGTAATCAGTTTAACCACCAATTAATTAATTTCAAGTAGTTTTGGCCAAGTCCAAAGAATGGTATGTCACTATAAAAACAGAAGTTCTTAACTTCAGTTCTTCTGTGATCTATCTAAAATTGTGTATGCAAAGTCAAGCAAAGTGGTGCAAGCCTATAATCTCAGTGACTTGGGAGGTTAAGCAGGAGAATCACAAATTTGAGGCCATTCTCAGTAATTTAATGAGATTCTCAGAAACTTAGTGACCCTATCTTAAATAAAAAGGGCTCCTGATGTAGCTTAGTGGTAAAGACCCCTGGGTTCCATCCCTAGCTCAAATAAAAGTGTATGCAAACACTATTCCAGGAAAAAAGTACATAACTCTCATTAGATTATCAAAGAATCCCATAACCCTATAAAAAGTTGGTGTTAAGGTCACTTCTAATTAAAAATAGTGAGCTGAGGGGGAAGGGAAGAGGAGAGAGGGAGGGAGAACAGGGAAACAAGCAATAGTGTAACATACTTTTTATCCTTTGAGAATCCAAATAATACTTATGCAATCACAATTCTGGAAAATTTATGATCTAAGCATTTATATCACTTATAGGGGTGAAATATAGAAGAATCAGACTGGGTATGGGTGATGTGGGGGTAATTCTGGTTTAAGAAATATGCATATCATATTGTTACTTTATATGCATTTATGATTGCACAATAACTCAACTCCTTAATAAAAAAAATAGTGAGCTGAGTCAACTGACACCATGACGATATATGTGAAGGAACTTTTTTTTTTTACTAAAACATGTAAGGAACTATTCTGGAAAATAACATTTCTTTGGATGGAAAAGAGTCTACCATGTTTACTTTTTCAAAACCACTCACTGTGACTTTAGAAACACACTTCATATAGATAAGAACTAAAATACAGGAGTTAAGAGAATGTTACAATAATCTAGGGCAGCGATAATGTCATGAACTAAAGCTCTGACAAGAAGAAAGGAAAAAATGTATATTCTATGGACAAGGACTACTAGAACCACCTCATTTGTTGGGCAAGGGGCAGAGTAGTTAGCAAAAAGAGATCTGGCTTGCACGACCAGATAATAAAGTTACCATTAACTTAGACACAAAATGCAGTTTTCTCATAGTGTGGGGATAGAAGCAGGAAAAGGGTAAAGGTGAAGAAGAGGTAAGTTTGGACTGTGGTTTATTTTAAACTATAGATGTTCAAGTTGCAATATTCAACAGGAACCAAGACAGATTGAATATCCCTCACCTGAAATGCTTGAGATAAGAAATGTTTCAGATTTTATAGTTTTTCACATTCTGGAATATTTGCAGCATCGACTGCAACCCTAATACAAAAATGTGAAATCAGAAATGCTCTGAAATCCAAGATTTTCTGAGAATCAAGGCTTGATTTTGGAGCATTTCTGAATTTAAAATAATTTTTCGATTAGGGTTACTCAACTGATATATGAATTTGAAGAATGAGAGATAGGACAGTGTGACAGACTTTTTTCCAAAATAGCCACTATGATATTGGCCATGCATACATACGCTTCTACAAAGCAATCATGCCACAACCCCACAAAGAAGAGCTAGAATCTAATGAACCTTCCCTTGAATCTGGGCTAGCCTTAAAGATTCTTTTATAACTAATACAATGCAGTGGAAGTGACAGTGCACAACTGCCAAAGTTGGGTTGGAAAAAGCCATGAGGCTCCTGCATGATTCTTTTGGAATGCTGGATCTCCAAACACCCATCTTGGGACCTACTGGCCCTAATTTGAGAAGCCCAAGGCACTTGGAAGCCACATGAAAGAGGTTCAGTCAACAGTCCCAGTTGAGCCCAGCTTTCAGATCATCAAGCATGTGAATGAAAGAAGACTCCAGAGGATTTCAGTTCCCCATTCATAACTCCCAGTTATTTGAGTCTTCTCAGATGAGGTTCCAGACATTATGAGCAGCAACATGTCCCATCGGAATTCCTAACACACAGTCTGTGAGCATAATAAAATGGTCACTGTGTTACACCATGGTCACTGTGTCACACCAGGAAGTCCTGGGATGCTTTATTCTGAAACAGAAACAGGCATAATGAGACTGAGGTTGGAAATAAATTCTTGGCAAATAGAAGAGAAAGAGAAATAAGAGGCACAAAGAAGTGCCAGGAACACGTAAAGGACTTTGAATGTGCTGAGAGGGAAGGAAATCAGATGACTAAGAGATATAATGCTTAATTAATATAACGCACCTCCAGCTTTGTCCCCTAAACTAACTCCATTGCAATGCTCCTTTAGTCACCTCTTCAGAATTTGAATAATCTATAGTTGACCTGGCAAACTCTGACTGCTCCCCTCAAGATGGAACTGAGAATTCATCTCCTAGGTGAAAATTCCACAACCAGTAACAGCTTCCCACAATTTCCCACACTCACTCACCATCAATACGTATGGGTCCCATACAAAGGGAACATATTATGTAGTACTATGTGATATTTTGATGTGTCTGCATTGTCAAATGGTTAAACTGAGCTAATTAACAAGTCTGTCATTTCATATATTTATCACGTTTTATAGTGCAAATACTTAAAAATCCACTCAGTAACTTCAAAATATACAATTAGTATTGTAGTCACAACAAATAAAAAAATGGAAACAACCGAGGTGCTCACTGAATGGATGAGAGAAAATGGAATACATACACAACGCAATTCTAGTCAACCTTGAAAGAGAAGGAAATTTTGTCATTAGAAGCAACATGGATAAAGCTGGAGGACGTTATGCTTAAGAAGTAATTCAAGTATAGAAAGACAAATAAAACATGATCTCATTTATATATGGCATATAAAAAGTCAAACTCAAAGAAACAAGGGTAGAATAGTGGTTACCATAGTCTGGAGAAGAGGGAGATGTTGATCAAAAGGTGTAAAATTTCAGTGAAACAAGAGGTATAAGTGTTAATGATCTATTGCAAAAAAAAAAAAAAAATGAACATTAAAAATTTTTTTTTTTGCATTCCTGGTACCCAACACAGTGTGAGACACACACTAACAAGATATTCAATAAATGTTACCATATGAAGGAAATCTACAGAAGAAGAAAATAAAATGTTCCTTGTTTTTATCTGCTATTTCCTTCTCTTTTCCTTTTCACACCTTCCCAACTTATGCTTCTTAAAGCTAACAACACGGGGAGAAAGTGATGCTATGAGTTTCTAAAGCTACCCATTTTGAAATTTATTTGGAGCTTAGCCTCTACTTAGATTCACAGGTTTCTGAGTAATTTAATTGGTTAGAAGAAACAAAGCTATGAAACCTGAAACCCAGGTGCTTTGCAGAAAACAACACTTTTTGCTCATTAGCTTCAGTCTCAAAAAAAATGTAACGAATGGTCTCAATCAATGGTTTTTTACATTGTTTTACTACAAAACACAGGAAAAAATGTTTTAAACTGGACTTTAGAACATATCTGTATGTGTTACAAAAATAAATTTATTCTCATTACTTGCAATATATTTTGATTTTCTATTTAATTTTATTAAAAACAGTTAATACTAGACATAAACCACAGAAGAGACTTCACAACCAACAATGGTTTGTAACCACTAATACAAAATGTGCTGGTACTATTATACACTAACCTACAAATTCAAGAAGTTAGCAAGCCAGATGTGGTGGCACACACCTGTACTTCCAGCAACTCAGGAAGCTGAGGCAGGAGGATCACAAGTTCACGGCCAATCCCAGCAACTTAGTGAGACTCTGTCTCAAAGTAAAAAATAAAAAGGCTGGAGATGCACTTCAGTGTTAAAGCATTCTTGCACTCAATCCCCAGTATTGGAAGGCATGAAAAAGAAAGAAAAAGGCGGCGGCAGCAGCTGAGCAAATCAAAACAAAACAGAAATTCAAGGAAATATACGCCCAGGCACATCATAATCAAATTACAAAAAGTTAAACACAATTAAAAATACCCTTGAAAGCAGGTAGAAAGAAATGACATATTATTTATAGAGGAACAATGCTTTAGAAGGACAATGGATTGCTCATAAAACATTATCGCAGGCTATTGCCTGGGGGCAGTGGCACAACATTGCTAAGAGCTGAAAGAAAAGAACTGTTACACAGAGTTATACATAAGTATATATATATATTTTTTAATGAAAAATCCTGAAGCAATGAAATATAAAAATCAAGATCTCACATGAAAGATAACTAAAAAAACAATCACCACTAGACCTACCCTGAAAGAATCTCTGAAGTTCTTCAAACAGAAAGGAAATGCTAAAAAAAAATACTGAAACATAAAAAACTATTGAAAGTGTAAAGATATAGAGATATGTAATGTTATCCTCCCTCTTCAATTTTCTAAATATGTTATACAACTGAAGTAAAAAAAAAAAAGTCAATTGATGCACTTTATGTATGTGGGAGAAATACTTAAGATAATACTATAATGTGGGAAGGCAAAGGATGGAGCTAAGGTTTCTACAGTTTACTCAATGGGTATAATGCTGACATCAGTATAACGTTGTAAGTTATGAATGGATAATGTAATGCCTAACACAACCACTAAAAAAATTATACTCTAAACAACAACCAAAAACCACCACAAAAAAATTAAAATGGAACACCAAATATTTTGTAGAACCCACATAAAGGAAGGAAAAAAGGAAAGAAAAGCAGATGTAAGAAACAGAAGTAAAATGGCAGACTCAAGCCATAACATTATAATATTAAATATAAAAGGTCTAAGAATTAACAATTAAAAGATAAGCATTTAGCAAATGAAATTTAAAAACATGAACCAATTATAGTAGTGTTCCCTCCCCATGGAGACACATTCCAAAACCACCAGCAGATGCCTAAAACTGTGGCAAGCATCAAATCTTACATATACTATGTTTTTCCTATACATGCATACACAAAGCAAATGCATTTTCCACCTTAACTACTTATTACATATTATGACCATAATTTTTATAGTCTGAAAACTATGACTGGTTTTGACAGCAAAACCAGTATGGATTTCCTTTCCTTTCTTCACAAGTTTATGGATACAAGATCCATTCTTACTGTAGATCCTAGCAACCCTAACATATATTTCCCCTTTCCTTATTAAATCAAAAACTTCCACCGTTCACTTAAAGCAAGCACTTTCTGGCTTGTCTTTGGCATATACAAACTGCCAGCATCACTAGCCTTGTATTTTAGGGCATTATAAAGTAAAATAAAGGTTACCTGTACACAAGCACTATAATAATGTGACAGGGGACCCATAATTGGAAAAGATACAAATGATTAGTGGGCAGGTAATATATATAATGTGGATATGTCAGACAAAGTAATGATGCACATCTTGGGTGGGATGGAGTTGGGCAGTGCAAGACTTACAACTTAAACCATTTATTTCTGGAATTTTCCATTTAATATTTTTCAACTTCAATTGACTGCTGATAACTGAAATTGTGAAAAGCAAAAGCTCAGATAAGAATGGACTACTGTTTATACTACCTTAATGCAACTAACTTTAAATATAATATACTAATACTGGTAGAATGAAAATAGATGGGAAAAGATATCAAAAGAAAACAAGAGTGGCTTTATTAATATCAGCTAAATTAGAACGGGACACAATAAGAAATGACCGAACAAAACACATTATAGAACAACATACTTATAACATAGTGATAAAAGAATTAATTTGGGGCTGGAGCGGTGGCCTGGCAGTTGTGGCATCTGCCTGGCACGAGCGAGGACCCGAATTTAAACCCCAGCACCACATACATAACAAAGTGTCCCAGGAATGAAAGTCATACGAAAAACTAAAGATTGCCTCTCTCTCTCTCACTGTCCCCTTTCTTTAAAAAAAAAAAAAAAAATCAATATAGCAGGAATGCATAAACAATCCTAAATGTGCATGCAATCAACAAAACAGCTTCAAAATACATGACTGAAACATATAGTAGTTTAGACAAAAAAATTACAAAGGAGATAGAGCTAAACAATACCATCTATCAACAGGATTTAAATTTATAAAAGAATCCATTTGAACAAGAGTACAATACACATTCTTTTCGAACACCCATGGAATATTTATCAAGACAGTCCACATAACTAGGTTATAAAACAAAACGCAACAAAATTTAAAAGAAAATCAGATCATACAAAGTGAGTTCTCTAACCACAATGAAATAGGAATCAAGAGGAATAATAGTAAGATTTCCAAACACTTGGAAGTGAAACACACTTCTAAATAATCCAGGTGTTAAGAGGAAGTTCCAAGGGCAATTTAAAATAAAACAAAACAAGGCACTGATTAAAAATGATAATGTAGTAAATTCTGTGAGAGCTAAAACATGCTGACTGGAAGACTCATAACACCAAATGCTTCATTAGAAAAGAGGAAAGATCTCCAAATATAAATTTCCACCTTAAGGAAAAAAGTACAGAATAAATCCAAATCAAGCAGAAAGAAAGAATACAAGAGCAAAAGTCAAATTGAAAATAAAAATAGGGGAAAAAACAGTGAAAAAAGCTCATCTTTGACAAGATGAATACAAATGAAAAATTCTGATTAACAATGAAAAAAAGAAGGACAGAATAACAGGAAAAAAAAGAGTAGTGGCACACAATGCAGACATGAAAGGGACAAACAGCATTACAAACAGTATTTGTCAACTGAGATAAACGAATGAATGCCCCAGAAGAACAAATGACCACATTTCTCCCAGAATAAATTAATTTGAATAGTTCTAAATTATTAAAGATACTGAATTAACAGTTCAAGAGCAACCAAACATGAATTCTCTTATAACCAGACAGTTTCACTGGAAAAATCGACCAAATTTTTATAAAAGAATTAACACCAATTCTACACATTATTAAAAAATTTCTCAACTCCTTTTATCAGCTCAATATTATTTTGATAATAAAAATGGGCTATTTTATTGAAAAGATCAACTGATAAAGAGTAGACAAAAAAAACAGCCAACACAAACTTGATGAAAAAAATATAGTCTCTCTTTAGATCTAGAAAATGATAAGAATGTTTTACTTTTATTCAACTTTGTACTAAATGGAAGAGGAGAAGAAAGGAATAGAAACATGCAGAATGGAAAGAAATAAAAAATTCTAAAAAATCTTGAAGAAATATCTTAGAACCTACAGATGAATTTATCAAGGTCACAATACACAAAAATCAATCATATTTCTATATTATAGCAATAAAAACTGGGCCAAAAATTTAAGAATACTACTTATACTAGTGATCCCTCTAATGAATATTTTAAGAATAAACTTAAACCATGCACAGAATATATACTGAAAGAAAAGCTAATGAAATAAATCTAAGAACTAAATAATTGGAGAAATATACATGTTCATGGATTGGAAAACTCAAAACAGTAAAGATGTCAATTCTGCCCAGATTGATCAACAGATTTTAAATAAAATTTCCAGAAGGGTTTTCTGCACATACATAAGCATATTCTAAAATTTACCCAAAAAGGCAACATCTAGAATAGACAAAACAATTCCAATAAAGAAAAATAACATGGGAGAAATTAGTATATCCAATTTTAAAAATTTAAAGTTGCCATATTGAAAGCAACATGCTACTGAAAAAAGGTTAAACAGAGACCAATGGAACAGAGTCCAGACTTTGACCCAGAGAAGTAGAGCTGACTTCTGACAAAGTGCACAGGCAATTGCCAGGCAAAGGAATGGTCTTTTAAATAGTGCTGGAACGGGCGGGCGCAGTGGCTTAGTGGTCACAGCACTTGCCTGGCATGTGTGAGGACACAAGTTCAAACCCCAGCACCATGTACAGAACAAAGTGTTGGAGCAAGGAAAGCCACACAAAAAACTAAAAATTGATTCTTTCTCTCTCTCTCTCAAAAAAAAAAAAAAATAGTGCTGGAAGCAGACATACACATTTAAAAAAAAGAGTCATGACTTAAAACTCCCACCTTATACAAAAAATAGTTCAAATGGATCACAGATGTAAATAGAAAGTGAAAAATTATACAGCTTTTAGAAGAAAACAGGAGTGGCTGCAGCAGTGCCTTAGCGCTTGCCTGGCATGTGCGAAGACCTGCGTTCAAACCCCAGCACCATGTACACAAGAAAATGTCAAAGTAAATGTTGGAGAAAAAAAGGCCAGACAGAAAAATAAATAAAAACTGATTCTCTTTCTCTCTCTCACTGTCCCTCTCTCTAAAAATATAAATAAAATTAGAAGAAATTCTGTGAATGTAGAGTTGGCAAAGAATTTTTTAGATTCAACACCAAAAGCATATTCCACACAAGGAAAAAAAGACAAGTTAAATTTTATCAAGATTAAAATCTTTTGCTCTTTGAAGGGTACCAATACGAGTATAAAAAGGTACCTGGGTGCAGGATACAGACCTGTAATCCTAGCAACTCAAGAGGCTGAGGCAAGAGGACTGTAGATTCAAGGCCAACCTGAGCAATCTAACAACTCAGAGAAACCTTATCTCAAAGGAAAAAATAAAAAGGAATGGGCATGTAGCTCAGTGATAAAGTGCCCCTGAGTTTAACACCTAGTACCCCCACCAAAAAAAAAGTTATATAAAGGTAAACTACATAAAAATATTTGCAAACCACCTATTTGACAAAGGGCCTATATATCTAGACTAAACACTTTTTTAAACTCTTAAAACTGAATAGTAAAAAAACAACCGAATTTTAAAATGGGCAAAAGACTCAGACATTCCCCCAAAATAATGTATATATGACAAACACATGAAAACATGTTCAACATCATTAGCTATTAAGGAAAAGCAAATGACAAACACAATGAGATACCACTACATCTATTAAGCTATTTATAGTTTAAAAATACTGATACTATCAAGTGTTGGTAAGGAGGTGGAACAACTGGAACTCTCATACATTGCTGGTGGAAATGTAAAATAGTATGGCCACTCTGGAAAACAGTTTGGAAGTTTCTTATAAAATTAAACATATACTTACCATATGACCCAGCAATCCCACTTCTGGGTACCTATCCTAGAGAAATGAAAACTTAAGTTCACATAAAAATCGGTACCATCAATGTTTATAGCAACTCTAGTCATGCTCCCTAAAACTGAAAACTCAATGCTCTTCAAAGAGTTATGGAAAAACTGTAGTACATCCACATAATGGAATATTACTCATTAATAAAAAAGGAACACAATATTAATACATACAACAACTTGAATGATTTTCAAAAGCACACTGAGTAAAAAGAAGCCAGCCTCAAAGCTTACATACTATAGATCCTATGTATACGACATTCTTAAAACAATAAAATTATGACAAAATACACCAGTGTTTGTGAGGAGACAGGACAAGAGAATATTTTGGAGTGCTTTAACTATTCTGTATCATGACTATGATAAAGGTTACTGAAACTTTCATGCATATTAAAATTCCTGGAATTGTATCCCATAAATCAATTTCACAGTATATTCATATTTAAAAAAACAAAATTATAAAGCAAAAATAAAATAATGGGGCTCATTCCCAGACTTAGAGAATTAGAATTCCAAAACTGCAATGTAGTTGGCTGCATTTCTAAGAAGTTCCATGGATGATTTTGGTGCACAATGAAGGATGAGTACTTTTAACTCCTTAAATTTGATTTCTCCACCCTTCCATTACTTCTTTAGGTCAGACTCTCATCCATCAGGCCTATGGGCACCAAATCACCTTCTACTTAGTGCTAGAGTGATCTCTGAAGGGATAAATTTCAATCTCTTCAGCATGGCATGCAAGACCTCCATGATTTGGCCTGTCTACCACTCTCATCTCTCTCCATGACCTTCTTTTGTACTCCACAGCCGAATAACAAAGGAATACTGCAAATCCCCTCAAAAAGATCTACTATTTCATACCTCTGGGGTTTTGTTCAAATTTGTCTGAATCCCACTTCACCAATCTGCCTACCAAGTATTTTTCATGACAGTGTTTGTCCTATGTTCTATGTTGCTCCCCAACCTAAAAACCTTTCAATGGTTTTCCATCACTGAGCACACTATGAGGCTCATTTCTTAACCATTCCTGTTGCACACTTAAAACATCAATTTTTACCATAGCTCATGTTTTTACAACTTCATGCCTTAGTTAATGATGCTCTCTGTACCCCCAGGACATTTTTCCCACCCATCTTTTCCTGGGTAAAATCCATGTATTCTTCTAAAATAAATACTTGTTATTGCCAAGAAGTCTTCTGTACTTTCAGGACAAGATAATTGCACTCCTCTATTCTTATAGTTTCCCCTTTGATTATTATAACCACAACACTTACCTTATTATATTGAAATTACTGTTTTCATCCCCTTCATTTTGCTCTTTAAGAGCCAAGACCAAATTTTATATCTTTATATTATCCTCAAGCTTAACACAGAATCTGGAACAAATGGGTACTTAAGTGTTCCTTGAAGAGAGCAATAAATGAAAAAGAAATTTTACCAAATAATTTAATACACACACCTCCTTTTCTGCAAAAGGACAACAGTGTTTAACACCTAAAACTCTATATATAGCTCAGATCACTCTAAGTTGATCATGTTATAAGCTATTGTCAACTAAACATCTTTACTTACATGTCCTACCTGCATCTCAAATTCAATTTAAACATACAATCCCTTTTCTTCCTCAGTCCCTTTAACTCAAACATACTTTCTTGTACTGTCATTTTTTAACCAATTCAAGAGCCCAAAGTCACTTCATTAGAAACTTCACTATCATTCTAAATCCTACCCTTCCCCTCCTTCCTCACACTCAAACAGTTATGAAGTCCCACTGATTTGCTGAGATCTAAGCTTTCCATATTCAGTGCCTCAGGTCAAGCACCTGCTTCTTCAAACCTGGGCATGGCAACAATTTACTAATACAACAGTCTCAAGGCCTGCAATTCTGAATCCCAGAAATCTACTTTTCATGTCAACATGATTTTCTGAAATGCAGGATCATCATTTTACTCTTTTGATTGATACTTTACCATCTCTAAGAAAAAGTGGAGGGGCTGGAGCGGTGGCTCAGCGGTTTCGGCACTTGCCTGGCAAGCACGACCCGGATTCAAACCCCAGCACCATGTACACAACTGAGTGTTGGAGCAGCAGAGGCCATGTGAAAAACTAAATAAAGTTGTTTCTCTCTTTCTTGGTCTCTCTCACTGTCCCTCTCTCTTTAAAAAAAAAAAAAAAAAAAAAAAAAAAAAAAAAAAAAAAGAAAGAAAAAGTGGAAACTCCTTAACATGGTATAAAAATATGGTCTTCAATAATCTGGCCTCTGCTTTCTTCTCTGCACTATATCCCAGAATCATACTGAATTTCTTGTAGTTCCTGAGGTGCAGCCATGCTTTCTCTATGCTCAAGCAAGAAGTTCCATCTGTAATATTCTCCTACAGCATACTCATCTGGCAATCTTCCAAGACTGAGGTCGAAGGTGATTCCTCTACAAAGTATTCCTAATCCATAACCCCAATCCATTACTACTCCTGAAAAAAACAACTGATCAATTCTTCCTTTAGGTTTCCATCACTTTCATATATGTCTACTACAATACCTACTTATAACATCTATTTATAAGATTGCAAATCTGTCTTCCTCTATCCCGGGAGACTTATTAGCCTCTTAAAGGCGGGAATCATGTTATGAATGCTCCTCAGCTTCCTTAGCATCTAAAAGAATTGTAAGACACACTGAAAGTATTCAATAAATGTTTATTAAATTAAAAGGCAAAAGATTAATAAGTCTTCATATTGGTATCCCCCCATCCCCCACTAGGAATTAAAGCCAAGGGCTTTATCACTTTACCACTGAGCTATATCCCCAGCCCTTTCTATTTTTTTTGAGACAAGGCCTCATTAAGTTGCCCAGGCTGGCCTTGAATTTGCAATCCTCCTGCCACAGCTTCATGAACAGCTGGGATTAAGTGCCACCAAGGCCAACTTTTATGTTTTTTTTTTTTAACCCTATTGTAAAATTAGAATTCACACAAAAAAAATTTTTTTAGTATACAAAATATTAGCCTTGCAAAGTCACAATGAGGCAAAATTCATTAATTTGCTTTTTAAAAAAAAATCCCATTAATGGGTATTTATGCCCTATGTACACAAAATAATCATCAAATTATGATGAGTGCTCACATCTTTTAAAGAATGTATCCTATTTCTAAGTGAAAATAAAGTTATTTTTAATACCTTCTCACCTCACCATTCTGCACCTTTTTACTTATTCTCTCTCTCAACTATAATCTCAAGCTACCCTAATATTAGACTGGGAGTTTCTCTCAGGCTTATCCTAGTTCCACCATGCCCTATAATGATCCATGTTCCAAAATAATCCCATTCTCTCATTATTTCAAATTTCTCATTCTCTCAGTGGAGCAAGATGAAAGCAAGAAAGCATTCTCCAGAAACCCAAGGATAGCATGAATATATAAGTAACTAATATGTTTAATATTCCCAAAGAGTATATACATTTTAAAACAGGCAATAATAAATGCAAATAAATGCTGAATTAACATATTATGAAAGAAGTTTTCTGAGACATTTCCTAATGGAGGAGGAACGGAAGGAAGACCTAAGTTCATCTACTCTGGACTACACAAATTTTAATCAAATTATACTGTAATGGACACAAATTTCAGCTGATTTGAAGAAATCACTTATCAATATGACACATGAGAATAAGAACATCTACAACTCACAGTACTGTTTTGTGATTCAAATGAGATAAATAGGAAAATATTCGGTAAATTGCGGGTTCCATATAATGGGAAAGAAGTTGGTATCCAACTCCAGAATGAATGCAGATCCAAGAGTTTGCATGAATAAATCAACGCTGATTTTTCAGTATTAGGTATTCTATAGACATTATGTGACTTTGTATCCTTTGTCTTCCATATTCTTTCATCTACTTCTTTTAGCTTCTTCTCATTCTCATTCCTTCTGGGAAAGCAATAGCTTTCCATCAACTTACTTTTCTACAATAGTGAATTTTTCTCCATTTTCACAATTTAGTGGTCATCTGAATGGTCACATCATGGGTTGTTAACTAAATGCTAATTTGTACTTCAAGTTACCCTCCTGATTATTTTTAAATTATCTCAACTTCTTTAAAATTTGTCTTCATAAATTAAGAATGCTTTCATTTACTAATGTTAACAGAGATGCTAAGATTTTACAAAGGAAGAAAAAATATGACAAGTCAGAGGAACTGAATATAAATGGATTGGTTTAAAAAAAAAAAAACTGAGCAATATGTGCCTATACTCCCAACTACTTCAGAAGCTGAGACAAGAGGATGCCTTTAGTCTAATGGTTCAAGGCCAGACTGAGTACCACAAGAGACATTCTTTAAAAAAAAAAAAAATTGAGATATTGCTATGGTTTGGGTATCTCTCAAAGGTCCATAATTCAAGGGCTGGTATACAGGATACCAGTGTTGGAAAGGTGTGCAACCTTTAGGAGGTGGCGCCTACTTAGAGATTATTCAGGGTGTGCTTTCTGTTCCTGGCTGGAGATGTGACCTCTGGTTCCTACACATGTTCCTGCCATAAAATACCACAATGTGCCACCCTCCTGAAAACAACCAATGCTTTTGAACCTCCAAAATTATGACCTAAATGAACCTTTATTTCTCCAAGTTAGTTGTCACAAGTATTTCATTGTACCAATGCACAACTGACTAATATACTGTGATAATTTTTAAATGAAAAATTCAGGATTAAAAATAAGAACTTAAAAAAGGTGTTTTGTTGAGACAGAATCTTGTTATAATGCTCCAGGATGGCCTCAAATTTAGATTCTCCCACCTCAGCCTTCCAAGGACCTGGGATTACAGGCATGTACAAGAATTTAAAAATTCAAAAGAATTTAAGAAAAATGAGACAGGGTCTCACTGAGTTGCTTAGAGCCTTGTTAAGTTGCTAAAGCTGGTTCTGAACTTGCAATCCTGCCTCAGTCTCCTGAGTCGCTGGGATTACAGGCATGCACCACTATACCCAGATTTAATGTCTTATATACTTCTGGGAGAGCCAAATTATTAACAGTGACTATCCTACACAAAATATTTGAGGACATTAATTTACTAAATCAACAAAACCTTTCCATTAAGAAATTTTAGTCAACTGGTGAATTGTAATTACAGAAAAATATTAGGTAAGCACAAATGCCAAAATCAAACAAAGCTCCTTATTTGCTATTTTCTTCTTCTTTTTAAGAGAGAAGGACAGTGAGAGAGAGAGAAAGAGAGAGAGACAAAGACAATCAATTTTTATTTAGTTTTCCATGTAGTTCTCGTTGCTCGGACACTTGATTGTGTATGTGGTGCTGGGGTTTGAACCTGCACACTCCCACATGCCAGGCAAGCACTGTAACTGCTGAGTCACCTTTCCAGCCCCTCCTTATTTGCATGAAAGATACTATTATAAATGCAGGACACGAAAACTTCAATGAGACTGAATTCATAGAAACCATCTGGGAGAAAGTTAAAAAAATTTAAGGACTATTCAATTCAATAATACAAATCCATGAACTACTTAGTAAATACTTATAATCAATTTACTGATAAAAAGAAATTAGCCAACATTTCTTAAAGGCTTTTTTTTAAATTCAAACCAAGATAAACCAAGCAAACAAAAACAATTATAATAGTGATGATTTTGAGAACCTAAAATTTTCTTAGAGAAGCCAGAATTTTGAATATGAATTGCCCACAAGTATGCTTTTTAAAATGTAAAAGAAAATTAAGAATTGAAAAAAATTAACTATTTCATTAGAAAAATAAGGTAACCACACATAAAAGTTTAAGACTTTTCACTGATTTTTAAAGTGAGCATGTGCTACAGATTACTAATAAAAGTACCTTTCCCATTGAAGAATTTTCTCTAACAGCCATAGAAATGAGGGTTCAATGGGGGAACAATGAAAAAATACTTTTGCTTCATAAAACAAACACAGATGCATTGCTGCATTAAGGGAAAAAACATTCTCATAGCATTACTTTAGTTTCAGTTCTTGCATCTTCTAGAAACAGCTACACACAGAGTTCCAACAGTATTTGCCATGTAACTTACATACTCTAGTTAACTATAAAACTAATCTGGAGGCACTGTTTATTTTAAAAGCTAAATTATTAAATGTTAATTGATATCAATCTACACCTTATTTCTAATCTTCACATTACCAGAAAATGCAGTTTCATTCTTATTTCTAAAGATAAATGTACATGAGAACTTACACAGAATCTTTTGCCTGTCACTACATTAAACATATCATTGTCAGGTAAGTAATAAAACTTATGGAACAGAAGCTTAAGAATCTAATAAATGAACAAAACAATCAACTTCTGCCCAACTATAACACTTTAAATCTAATATTTAATAATGAAAGTATAAAAATGCTGACTGACATGTTAATAAGATGCTAAGAGTGAGCACTGGAGAACTTTAAAGAAAATTGTAAAAATTATTTGGAAAATAATAAGCAATATTATAAAACAATATATAAGGGACAAAGAAGATTCATCAATATTACCAGATACCATGTTGTGTACTACGCTAATATAAACTGAAAATAATAGAGTAAGCCATAATAAAATGTTAATTTTACCTATTAATTTACCTATTAATTCAGAGGGAGAAAAAAGTATGTCTTCCCCAAATTCATACATTGAAACCTAATACCCCAACGTGATATTAAGAGGCAGTGCTTTTGGTAGGTGTCTAGGTCCTGAAGGTGGAGACCTCATGATTGGGATTAGGTGTTGTTATAAAAAAGACCTGAGGGAAAGTATTTGCTTCTTCTACCAGGTGAGAACACAACTAGAAGGTGCTGTCTATAAGGAATGAATTTAGACAGGGATCCTTGACTGCCCAGACCCCAGAACTGTGAGAGAAAAATATTTGGTGTTTTTAAGTCCTTCAGTTTATGATTTTATTAAAGCAGCAGGAACAAATTAAGATATAATTTAATAAATCTCAAAAAAAATTATGAAAAAATGAGTAAAATCTGTAGAAAGCAAAAGTACAGTTATTTTAACTGTAGAGGAGTTCTTGTCTATTTCACTTTTAGAAAAGGAAAATTGCAACGGAAAGATGAAAAATGGATCAAAACCAATAAACCTGAATAGAGCAAATACTCTATTATGCCTGCCTTAGTATTTTGCTGTAGACAAGACCTAGAACAGACACAGCATGTTTAGGGCAACCTTACCATTAGCAATGAGTTGTAAGAGGTCATACTCTAACTCAATGTTCTCAATCCTAAAAGTTATTTTAAATAGCTCTGAATACATAATAAACACTAAGTTAAATTTTCAGGAATAAAAAGAATCTGTGCAGAGTTTAAGTGTAAATGCCTAGGGCTGGAGCGGTGGCTCTGTGGTTACGGCACCTGCCTTGCATGCGCAAGTACATGAGTTCAAACCCCAGCACCCACATACACAACTAAGTGTCTGAGCAACGAAAGCCATGTGAAAAACTCAATAAAAATTGATTCTGTCTCTCTCTCACTGTCCTTCTCTCTTTAAAAAAAAAAAAAAAGTGTAAATGCCTTCATACTAAAAAATCATTTAAACAAAAGAAAGTATTAATATGCTTGATAGGAAGGCAATGTGGATATACATAAAATGCACATGAAATGATGAGAGAACAGAAAGCTGAAATTCATGACAATTACCTAATGACAATTATATGCAGATAGAATTCACTGAAATGTTATTTTTTGTTAAAAGTCATATTTGTAATCTCACATAAGATGACATTCTAATAAGATTGTTTTTATTTCAATTTCAAAAATGATCCAAAATGCTACCAAACATTAAAATAAAAATCAAATGAATATTTTTAAAGGGTCAGGGATATAAGTACAACAAAAAAACTAACCTATCTAGAATCCTGGGGAAATTAATGGGACATTTGAAATTTACAAATGGCTTAAATTACCAAACCCTTAAATTTTCATGTAAAAAAATTTTTTTTTAAAGAGAAAAGGACAGTGAGAAAGAGAAAGAGACAGACAGAATCAATTTTTATTGAGTTTTTCACATGGCTTTCGTTGCTCCAACACTTAGTTGTGTACGTGGTGCTGGGGTTTGAACCCAAGTACTTGCACATGCTAGGCAAGCGCCGTAACTGCTGAGCCACTGCTCCAGCCCTAAAAATATTTTTTAAAGATACACTTGGGGTAGGGGGCTGGAGTGGTGGCTCAGCGGTTACAGCACTTGCCTGGCATGCACAAGAAAGCAGATTTGAGCCCTAGCACCATATACAAAACAGTGTCAGTGCAATGAAAGCCATAATGAAAACGAAATAAAGTTGATTCTCTTTCTCTCACTGTCCCTCTTTAAAAACAAAACAAAACAAAAAGATATGCTTGGGAATACACATGAATTTGGTTGACTTCTTAATGTAGTACACAGAATATAATCATATTTATGTAAGATTCAGGCATGCCATTATGAACACTCAGAACATTAAGTACCCTTGAGAGTGACTCAAATGTACAGACAATATTTTCCTATATTTCTATTAATTGTTTCTCTGCTTTTTATATGTTTTATCCTCCTCTTCTCTTGACAGTCCCTTTGTTTTCACTGAAGCTCTTTATTTTCCTTTTGTAATCTGTTAGTTATATAGTGTGGTAGTTAAGGGTATAGGTTAGGTCTTCTAAATTAAGTCACTTCCACAATATGCCAAAAGGCAGGCACTGCAAAAGTCCCAAGACAGCACTGGGTAGATTCTGTATAGGGTAATATTCCAACTCTCCCAAACAAACTACAAACTCAGTTTCCTCATTTGAAAAATGCAGATAAGAACAGTATTTAAGCATACAAGGTTGTTGTAAGGACAAATTACGAAAAAGCCAATAAAGTAACTGGCACAAAACCTGGCATACAATAAACAGTAAATGCTAACTGTTCCTTTTTCTCCTATGATTGCCTTAGAAATGAAAAGAGCTCAAATTTCTGAAGAATATGTTCATGTAGGTGTGCTCATACTCCAATGTATGTGTATGTAGTTAAAAAATTAACAATGTTTCAATGAGATAATACTTCACATATAAACTTACTTATGCAGCCCAGCAATTCCAATCCTAAATTATCTACCCAGAGAAATAAAAATTTATGCCCACACAGATAACCCCAGCAGCATTATTCGTTCAACCCAAATGTACACAAACTGGTGAATGTATAAGCAAAATATGGTACAGTTTAATCATCCCTAATCTGAAATATATAATGCTCCAAAATCTGAAAGTTTCTGAATGTCATGTCAGTACTCAAAAAGTTCCAGATTTTGGAGCATTTTGTATTTGGATTTTTTGGATTAGAGAAGCTCACCAGTGAAGTCTGCACAAATATTCCAAAATCTAAAAAAACTGCAATCTGAAACACTTTTCAGCCCAAGCATTTTGGATGAGATACTCAACTTATATATCCAAACCATGAAATACTATTCACCAATACAAATAAATGAAGTATTGATATATATACTACATGAGTGATCCTCAAAAACAATGAATAAAAGCAGTCAGACACAAAATACCAGCTGTGTAAACTGTGTTTAGATGAAATGTCCAGAAAAAGGCATATCTAGAGACAGAAAGTGGATTAATGGATGCCTGGGTGACAACAAGGATGAACTTCTGCAAATGGGTACGAGAGGTCTTAATGGGATAACATCTAAAACTGGATTACACCGATTACTGCCCAACTCAGTACATTTACTAAAACCATCACCTTCAATTGTATATTTCATAGTATGTAGATTATGCCTCAATTTTTTTTTTTTTTACGAGAGAAGGACAGTGAGAGTGAGAGAGAGAGACAGAGACAGAGAGAATCAATTTTTGAGTTTTTCACATGGCTTTTGTTGCTCCGACACTTAGTTGTGTACGTGGGTGCTTGGGTCTGAACCCGTGTACTTGCGCATGCCAGGCAAGCGCCGTAATCACCGAGCCACCGCTCCAGCCCCAATAAAATTATTTTTTAAAGAGTCAACAGTGGCTGGGGCATAGTTCAGTGATAGAGCACTTGCCTAGTATGCACAAGGCCTAACTCTAATCTCTGCCTCCATTTTTGCATGGCCTTCTTTTTTAGTACGCCTCTATGTCCTCTCTCCTCTTTGTAAGAATAGTCATTGAATTTAGTGCCTGCTCACAATCCAAGATTATTTCACATCAAGATCCTTAACTAAGTTCTTTTGCAAAGTCCTATTCCAGAAAGGAACCAGACAACTGAAAAACTCAACTTGACAATTCAATATGAAACTGTTTTATATCATTCTTAGCAGAAAATATCCTACCTTTTTTGTTTTTTTCTTAGTAGCAAATATTCTATCATATCAGGAAATTCAACCATTAAAGAACTTGAAACATGCATAAAATGTAGAATGAAAATGTTTAATTATATAAACACCTATTTTTCATAAATGTTCTCTCTTTTAGCTTTCCCTCACCAAGGTGAATGACATCTCCAAATGCCCTGTAGCTCCAGCTACAATTGATGTCATCCCCTTGATCATCCAATCAACCAAATTCTGTGGATCCTTTCAGAAGATATTTCAAATTCTCATCCTTTCCTCTACCACCAGCTTTGCTGAGGTCTCTCCATAATCTCTGGCCAGGTGGGCATTTAAAATCTAAATGTGCTATTACTTCCCTATTCAAAACTCTTCAGTGGATTCCTGCACTTAGAATAAAATTCCAAATAGGCTTTTCTCCCTCCAGCCACACAAGCCACCTTGCATCCTGAAAACATACAATCACAAACCCATCTTTTGTTGTTCCTTTTCTGCTTCATCCAGATATCTGTAAGCCTGAATCTCTCACTCTGTCACCTCTCTGCTCAAAGATCACTTCACAAAGAGGCCTTTCCTGACAATCCTATCTAAAGTAGCAACTCCTGTTCTTCCTTTACCCTTCTATTTTTTCAGCTCATAATCGGGTAACATAATATATATTATTAGTTCATGTTTTCTAACATCCTCACCTTACTAAAATGTTCAATTCCATAAAAGCATGTTAAGTTCACTGCTGTACAAACAGTACTGGGACAATACCTGAAATAGATGAGGAATTCCACAAATATTTGAGTGAAGAATATACCTACTTCCCTCTTTTGTTTTTTTTGAAACCGGGTCCTCACTATGTTGCCCAAGTTGGTCTGGAACTCCAAGGCTCAAGTAATCCTCCCCTTTCAGCCTCTGGAGTAGATGGGACTATGTGTGCCACTAGGCCCAACAAGAATATGTCTAGTTTGAAATGGCAGTAATTTATTCATCCATTTTTAACATTTCATTATCTTTCTTCCATTATTTAAGGAATTATGACAAATATTTCTCCCAATTATTTGCCATTCATGATTTTCTCTGTTAAACCTTATCAGAGAGAGAACCAGTTATCTGCCATTAGATAGAGTAAGAAAAAAAGAAATAATAGGCACACTCCGATATTGATCATTCCAACTGCTCCTTACTTCTATCTTCTCCTCCTAAGGTCAACTGAACTAATGCTTTCCCAAACACATAATAGTTCTCAAGTACAGTATGAATAATTTGGGTATGTCCACTTTATCTTTCTTTCCCCTTAGAGTCCCAAAGCCATTTCCCAGCAGATATGTCCCAAAGGTATGAACTGCATTAATAAATTGAAAAAAAGTCAAATAAATCTGGGAAAAACTAAACAAAATTAACAGGTTTCTTTTTAAACAATTGTTCAGAATCTAAATGTTATTCATGTACACTTTTATAAACTTACAAAATACTATCAAACTTAAATTTTTAAAGAGCATCCTAAGAACTAGGACTCTATGACATTATTTTATTCAGTGCTATCCTAGAGCAAGAATACTTAAAACCAATTTGAGATGTAAAATAAAAGAAATGTAAACAAATTTTTCTTTGAGTCATTTCATTCATTATACTTACCTGTCCTACCTATCTCAGAAATTCAGTCAGCCTAATTTACTGAAAACATCTTTTATTTCAGTTATCAAGGAAGGACAAAAGGTGACTTGCTAATTGCTTTAAATTATAATTAAAGAGTTTGGTGTCTGCAGGATATTGTTTAAGTCATTTTTTCATAAATGGCAAAGATTGACAATAATAAAGTTATCGAAGTATCATAAAACCAGGGCCAAAAGCACTCAGTTAATTCCCCTCCTCTCATATACCCCTTTTTTATAATACGAACAACCAAAATAAGAGTGGAACTAGTGAGGCAGAAGGAAGCACGATCGATGAAGTTTAAGTTTCAGCATTATATTTACACTTCTGGGGGAAACTATGATAGGTAACATACTCATACTATAAGACATCTAAGTCAGTATGACCACTTTACAATATGATGAACATAAATTCATACCCTCCTCTAATGCAAAAATGACTTCTCTAACAATTCTTTTTCTTTCATCCTTCCATATGCCTGCAGGAAAACTCCCCTAATTGCTGCCCTGACACGTCTCCTTTTCCTTTAAAACCTTGAGTACCCTTTTCGCTCTTATTCTGTATCAGTTTCAGTTCCCAATCTTCAACTCTTTCTAACATTTACAAGTATCTTCACAGATATGTGAAGTCAGAAGGTTGAAGTTTAACTAGCTACAGCCCTAACATCAAACAAATTTTTGGAATATGTCCCAATGTACCCTCCTCAAGAGATAAACAATGCTACTTAAAGCCCAATCCCACAACAATCCTAAATTCTTTGAAACTAAAAATAGCTTAGCTGTTGTCTCATCTGCCAGCAGATGGCCAGACTATTTTTAATTCAAGATTCTCAAGAGCAGGAGTGGATCAGACTAAGCTAGGGCAGCCTAGGAGCCCTTACTCTGCAGAGCTCAATCTTCACTGCAGAGTAGTAGTAGGGCAGGTACCAAGAGAGGGCAACCTGGAGCTGTTTAGGGGCCTGTGAGCTTGACATGAATTGTAACAATGAAAGGGGAAGAGGCTCTTTTCTGTTTTTTTGTTTTTTCAAAGTATTCATGAAAATAAAATCTGACAGGTAAAGAATCTGTGATAACTTTAAAATAACCCTGCATATGCTTTTTTTTTTTTTAAAGTTCCTTTACGGAGTGTCTTTGAGAATGAATGTTTTGTTAATGAAGAAAAATCTTCCATACCATAGGTGATGTTTTCTAAAAGTCATACTTTTTAGCCAAAAAATATCCTATTCTTAAGAATACATATAAGCTATAATTTCATTAATATTATTTCAAAACTAACATTTTTAGTTGGTCATTATGTTAGAAGACAGGTGAATGAATTTTGAATACCAATGCCCTGCAATCTGCTCATATACCAGTAATATGAAATTCAAACAAAAACCAAAAAAGAGTGAACTCTAGCATACCATATATTTCTTGTTTGTTGACCATCTCCCTCCAATTCCATGGTAAGTGCTCAATAAGTATATGAGAGGAGAATGAATATTGGAAGACATACTTAGAGAAGGGTCATAACACACAAAATGACCTCTATCTCTACCACCAACTCCTACTCACTATAGACTATGGCTGACTAAACCAGGCCATACCAGTTAGTTTCCCCATACTGCTTTTGATAGGCACCCAGATTATCAAGACGTCAAAGTGGGTCTGGACCAGGTCTCAATAGTGACGAGAAGGGAGTTCTACAGTAGTTTATAGGATCAACACATATTTGGGATAGCATCTACTACAAGATATTATTCTTTCTGCAAAGATGAAACACATTACCCTATCAATTTATGTTTGAGTGATAATGCAGACAGATGAAACAAAGTATCAGGGATTAACTATCATGAAATTGAGCACTGAGATTTACTTTGTAGGAAGCTAAATGTAACTTTTCTGAAATATGGGTAAAATCCCTGATCTATCTCAAGTAAAGAAGTTTCCCTGGTACCTAGCTTGGGTAATCATATTCCCTGAAATAAATTTCTGCTAACTATATGGGAGGTACAAAAAAGTAAAGTACCATAATCTGGAACAGAAAACCCTGACATGGCTGGCACACACAGCACCAAGTAATTTCTACCTTTGGAAATGGTAAGGACTCAGTGAGAAAGTTATAAGCCCTCTTGACATGCCAGTCCAGAACGGCAGAAACACAAGTTAGCAGAAAAGTGCATTCACATTCACAGCACATTAGAGAGGATGTGACCATACAATTATTAAGGTTCAATGCTCTAATTGTACACAGAAGGAAACTAAGGCCCAGGGATTTGCCCAATATACTTCAATGCAACACAACTGGGATTTAAACCCAGGATCCCAGATTCTCATTCCCATGAGCTCTCCATTTAAAAAAATGCATATTTAAGTTAGCATTTTGGAGAGGGAAAAAAAATATATAGATATACAATGTGCTCCATTTCTTTAGGTATTTATAATTTAACACATTAAAATATATATTCTAACATGGAAAATCTGAGTTCTCAAGAACTAAAACTTTAATTTGAATCTCTATGTTCTGTACCCTGCCAAGTTATTCAAAAGCCTACATATAATTCTTTGAGAAATCTTAAAATCACTCCCTCCCTCATACCACTACGATTTAATAAATTATTCCTTTCAGGGCCCAGATACATTTCAACTTTTGCCAGTATACAACTCTTTTCATCCACCTGGGATATGGAATAGTCTTGTTAGCTATACCCAAATGGGAACTTCTATTCAATGAGGGAGGCAAAATCTAAACCTAAGCCCACTATACTACAGAGTCAAAAATATTCTAAGCTGACATTTTTTGATGCTTTTCATATCATTAATTTTAAAGATCCTGGAAAAATAAGCTGTACATAATATCATAGTAAGTTATATATGTTTTAATAATTAAAAGGCAAAGTTGGTTTTAAGGTGTCTTGACCCCTGCAGCATACTTTTACTATAGGTTTTTTTTCCCCCCTTCACCAACACTTTTTTTTTTTAAAGCCCATTTAACAAGCTTCATTTCTTGCCAACTTGACTTAGTCTATTTCCAGTGCTATAAAACAAAGTGGAAGCATCAGGAATTTAGCTTTGTGTTACATGTCCTGGTCTTTCCTTAAGGATATCACCTTGAATGGATGTGATCTATCAGCGTTTTCCCCGTAACAACTCTTTATATACCGATCCTGGCTGTGGGTATTGTTTGGATTTTTCTCTGCTGCAGACTTCATTACACTAGATCTCTTCCGTCTGAACTATAAATCACAATTGAAGCTTAAAAGCGGCTGCCACTGTCCAGACTTGTGGCTGGTGGGTGTCATTGTCTTTTTCATTTCCCCCCTTTCAAAACCTTCCCTGTCGGTGTCACCTGAAACTAGTTATCTGAAGACTGTCTCCCCGCACCCGGTTTTCACACCGCCACCCCCACCGCTTAACCTCCGGGCTTGTTCTTCCAGGTCAGCGCAGTCAGCTACAACATTACTGTTTTTCCCGTGGCGGAGGCGGAGAGCTGTCAGAACGGGCTGCACCTCCTGCACACCCGTTCTCGAGACTGCCAACAAGGGAACAACTTCAGCCTGTCTTCCCAAAGTACCTCGCCAAACGATAAAAGTTATTGTAATTACGAGACGGAACCTTCCCGCACCCCATCTTGACATATCGGCCCCACCTCAATTTCCAGCTAATAAACAACAGCTCATCTTAGGCTTCATCACAAAGGGTGGCAGCCTGTCCGCACCGCACGGTCCGGCCACGAAATCCACTCTCTCTCCAGTCGCACCCTCAAACCCAGCTGTCCCGCGATCCTCAACCCCGCCGTGCTCCCGGAGCCCGGTCGGCTGCCCTTCCTCCTCCACCCCTCCAGCGCCGCGCATCCAGCCGAGTTAGTGTCAACTCCAGCCAGGCGGCAGCCAGCTCCGCGAGGGCTCCCGGACGTCGAGACCCCGGCGACCCCAGCCCGGGCCTCCTCCCCGCTCACCTAACGCCACCTCGCAGGCTTTGCGCAGCTGGGAGTGATGCGCCTTCCTCACTTCCTTGTCGGCCAAAATCTTCTCCAGGGCCCGGGTCAGGAACATGTTCTTCGTCTTCTTCCCCTCATACATGGACGCGGAGAAGGAGGCGGCGGCTCTTCCGACCCGCGGCTCCCGGCGGCTGGAGGGGAGGAGGTGGGGGAGGAAGAGAAGAGAGAAAGGAGAGGAGGAGGTGGAGGTGGGGGAGAGGAGGCGTGGAGGGCAGCGGCAGGATCAGGAAGGGGCGGGCGGGCCAGCGGGACCAGCCGCGGTGCCGGCGAGGGGCGTCGAGGTCCTCGCCGCTCCCGAAAGGACGTCCCTCGAGGGCCGCGCCCGTCGGGCCTCCGCTTCTCGCGGCCCGGGGGTCGCTTCCCGGCCACCCCCCTCACTCGCTCCTTCGGCCCGGCGGCAGCGAGGAAGGCCTGCCTGGGCGGCCGTCTTCTTCCAGGAACCGAGAGCCGAGGCGGCGGCGGCGGCTCAGAGGCCCGGCGAGAGCAGGGCAGCCCTGGCTACTGTGGGGAATAGCACCCGCCGCGGCCGCGGACTGGCCTCCATCACCGCCGACCTGCCCCGGCCGCCATGTTGGGAGGAAACGACGCGTCACGCAGCGGCCGAACGGCTGCAGAGGAGGAAGCGGCGGTGGCGGTGCTGCCAGCCCAGAGCTGCCGCGGCGCCGGGAGGCAAGGGGCGGAGGGTGACGCGGGAGGAGCGGCCCGAGCCGCTGCGCTACGGCGGCCCGGCGGGGTCTCGCCGCCTCCCGCGTTCGCCTGCAGGGTGGCGTGGGGCGTGGCGGGCGTCCTGAGGCGCGGAGCCTGGCACTGGGAGCTCCTCGCCGCGGCTGGCGGAGGGGCCCCGGGACCCGTCGGCCGAGCAAAACTGCCGGCTGCGCTGCAGCTGCTGCGAGCTTCTGGCGATGCCGTGGGCAGGACCACAGACCTTTCGGTTCCCAGGGTCACAGAAATAGCCGCTTCGCTCATTGTCAGCCTCGATGGTCTCCACCTGCCGGGCTCCACGCTAAATTTCGTTCCCAGGTGCACGGAATTGCAGGGACCGTGCCCTCGGACCACCTCAGGGAGGATTCTCTTTTGGGAAAAGTAAGCAAAAACCAATTGTCAAGATTGAGGAATTTTTTCACTTTTTTTCATCTTAATTAACTCCGTAAACTAGATTTCTGGTCCTTTCTGAATTGTTTCTGAGGTTAAGGTGAATATTTCTGAATGAGATCCCTGCAAGAGTCCCGTGTTTCTGAACCTTTAATATTAAAATTCGGTTCAGGATAAGAAAACCAGTTCCAGAAGGGTCAGACTTTTAAGTACAAATTAACACACGTGACCATGTGTCTGCTTTAGTATCAAAGAATTCAGATTTCTGCAGCGTTTAGTTCTGAGCAAAAAAAAAAAAAAATATATATATATATATATATATATATGTGTGTGTATATATATATATAAGGAGTGCCATAAAATATATGCAGACAATTTTCATGGTGATCTAGGGGCATATCTCCAAGTTCCAAACTGCTGTACGATTCCGTCAACACAGGGTCTTTAGTTATTAGGATATGCCTTTCACTTTTCTTTTCCATTACATTACTTTAACTATAGATTTGTCCTAATGCAAACATCCAAACCCAAGGATGAAAAAAACCGAAGTGACAAGTGTTGGGACAAATGTAAAAGCCGTAGAAATTAAAAATACAAAACTTGAAGGTGACCCAGAGTTAAAGAGAACAAGTAGATTCATTTTTAAAACTTGATTGCTATGAGAGATTAATAAATTCATTAATTTTATTTTTAAAGGCTATGTAGATTCTTGGAAATTTGGGATTCGTTGTACTCCCGCATCCAATATAATACTGATTTTCTACATACACTCTAATAGATTATAAACTTTTTGAGAACATGCTCCCATTTCTGATTTGTTTTTGTTTTTTCATAATGCCAATGTTGTGCCCAGTACTGTCAAAAGTGTTATGTGATCACCAAATCCATTTATTCTTCCTCAGTATAGAGATGTTACATTCTCCAGACTCACCTGCAGTTAGATGTAGCCATTAGGCTTGGCCCATTAAAAATAAAACAAACCAAAACCAAAAAAAGCTTCCCCAAGCTATCTTCCATGCTTTTTCCCCTTCTGTGGCCATATGCTAAAGACAGCAGAACCACAAATTAGAAGGAATTACCATTGGAGCAGAACCATCCACCCATTAGGAATAACCATATTGGACTTAACATGAACAAAGTATGCTCTTCATTTATGGTTAGCAGCAAACTCATACTATTCTTGGGATTCAGAGACCCTTACCCTTGAGCGGTCTACCTCAGTGCACATATCACAATCTTTGTTCATTTTGTCTGCTGCTTTTCTAGTTTATTGATTGGTTATCTGTTTTCCTCATAAAAGCAGGGACTTCACCTGTCTTTTCTACAGGGCTGGCATCTACTGTGTTGATAGCATAGGAAAGGTCTTTGATATAAAGTTGTTAAATGACAGTCACTGGGGCTAAGTGAAGCATGCTACCTGCTTTTATAGAGCTTATACTGTGTACCAGTGAAAGCACTAGTGAATACACAATGACAAATGTGTAAAATGTGATTAAAGACTGGAGTGCTGTGAGGCTATCTAAAGATTCAGGGATGACTTCCCAGAGGAACTGACTTTAAACTGAAACCTGAAGGAAGAGGAAAAATTACCCAAACTAAGTCAGTGAAGAATTTTCCATTCAAAGTCTTGAGGTTGGGGGAAGCTAGGCAAGTTTCAGAAAACAAAGCAAGGTAGTATGGTTTAAAGTTAGGATAAAGGGAAAATGGTAAGAATGAAGAAGGATTTAGGAGCAGATCATATGTAGTCTTGTTGACCATGTTAAGGGTTTGGAATTTCATCCTATTAGCAGTGGAAACCCATTGAAGGATGTTGAGTAGTGGATGAAGGGATCAGAGTGGTGATTTATTTTTACTCATAGTTTCAGAGGTTTCCATTCATGTTACTTTTGGGCCTTTGGCAAGGCAGAAACATTATGGCCAGAGCACTTGGAGTAGGTGGTGTATTACCTAAAGTGTCCAGGAAGCAGAGAGGACGGGGCCAGGGTTCTGGTATTTACTTCAAGAGTGCACTGCATCCCCATAACCTCACTTCCTTGTACCAGATTCCACCTCCTAAAAGCTACACCACCTCCAATAACACTACAGGCTGGTGACAAAGCCTTCAGCCCATAGCCTTTGGAGAACATTTCAGATCTAAACCTTAACAGGCACATTTGTAAATTTGTGTACTGATTTTAGGTAAATGAGAGACCTAAAGATATTTTTTTCTACCTCCTTCTTAATTGCCTTTAGTTAAAAATAATATACCACGTGACATGTTCTTGGGTGGTTGTTGGGGACTGGACCCCAACATGAGGCCCAGCTGGCTTGTAAAAGATTTGGTGATCAACAACTCTGTTCCAGCCGGCTTGTATCTTCCTTAGTGACGTAATGGTTGACCACATGACTAAGTTATTTGGCCACTCATTTGTTACAGTTGGATAAACGTGTTTGCACTGTACCCCTATTGGTTGTTGTAGTGGATAAATAGGGTAGCAGCTAGTCAGGTGAGAAGCATAGGAGAAGCAGCGGAAGAAACAGCAAAGAAGAGGCAGCAGAAATGGCAGAGAGATCAGCGGTAGAAGATGCAGGGAGCAGCCCCGACACCAGAAATAGGGACTCTAAATGTGAATAGCCTTGACTCTAAAAAGAATGTTTTAAGGGCCTTGCCTCTAAAAGAGAGAAGGCGGAGAAGGAAGCGCTTGGAGGCCTTTAGCTGCGGTAAAGGGAGAAATAAAGTGCTTGGAGAACTCAGGGCCTTTGGGTCTACTTCATTCCCAGTCAGCCGTCTGGTTCCTGCCGGCTGGGACTGGACAAATGGTGGCCCGTTCTCTCTTACTCTCTCC